>JBBDGT010000305.1:261330-371330 GCA_037306005.1 Rhinophrynus dorsalis | reverse complement strand
GAGCTTATGAGACCTCTCTATCATTTGACTACACAATTATCCAAGGACGATCACCATTGAAGGCAGACGAGGAGCAAGTTACTATCATCCTGTAACATGAGATTTCCCTACACCTAAAACTTCTACCTGCTACGACTACAGTTTCCATTCAAACAGAATTCAATTTCTTACTTGATTTTGCCAGTTAAGATTTTTCCTGCATGTTGCATCCCCGTGAGCGCAATATACATCCGCAGAATCTCATTAGTGCCCTGAAACACAGGAGAGGTGTGTATATAATACAGTACACATACCAGAGGCGTGGATATAAACTGAAACACACAGGTGAGGCGTGGATATAGATGGGTACACACAAGAGAGGTGTGTATATAGTCAGAGACACACACACACACACACACACACATACACACTAGACACACACGAGAGGCGTGGATATTAACAGGGATTAACTTCATTTAATAGCCTCCGAAAGCAAACAGCAGCATTCTTACATCCATCCACTAGGAGGCGGCTGAGGACAGGAAAGGTAACATCTCTCCTACTGTGGAACCACCCATATAAAGAGGTGAGAGGTCACACAAGTATACATTTAGATTTCCACTCTGATATGGAATAGTGAGGATATATTTATTCATGGGCATTATAAGCTCTATCATTTTACCCTATGTATAATCCAGGTACACACAAGGAGACTCAATTATATGAAGTCCACGGCAGGGCTCGGTCCCCAAACATGTGAGTTTCACCCCCAGTGCGGAGTCTCTTTGAAAACCTGAATCTCACTGGAAATGGACTTCAATCTCTCAGTTTAATCTCTATGAGAAAATGCATCATGCTGGAAAAGGACTTCAGTCTCTCAGTTCAGTCTCTGTGAGAACCTGCATAGCACTGGAAACGGACTTCAGTCTCTATGGGAACCTGCATAGCGCTAAAAACGGACTTCAGTTTATCAGTTCAGTCTGTACAACAACCTGCATAGCGCTGGAAACAGACTTCAGTCTCTTAGTTCAGTCTCTGTCAGAACCTGTATCTCACTGGAAACGGTCTTCCGTCTCTCAGTTCAGTCTCTATGAGAACCTGCATCATGCTGGAAATGGATTTCAGTCTCTTAGCTCAGTCTCTACGACAACCTGCATTGTTCTGGAAATGGACTTCAGTCTCTCAGTCCAGCCTCTACGAGAACCTGCATCGACCTGGAAACGGATTTCAGCCTCTCAGTTCAGTCTCTACAAGAACCTGCATCATGCTGGAAACGGACTTCAGTCTCTCAGTACAGTCTCTATGAGAACCGGAATAATGTTGGAAATGGATTTCAGTCTTTTACCTCAATGTCTATGAGAACCTGCATTGCGCTGAAAACTTACTTCAGTCTCTCAGTTCAGTCTCTATCAGAAACTGCATCACGCTGGAAACGAACTTCAGTCTCTCAGTTCAGTCTCTATGCATAGTGCTGGAAACTGACATCAGTCTCTATGAGAACCTGCATCGCGCTGGCAACTGACTTCAGTTTCTCAATTCAGTGTCTATGAGAATCTGCATCGCTCTGAAAACTCAATTCAGTCTCTCAATTCAGTCTCTATGAGAACAGACTTCAGTCTCTTACTGAGGAAGCCCCAAGGGACTCTTATGTTTCTTATTCTGTTCCCCCATTGGTCCACTGGGGTTCAGAGCAGACCCCCGATAAGATAAGCAGGCCACCCCATTCTCCCTACTGATGGGACACTATTGGATGATAGCTGAACTTTAACCCTTTAAGGACCAGAGTGGAACACCCCTTTGGCCCTTAAAGGGTTGCATCGTTGGAAATGTTTACTTGCCCCCCTTGATGCACTTGCTTTGGTCCAGTTGTGCTACTATTTTCCTTTATGAATGTGGCTCTTTGTTACATAGCGGATGCTGCTGAAAAAACAAAATACACATGTGCGCGCACCGATACCCACTTCACGCAATCATCACTACGGGTTACAGAAACTAAAACACAACTGCTATCTGCTATTATAATAATATTATATAACGTCTATCCAGCTAGCAATATAATAATATTAATGTAACGTCTATCCAGCTATCAGTATAATAATATTAAGTAATGTCTATCCAACTATCAATATAATAATATTAATGTAATGTCTATCCAACTAGCAATATAATATTAATATACCGTCTATCCAGCTAACGATATAATAATAGTAATATAATTCTTATCCAGGTAGCAACAGCAATATAATAATATTAATGTAATGTCTATCCAGGTAGCAACAGTAAAATGTGTTATTTACACATCATCCCTAAGATCCATCGCAGTCACTTGTGACACCCCTATAAAATCTGCTGTTGAAATAAAGAGATGGCTGCTTCCATGGAGCACACAGAACAATACTATATTCTACATATGTACTACACAATTCTTCCATATGATGCCTGGAGTACCGGGATTTAAGGGAACGTAACTTCAGAACATTTTAGCTGTTCCTGTTGCTTTAAATAGATATGAGAACACGTTCACACTCACCTCAAAGATGAGAAGGATCCGGCTATCTCGGAGGTAGCGCTCGTAGGGATAGTCCTTCATATAGCCCAGTCCTCCGAGGATCTGCAGGGCCTCACTGACGCACAGCCACGCGCCTTCTGAACTGAACACCTGGCAGAAGAGATCCGCAGGGCGTCCATTAACACACACAGGGACATACGTAAAAGGGAGAATGTGGGCTATTCTGGGGCGAACCAAGTAAAATACGTTTTCTAAAACCTGAAATAACCCTTGGAGTGCAAGAGGGGTACACAACGCATTGGAAAGCAATGTGCTGCATACCCCCTGGCATTTAAAAGGTTAAAGACCTTTCTGTATACTGCCATGACAGTGCCTAGTGGGCATGAAACAGCTGTCGGCTTGCAGTGTGTGTAGGACCACGTGGTACCCCGTCTGTCATACTGAACACACAATAAAGTGGTCTGTGTAACGGGTGAGTGCGGCTCCTGTCATACTGAACACACAATAAAGCGGACTGTGTAACGGGTGAGTGCAGCTCCTGTCATACTGAACACACAATAAAGAGGTCTGTGTAACGGGTGAGTGCGGCTCCTGTCATACTGAACACACAATAAAGCGGACTGTGTAACGGGTGAGTGCCGGCTCCTGTCATACTGAACACACAATAAAGCGGTCTGTGTAACGGGTGAGTGTGGCTCCTGTCATACTGAACACACAATAAAGCGGTCTGTGTAACGGGTGAGTGCGGCTCCTGTCATACTGAACACACAATAAAGCGGTCTGTGTAACGGGTGAGTGCGGCTCCTGTCATACTGAACACACAATAAAGCGGTCTGTGTAATGGGTGAGTGCCGGCTCCTGTCATACTGAACACACAATAAAGTGGACTGTGTAACGGGTGAGTGCCGGGTCCTGTCATACTGAACACACAATAAAGCGGTCTGTGTAACGGGTGAGTGCGGCTCCTGTCATACTGAACATACAATAAAGCGGACTGTGTAACGGGTGAGTGCGGCTCCTGTCATACTGAACACACAATAAAGTGGACTGTGTAACGGGTGAGTGCGGCTCCTGTCATACTGAACACACAATAAAGAGGTCTGTGTAACAGGTGAGTGCGGCTCCTGTCATACTGAACACACAATAAAGCGGACTGTGTAACGGGTGAGTGCGGCTCCTGTCATACTGAACACACAATAAAGCGGTCTGTGTAACGGGTGAGTGCGGCTCCTGTCATACTGAACACACAATAAAGCGGTCTGTGTAACGGGTGAGTGCGGCTCCTGTCATACTGAACACACAATAAAGCGGTCTGTGTAACGGGTGAGTGCCTTCTCCTGTCATACTGAATACACAATAAAGCGGACTGTGTAACGGGTGAGTGCGGCTCCTGTCATACTGAACACACAATAAAGCGGACTGTGTAACGGGTGAGTGCGGCTCCTGTCATACTGAACACACAATAAAGTGGTCTGTGTAATGGGTGAGTGAGGGCTCCTGTCATACTGAACACACAATAAAGCGGACAGTGTAACGGGTGAGTGTGGCTCCTGTCATACTGAACACACAATAAAGTGGTCTGTGTAACGGGTGAGTGCGGGCTCCTGTCATACTCAACACACACTAAAGCGGTCTGTGTAACGGGGGAGTGCGGCTCCTGTCATACTGAACACACAATAAAGCGGTCTGTGTAACGGGTGAGTGCGGCTCCTGTCATACTGAACACACGATAAAGTGGTCTGTGTAACGGGTGAGTGCGGCTCCTGTCATACTGAACACACAATAAAGCGGTCTGTGTAACGGGTTGAGTGCCTTCTCCTGTCATACTGAACACACAATAAAGCGGTCTGTGTAACGGGTGAGTGCCTTCTCCTGTCATACTGAACACACAATAAAGCGGTCTGTGTAACGGGTGAGTACGGCCCCTGTCATACTGAACACACAATAAAGCGGTCTGTGTAACGGGTGAGTGCGGCTCCTGTCATACTGAACACACAATAAAGCGGTCTGTGTAACGGGTGAGTGCCTTCTCCTGTCATACTGAACACACAATACAGTGGACTGTGTAACGGGTGAGTACGGTTCCTGTCATACTGAACACACAATAAAGCGGACTGTGTAACGGGTGAGTGTGGCTCCTGTCATACTGAACACACAATAAAGCGGTCTGTGTAACGGGTGAGTGCCTTCTCCTGTCATACTGAACACACAATAAAGTGAACTGTGTAACGGGTGAGCGCGGCTCCTGTCATACTGAACACACAATAAAGCGGACTGTGTAACGGGTGAGTGCGGCTCCTGTCATACTGAACACACAATAAAGCGGTCTGTGTAACGGGTGAGTGCGGCTCCTATCATACTGAACACACAATAAAGTGGACTGTGTAACGGGTGAGTGCGGCTCCTGTCATACTGAACACACAATAAAGTGGACTGTGTAACGGGTGAGTGCGGCTCCTGTCATACTGAACACACAATAAAGTGGACTGTGTAACGGGTGAGTACGGCCCCTGTCATACTGAACACACAATAAAGCGGTCTGTGTAACGGGTGAGTGCGGCTCCTGTCATACTGAACACACAATAAAGTGGACTGTGTAACGGGTGAGTGCCGTCTCCTGTCATACTGAACACACAATAAAGTGGTCTGTGTAACGGGTGAGTGCGGCTCCTGTCATACTGAACACACAATAAAGCGGTCTGTGTAACGGGTGAGTGCCTTCTCCTGTCATACTGAACACACAATAAAGCGGTCTGTGTAACGGGTGAGTGCCTTCTCCTGTCATACTGAACACACAATAAAGCGGTCTGTGTAACGGGTGAGTGCCTTCTCCTGTCATACTGAACACACAATAAAGCGGTCTGTGTAACGGGTGAGTACGGCCCCTGTCATACTGAACACACAATAAAGCGGTCTGTGTAACGGGTGAGTGCGGCTCCTGTCATACTGAACACACAATAAAGCGGTCTGTGTAACGGGTGAGTGCCTTCTCCTGTCATACTGAACACACAATACAGTGGACTGTGTAACGGGTGAGTACGGTTCCTGTCATACTGAACACACAATAAAGCGGACTGTGTAACGGGTGAGTGTGGCTCCTGTCATACTGAACACACAATAAAGCGGTCTGTGTAACGGGTGAGTGCCTTCTCCTGTCATACTGAACACACAATAAAGTGAACTGTGTAACGGGTGAGCGCGGCTCCTGTCATACTGAACACACAATAAAGCGGACTGTGTAACGGGTGAGTGCGGCTCCTGTCATACTGAACACACAATAAAGCGGTCTGTGTAACGGGTGAGTGCGGCTCCTGTCATACTGAACACACAATAAAGTGGACTGTGTAACGGGTGAGTGCGGCTCCTGTCATACTGAACACACAATAAAGTGGACTGTGTAACGGGTGAGTGCGGCTCCTGTCATACTGAACACACAATAAAGTGGACTGTGTAACGGGTGAGTACGGCCCCTGTCATACTGAACACACAATAAAGCGGTCTGTGTAACGGGTGAGTGCGGCTCCTGTCATACTGAACACACAATAAAGTGGACTGTGTAACGGGTGAGTGCCGTCTCCTGTCATACTGAACACACAATAAAGTGGTCTGTGTAACGGGTGAGTGCGGCTCCTGTCATACTGAACACACAATAAAGCGGACTGTGTAACGGGTGAGTGCGGCTCCTGTCATACTGAACACACAATAAAGTGGACTGTGTAACGGGTGAGTACGGCCCCTGTCATACTGAACACACAATAAAGCGGACTGTGTAACGGGTGAGTGCGGCTCCTGTCATACTGAACACACAATAAAGCGGACTGTGTAACGGGTGAGTGCGGCTCCTGTCATACTGAACACACAATAAAGCGGACTGTGTAACGGGTGAGTGCGGCTCCTCTCATACTGAACACACAATAAAGCGGACTGTGTAACGGGTGAGTGCGGCTCCTGTCATACTGAACACACAATAAAGCGGACTGTGTAACGGGTGAGTGCGGCTCCTGTCATACTGAACACACAATAAAGTGGACTGTGTAACGGGTGAGTGCGGCTCCTGTCATACTGAACACACAATAAAGTGGACTGTGTAACGGGTGACTGCGGCTCCTGTCATACTGAACACACAATAAACAGGACTGTGTAACGGGTGAGTGCGGCTCCTGTCATACTGAACACACAATAAAGTGGACTGTGTAACGGGTGAGTACGGCCCCTGTCATACTGAACACACAATAAAGTGGACTGTGTAACGGGTGAGTGTGGCTCCTGTCATACTGAACACACAATAAAGCGGTCTGTGTAACGGGTGAGTGCCTTCTCCTGTCATACTGAACACACAATAAAGCGGTCTGTGTAACGGGTGAGTACGGCCCCTGTCATACTGAACACACAATAAACCGGACTGTGTAACGGGTGAGTGCCGGCTCCTGTCATACTGAACACACAATAAAGTGGACTGTGTAACGGGTGAGTGCGGCTCCTGTCATACTGAACACACAATAAAGTGGACTGTGTAACGGGTGAGTGCGGCTCCTGTCATACTGAACACACAATAAAGAGGTCTGTGTAACGGGTGAGTGCGGCTCCTGTCATACTGAACACACAATAAAGCGGACAGTGTAACGGGTGAGTGCGGCTCCTGTCATACTGAACACACAATAAAGTGGACTGTGTAACGGGTGAGTGCCGGCTCCTGTCATACTGAACACACAATAAAGTGGACTGTGTAACGGGTGAGTGCCGGCTCCTGTCATACTGAACACACAATAAAGGGGTCTGTGTAACGGGTGAGTGCGGCTCCTGTCATACTGAACACACAATAAAGTGGACTGTGTAACGGGTGAGTGCGGCTCCTGTCATACTGAACACACAATAAAGTGGACTGTGTAACGGGTGAGTGCTGCTCCTGTCATACTGAACACACAATAAAGGGGTCTGTGTAACGGGTGAGTGCGGCTCCTGTCATACTGAACACACAATAAAGTGGACTGTGTAACGGGTGAGTGCGGCTCCTGTCATACTGAACACACAATAAAGTGGACTGTGTAACGGTGTGAGTGCGGCTCCTGTCATACTGAACACACAATAAAGCGAACTGTGTAACGGGTGAGTGCGGCTCCTGTCATACTGAACACACAATAAAGCGGACTGTGTAACGGGTGAGTGCGGCTCCTGTCATACTGAACACACAATAAAGTGGACTGTGTAATGGGTGAGTGCGGCTACTGTCATACTGAACACACAATAAAGCGGACTGTGTAACGGGTGAGTGCGGCTCCTGTCATACTGAACACACAATAAAGCGGTCTGTGTAACGGGTGAGTGCGGCTCCTGTCATACTGAACACACAATAAAGCGGACTGTGTAACGGGTGAGTGTGGTTCCTGTCATACTGAACATACAATAAAGTGGTCTGTGTAACGGGTGAGTGCGGCTCCTGTCATACTGAACATACAATAAAGTGGTCTGTGTAACGGGTGAGTGCGGCTCCTGTCATACTGAACACACAATAAAGCGGTCTGTGTAACGGGTGAGTGCGGCTCCTGTCATACTGAACACACAATAAAGCGGTCTGTGTAACGGGTGAGTACGGCCCCTGTCATACTGAACACACAATAAAGCGGACTGTGTAACGGGTGAGTGCAGCTCCTGTCATACTGAACACACAATAAACAGGACTGTGTAACGGGTGAGTGCGGCTCCTGTCATACTGAACACACAATAAAGTGGACTGTGTAACGGGTGAGTGCGGCTCCTGTCATACTGAACACACAATAAAGCGGTCTGTGTAACGGGTGAGTGCCTTCTCCTGTCATACTGAACACACAATAAAGCGGTCTGTGTAACGGGTGAGTGCGGCTCCTGTCATACTGAACACACAATAAAGCGGTCTGTGTAACGGGTGAGTGCCTTCTCCTGTCATACTGAACACACAATAAAGCGGTCTGTGTAACGGGTGAGTGCGGCCCCTGTCATACTGAACACACAATAAAGCGGTCTGTGTAACGGGTGAGTGCGGCTCCTGTCATACTGAACACACAATAAAGCGGTCTGTGTAACGGGTGAGTGCGGCTCCTGTCATACTGAACACACAATAAAGCGGTCTGTGTAACGGGTGAGTGCGGCTCCTGTCATACTGAACACACAATAAACAGGACTGTGTAACGGGCAAGTCCGGCTCTGGTCATACTGAACACACAATAAAGCGGTCTGTGTAACGGGTGAGTGCGGCTCCTGTCATACTGAACACACAATAAAGCGGTCTGTGTAACGGGTGAGTGCGGCTCCTGTCATACTGAACACACAATAAACAGGACTGTGTAACGGGTGAGTGCGGCTCCTGTCATACTGAACACACAAAAAAGTGGACTGTGTAAGGGTGAGTGCGGCTCCTGTCATACTGAACACACAATAAAGTGGACTGTGTAACGGGTGAGTGCGGCTCCTGTCATACTGAACACACAATAAAGCGGACTGTGTAAGGGTGAGTGCGGCTCCTGTCATACTGAACACACAATAAAGTGGTCTGTGTAACGGGTGAGTGTGGCTCCTGTCATACTGAACACACAATAAAGTGGTCTGTGTAACGGGTGAGTGCGGCTCCTGTCATACTGAACACACAATAAAGTGGTCTGTGTAACGGGTGAGTGCAGCTCCTGTCATACTGAACACACAATAAAGTGGACTGTGTAACGGGTAAGTGCGGCTCCTGTCATACTGAACACACAATAAACAGGACTGTGTAACAGGTGAGTGCCGGCTCCTGTCATACTGAACACACAATAAACAGGACTGTGTAACGGGTGAGTGCGGCTCCTGTCATACTGAACACACAATAAAGCGGTCTGTGTAACGGGTGAGTGCGGCTCCTGTCATACTGAACACACAATACAGTGGACTGTGTAACGGGTGAGTGCGGCTCCTGTCATACTGAACACACAATAAAGCGGTCTGTGTAACGGGTGAGTGCCGGCTCCTGTCATACTGAACACACAATAAAGAGGTCTGTGTAACGGGTGAGTGCCGGCTCCTGTCATACTGAACACACAATAAAGCGGTCTGTGTAACGGGTGAGTGCCGGCTCCTGTCATACTGAACACACAATAAACAGGACTGTGTAACGGGTGAGTGCGGCTCCTGTCATACTGAACACACAATAAAGTGGACTGTGTAACGGGTAAGTGCGGCTCCTGTCATACTGAACACACAATAAACAGGACTGTGTAACAGGTGAGTGCCGGCTCCTGTCATACTGAACACACAATAAACAGGACTGTGTAACGGGTGAGTGCGGCTCCTGTCATACTGAACACACAATAAAGCGGTCTGTGTAACGGGTGAGTGCGGCTCCTGTCATACTGAACACACAATAAAGCGGTCTGTGTAACGGGTGAGTGCGGCTCCTGTCATACTGAACACACAATAAAGTGGACTGTGTAACGGGTGAGTGCCGTCTCCTGTCATACTGAACACACAATAAAGTGGTCTGTGTAACGGGTGAGTGCGGCTCCTGTCATACTGAACACACAATAAAGCGGTCTGTGTAACGGGTGAGTGCGGCTCCTGTCATACTGAACACACAATAAAGCGGACTGTGTAACGGGTGAGTGCGGCTCCTGTCATACTGAACACACAATAAAGTGGACTGTGTAACGGGTGAGTACGGCCCCTGTCATACTGAACACACAATAAAGCGGACTGTGTAACGGGTGAGTGCGGCTCCTGTCATACTGAACACACAATAAAGCGGACTGTGTAACGGGTGAGTGCGGCTCCTCTCATACTGAACACACAATAAAGCGGACTGTGTAACGGGTGAGTGCGGCTCCTGTCATACTGAACACACAATAAAGCGGACTGTGTAACGGGTGAGTGCGGCTCCTGTCATACTGAACACACAATAAAGCGGACTGTGTAACGGGTGAGTGCGGCTCCTGTCATACTGAACACACAATAAAGTGGACTGTGTAACGGGTGAGTGCGGCTCCTGTCATACTGAACACACAATAAAGTGGACTGTGTAACGGGTGAGTACGGCCCCTGTCATACTGAACACACAATAAAGTGGACTGTGTAACGGGTGAGTGTGGCTCCTGTCATACTGAACACACAATAAAGCGGTCTGTGTAACGGGTGAGTGCCTTCTCCTGTCATACTGAACACACAATAAAGCGGTCTGTGTAACGGGTGAGTGCCGGCTCCTGTCATACTGAACACACAATAAAGTGGACTGTGTAACGGGTGAGTGCGGCTCCTGTCATACTGAACACACAATAAAGTGGACTGTGTAACGGGTGAGTGCGGCTCCTGTCATACTGAACACACAATAAAGAGGTCTGTGTAACGGGTGAGTGCGGCTCCTGTCATACTGAACACACAATAAAGCGGACAGTGTAACGGGTGAGTGCGGCTCCTGTCATACTGAACACACAATAAAGTGGACTGTGTAACGGGTGAGTGCCGGCTCCTGTCATACTGAACACACAATAAAGTGGACTGTGTAACGGGTGAGTGCCGGCTCCTGTCATACTGAACACACAATAAAGGGGTCTGTGTAACGGGTGAGTGCGGCTCCTGTCATACTGAACACACAATAAAGTGGACTGTGTAACGGGTGAGTGCGGCTCCTGTCATACTGAACACACAATAAAGTGGACTGTGTAACGGGTGAGTGCTGCTCCTGTCATACTGAACACACAATAAAGGGGTCTGTGTAACGGGTGAGTGCGGCTCCTGTCATACTGAACACACAATAAAGTGGACTGTGTAACGGGTGAGTGCGGCTCCTGTCATACTGAACACACAATAAAGTGGACTGTGTAACGGGTGAGTGCGGCTCCTGTCATACTGAACACACAATAAAGCGAACTGTGTAACGGGTGAGTGCGGCTCCTGTCATACTGAACACACAATAAAGCGGACTGTGTAACGGGTGAGTGCGGCTCCTGTCATACTGAACACACAATAAAGTGGACTGTGTAATGGGTGAGTGCGGCTACTGTCATACTGAACACACAATAAAGCGGACTGTGTAACGGGTGAGTGCGGCTCCTGTCATACTGAACACACAATAAAGCGGTCTGTGTAACGGGTGAGTGCGGCTCCTGTCATACTGAACACACAATAAAGCGGACTGTGTAACGGGTGACTGCGGCTCCTGTCATACTGAATACACAATAAACAGGACTGTGTAACGGGTGAGTGTGGTTCCTGTCATACTGAACATACAATAAAGTGGTCTGTGTAACGGGTGAGTGCGGCTCCTGTCATACTGAACATACAATAAAGTGGTCTGTGTAACGGGTGAGTGCGGCTCCTGTCATACTGAACACACAATAAAGCGGTCTGTGTAACGGGTGAGTGCGGCTCCTGTCATACTGAACACACAATAAAGCGGTCTGTGTAACGGGTGAGTGCCTTCTCCTGTCATACTGAACACACAATAAAGCGGTCTGTGTAACGGGTGAGTGCCTTCTCCTGTCATACTGAACACACAATAAAGTGGACTGTGTAACGGGTGAGTGCGGCTCCTGTCATACTGAACACACAATAAAGTGGACTGTGTAACGGGTGAGTACGGTTCCTGTCATACTGAACACACAATAAAGTGGTCTGTGTAATGGGTGAGTGTGGCTCCTGTCATACTGAACACACAATAAAGTGGTCTGTGTGGCTCCTGTCATACTGAACACACAATAAAGTGGTCTGTGTAACGGGTGAGTGCGGCTCCTGTCATACTGAACACACAATAAAGTGGACTGTGTAACGGGTGAGTGCGGCTCCTGTCATACTGAACACACAATAAAGTGGTCTGTGTAACGGGTGAGTGCGGCTCCAGTCATACTGAACACACAATAAAGTGGACTGTGTAACGGGTGAGTGCGGCTCCAGTCATACTGAACACACAATAAAGTGGTCTGTGTAACGGGTGAGTGCGGCTCCTGTCATACTGAACACACAATAAAGAGGACTGTGTAACGGGTGAGTGCGGCTCCCGTCATACTGAACACACAATAAAGCGGACTGTGTAACGGGTGAGTGCGGCTCCTGTCATACTGAACACACAATAAAGAGGTCTGTGTAACGGGTGAGTGCGGCTCCTGTCATACTGGACACACAATAAAGTGGTCTGTGTAACGGGTGAGTGCGGCTCCTGTCATACTGAACACACAATAAAGTGGTCTGTGTGGCTCCTGTCATACTGAACACACAATAAAGCGGTCTGTGTAACGGGTGAGTGCGGCTCCTGTCATACTGAACACACAATAAAGTGGTCTGTGTAACGGGTGAGTGCGGCTCCTGTCATACTGAACACACAATAAAGAGGTCTGTGTAACGGGTGAGTGCGGCTCCTGTCATACTGAACACACAATAAAGAGGTCTGTGTAACGGGTGAGTGCGGCTCCTGTCATACTGGACACACAATAAAGTGGTCTGTGTAACGGGTGAGTGCGGCTCCTGTCATACTGAACACACAATAAAGTGGTCTGTGTAACGGGTGAGTGCGGCTCCTGTCATACTGAACACACAATAAAGTGGTCTGTGTGGCTCCTGTCATACTGAACACACAATAAAGCGGTCTGTGTAACGGGTGAGTGCGGCTCCTGTCATACTGAACACACAATAAAGAGGTCTGTGTAACGGGTGAGTGCGGCTCCTGTCATACTGGACACACAATAAAGTGGTCTGTGTAACGGGTGAGTGCGGCTCCTGTCATACTGAACACACAATAAAGTGGTCTGTGTGGCTCCTGTCATACTGAACACACAATAAAGCGGTCTGTGTAACGGGTGAGTGCGGCTCCAGTCATACTGAACACACAATAAAGTGGTCTGTGTAACGGGTGAGTGCGGCTCCTGTCATACTGAACACACAATAAAGTGGTCTGTGTAACGGGTGAGTGCGGCTCCTGTCATACTGAACACACAATAAAGTGGTCTGTGTAACGGGTGAGTGCGGCTCCTGTCATACTGAACACACAATAAAGCGGACTGTGTAACGGGTGAGTGCGGATCCTGTCATACTGAACACACAATAAAGTGGTCTGTGTAACGGGTGAGTGCGGCTCCTGTCATACTGAACACACAATAAAGCGGACTGTGTAACGGGTGAGTGCGGCTCCTGTCATACTGAACACACAATAAAGCGGTCTGTGTAACGGGTGAGTGCGGATCCTGTCATACTGAACACACAATAAAGTGGTCTGTGTAACGGGTGAGTGCGGCTCCTGTCATACTGAACACACAATAAAGTGGTCTGTGTAACGGGTGAGTGCGGCTCCTGTCATACTGAACACACAATAAAGCGGACTGTGTAACGGGTGAGTGCGGCTCCTGTCATACTGAACACACAATAAAGTGGTCTGTGTAACGGGTGAGTGCGGATCCTGTCATACTGAACACACAATAAAGTGGTCTGTGTAACGGGTGAGTGCGGCTCCTGTCATACTGAACACACAATAAAGTGGTCTGTGTAACGGGTGAGTGCGGCTCCTGTCATACTGAACACACAATAAAGCGGTCTGTGTAACGGGTGAGTGCGGCTCCTGTCATACTGAACACACAATAAAGTGATCTGTGTAACGGGTGAGTGCGGCTCCAGTCATACTGAACACACAATAAAGTGGACTGTGTAACGGGTGAGTGCGGCTCCTGTCATACTGAACACACAATAAAGTGGTCTGTGTAACGGGTGAGTGCCTTCTCCTGTCATACTGAACACACAATAAAGCGGACTGTGTAACGGGTGAGTACGGTTCCTGTCATACTGAACACACAATAAAGCGGTCTGTGTAACGGGTGAGTGCGGCTCCTGTCATACTGAACACACAATAAAGCGGACTGTGTAACGGGTGAGTGCGGCTCCTGTCATACTGAACACACAATAAAGTGATCTGTGTAACGGGTGAGTGCGGCTCCAGTCATACTGAACACACAATAAAGTGGTCTGTGTAACGGGTGAGTGCCTTCTCCTGTCATACTGAACACACAATAAAGCGGACTGTGTAACGGGTGAGTACGGTTCCTGTCATACTGAACACACAATAAAGCGGACTGTGTAACGGGTGAGTACGGTTCCTGTCATACTGAACAAACAATAAAGCGGTCTGTGTAACGGGTGAGTGCGGATCCTGTCATACTGAACACACAATAAAGTGGTCTGTGTAACGGGTGAGTGCGGCTCCTGTCATACTGAACACACAATAAAGTGGTCTGTGTAACGGGTGAGTGCGGCTCCAGTCATACTGAACACACAATAAAGCGGACTGTGTAACGGGTGAGTGCGGCTCCAGTCATACTGAACACACAATAAAGTGGACTGTGTAACGGGTGAGTGCGGCTCCTGTCATACTGAACACACAATAAAGTGGACTGTGTAACGGGTGAGTGCGGCTCCTGTCATACTGGACACACAATAAAGTGGTCTGTGTAACGGGTGAGTGCGGCTCCAGTCATACTGAACACACAATAAAGCGGACTGTGTAACGGGTGAGTGCGGCTCCAGTCATACTGAACACACAATAAAGTGGACTGTGTAACGGGTGAGTGCGGCTCCTGTCATACTGAACACACAATAAAGTGGACTGTGTAACGGGTGAGTGCGGCTCCTGTCATACTGAACACACAATAAAGCGGTCTGTGTAACGGGTGAGTGCGGCTCCTGTCATACTGAACACACAATAAAGTGGACTGTGTAACGGGTGAGTGCGGCTCCTGTCATACTGAACACACAATAAAGTGGACTGTGTAACGGGTGAGTGCGGCTCCTGTCATACTGAACACACAATAAAGCGGTCTGTGTAACGGGTGAGTGCGGCTCCTGTCATACTGAACACACAATAAAGCGGTCTGTGTAACGGGTGAGTGCGGCTCCTGTCATACTGAACACACAATAAAGTGGTCTGTGTAACGGGTGAGTGCGGCTCCAGTCATACTGAACACACAATAAAGTGGTCTGTGTAACGGGTGAGTGCGGCTCCTGTCATACTGAACACACAATAAAGTGGTCTGTGTAACGGGTGAGTGCGGCTCCTGTCATACTGAACACACAATAAAGTGGTCTGTGTAACGGGTGAGTGCGGCTCCAGTCATACTGAACACACAATAAAGTGGTCTGTGTAACGGGTGAGTGCGGCTCCAGTCATACTGAACACACAATAAAGTGGTCTGTGTAACGGGTGAGTGCGGCTCCTGTCATACTGAACACACAATAAAGTGGACTGTGTAACGGGTGAGTGCGGCTCCTGTCATACTGAACACACAATAAAGTGGACTGTGTAACGGGTGAGTGCGGCTCCAGTCATACTGAACACACAATAAAGCGGTCTGTGTAACGGGTGAGTGCGGCTCCTGTCATACTGAACACACAATAAAGCGGTCTGTGTAACGGGTGAGTGCGGCTCCTGTCATACTGAACACACAATAAAGTGGTCTGTGTAACGGGTGAGTGCGGCTCCAGTCATACTGAACACACAATAAAGTGGTCTGTGTAACGGGTGAGTGCGGCTCCTGTCATACTGAACACACAATAAAGTGGACTGTGTAACAGGTGAGTGCGGCTCCAGTCATACTGAACACACAATAAAGTGGTCTGTGTAACGGGTGAGTGCGGCTCCTGTCATACTGAACACACAATAAAGCGGTCTGTGTAACGGGTGAGTGTGGCTCCTGTCATACTGAACACACAATAAAGCGGTCTGTGTAACGGGTGAGTGCGGCTCCTGTCATGCTGAACACACAATAAAGCGGTCTGTGTAACGGGTGAGTGCGGCTCCTGTCATACTGAACACACAATAAAGCGGTCTGTGTAACGGGTGAGTGCGGCTCCAGTCATACTGAACACACAATAAAGTGGACTGTGTAACGGGTGAGTGCGGCTCCTGTCATACTGAACACACAATAAAGTGGACTGTGTAACGGGTGAGTGCGGCTCCTGTCATACTGAACACACAATAAAGTGGTCTGTGTAACGGGTGACTGCGGCTCCTGTCATACTGAACACACAATAAAGAGGACTGTGTAACGGGTGAGTGCGGCTCCCGTCATACTGAACACACAATAAAGCGGACTGTGTAACGGGTGAGTGCGGCTCCTGTCATACTGAACACACAATAAAGTGGACTGTGTAACGGGTGAGTGCGGCTCCTGTCATACTGGACACACAATAAAGTGGTCTGTGTAACGGGTGAGTGCGGCTCCTGTCATACTGAACACACAATAAAGCGGTCTGTGTAACGGGTGAGTGCGGCTCCTGTCATACTGAACACACAATAAAGTGATCTGTGTAACGGGTGAGTGCGGGCTCCTGTCATACTGAACACACAATAAAGCGGACTGTGTAACGGGTAAGTGCGGCTCCTGTCATACTGAACACACAATAAAGCGGACTGTGTAACAGATGAGTGCGGCTCCTGTCATACTGAACACACAATAAAGCGTACTGTGTAACGGGTGAGTGCGGATCCTGTCATACTGAACACACAATAAAGTGGACTGTGTAACGGGTGAGTGCGGATCCTGTCATACTGAACACACAATAAAGCGGACTGTGTAACGGGTGAGTGCGGATCCTGTCATACTGAACACACAATAAAGTGGTCTGTGTAATGGGTGAGTGCGGCTCCTGTCATACTGAACACACAATAAAGTGGTCTGTGTAACGGGTGAGTGCGGCTCCTGTCATACTGAACACACAATAAAGTGGTCTGTGTAACGGGTGAGTGCGGCTCCTGTCATACTGAACACACAATAAAGCGGACTGTGTAACGGGTGAGTGCGGCTCCTGTCATACTGAACACACAATAAAGCGGTCTGTGTAACGGGTGAATATAGCTGAACTATTCCTCCCTTCCGTGTGTAAATTAATCAGGAGAGACTAAATTACTGCCAGAAAATCCTAATGGCCTCTATGAATTATTCTATTGGCTCTGCTCGTGTGATAAGATCATCCAGCCAGTCCTGGATGTCAGGTTCATGGAAGCGGCCATGACAGTTGCCATCAGGATCACTGCACAACACAGCACTCTGGTATTTAACCCTTTCAGTGCCAGAAGGGTACGCAGCACATTGAAAGGCAATGCGATGCATAACCATTTGGCACTGAAAGGGTTAAAAACGGTTAACTAGGGGCATGACCTCTGCCTACGTTAGTCTGAAAAAACTGTCAGGAAATGTCATGTCTGCCTCCACGGACCTGACACAAGAGCAAAATTCATAGGGGCCACTGGGATTTCCTCTCCATTGTAAGGTCAGGGGGGGGTTATTATTAGGTGTCCTTCAGACCACACACGTGTGTTTAGCATCTGACCGGACAGGAACATGGAGGCATATGTATAAGGGCAAAGGGAAAAACCAGATTACCTTAAGGAACAAATCCACACCCCACTGATTTACATGACGGGTTTAACCCCCTGTGTGTTAGAGGTCTCCAGTGCAATATTTGCATCTAAGGGGTTAAATAATAGGATTTTAGTCTTACCTGTTAAATCCTTTTCACTTAGTCCATACAGGTCACTGGTACAATGGAATGTCAGTCCCCTTTAAGTAGGCAGGAACTTTTCAGAAACTTGTACAGGGGGGGTGGAGCCTCCTCTCCCTCCTAGTCCACTCCCTCTGGCACAAGACTCCATATTGATTAGAGACACAAAACTGACCAAAGGTAGAAGAGAGTGAAAACTCCTGTGAGCATGCCCCAGAGGTCTCCCACAAAATGCCACAGGAGAACCAAGCGTGGCCCCTTGACAGGGTGGGAGACCAGTGACCTGTATGGACTAAGTGAAAAGGATTTAACAGGTAAGACTAAAATCCTATTTTCACTGTCGTCCAATACAGGTCACTGGTACAATGGGATGTACAAACATTGAGCTGACCAGAGGCGGGAAGAAAAGAGGGGCCAGGCATAAGTCTCCATAACATCCAGGCCTCTAGGAAATAATAATAATAGAGCCCAAAAAAAAAAAAAAACTGAGGTATCAACGGACACCAACCATGGGTGAAACGAACCCCCATGAACACCTACTGCACACAAACAAGAGCCAACAGGGCTCAACAGCAAGGAAGCACTAGGAATCTCAAAAGAAGAAGATTCTAGACAGGCAAAGCTGCCTCCAGAACCTTCCTCCCAAAGCTGGCATCAGCCGAAGCCAGCACATCTACACGGTAGTGCTTCGAAAAGGTATGCACAGAGGACCAAGTGGGCGCCTTGCATAACTGTTCTGCAGATGCGTGATTCTTGTAGGCCCACGAGGCCCCGATAGACCTCGTAGAATGAGCAGGAACCCTGAAGGGCACATGATGATGCCTTAATTCATAACACTTGCGAATTGTAGGCTTAATCCAAGAGGCGATAGTCACTTTGGATGCCGATCTCCCTGCCCTAGGACCCTCAGGAATGACAAACAGAGCGTCAGACTTCCTGATAGGCTCAGTGCGATGTACATGGAACTTAAGACAACGCACCACATCCAACAGATGAAGATCCTTTTCTTTATCTAAGGAAGGATTAGGGCAAAGAGAAGGCACCACAATCTCCTGATTGATGTGAAAATCAGAGACAACCTTAGGCAAAAACTCCTTAGAAGTACGAAGGACTGCCTTATCTTTGTGAAACACCAGGTAAGGCGGTTTACAGGACAGGGCCTGTAACTCCACCACCCGGCGAATTGAAACGGTAGCCAAAAAGAAGGCCATCGTCCAAATCAAGAGACGCAAAGGAATAGTAGCCAGCGACTCAAAGGGGGGTCGTTGCAGGACCCCCAAACCAATTGAGATCCCACTGAGGAGCCGGGCTCCGGAAAGTGGGACGAACCTGAGCTACCCCCTGAAGGAAAACCTTAACGTCAGGTAGCACAGCAATCCGCTCCTGAAAGAATACAGAAAGAGCAGATGTCTGAACTTTAAGAGAACTCAAACTAAGTCCTTTATCCACACCATCCTGTAAAAATGCTAATACAGTAGGAAGATGGAAATCGTGAGATAGCTGCCTAGTATCGCACCAGGAGACAAAGGTTGACCACACCCTATGGTAGATCTTGGAAGACACGGGCTTGCGAGCACTCATCATAGTAGAGACTACTGCTGATGAATAACCTTTCATCTTCAGAATCGAGGATTCAACCTCCAGGCCATCAAACGGAAACGTTGAACGTCTTCCTTCCACAGATAACCTTGCACTAGCAGATCCGGACGGGAAGGTAGTGGTAATCGATCCGCCACAGACATAACCATCAGTTCGGGATGCCAAGACTGACGAGGCCAGTCCGGCGTGATCAGGACAGCGGGACACCGCTCCGCCTTCAGCTTCTGAATGACTGAGCAAAAGAGGAAAGGAGTAAAGATGTAAACTAGGGAGAAGTCCCACGGAATTGAGAAGGCATCCGCCGCTAGGGCCAGTGGGTCCTTTCCTCGAGAGCAGAACACTGGAACCTTCCTGTTGTGTCTGGTCACCATCAAGTCCACCACCGGTGTTCCCCACCTCTGGGTAAGAAGGAGAAATACTTCTGGATGCAGAGCCCACTCTCCGCTGTCGACGGTGTGACGACTGAGAAAGTCTGCCATGATGTTGTCTACGCCTGGAATGTGAACAGCAGAGATATCTGGCACGTGATCTTCTGCCCAAGACAAAATAGCCTTGACCTCCAGCCAAGCGTCGAGACTTCTTGTGCCGCCTTGTCTGTTGATGTAAGCCACCGCGGTAGCGTTGTCGGATTCCACTCTGACTGGACAGCCGTCCAGATGAGATTCCCAATGAATCAGGGCAAGGCGGGCTGCTCTCAGTTCCAGAATGAGAAGATGAGACGGGTACAACCACCAGTCCAGACTCCTCACGACATGACAGGGAAGAGATACTGACAAGCGGGGATGATCCGGATGATGGCTGCAAATGCGAAGAACAAACCTCTGAAGCTCCCTGGTGTGTGCCATGGCAAAGGGAACCACCTGTATTGTGGAGATTAATTTCCCTACCAAATAAGTCAACGTCAATATTGAGACTCTGTCTAGATGGAGAATCTCAGAGACTCGATTGGCAATCTGATAAGCCACGTCTTCCGGTAGAAAAACCTTGCTCCGCACTGTGTCGAAAATTATCCCCAGGAAGAGAATCCTTTGGGAAGGAATCAAATCTGACTTGTCCAAATTCACCACCCATTCGTGGCGAGAAGGAGTCTGAGAACATGTCTGAATCTGTTGGTGAAGGATCTGAGCAGAGGAAGCCTTCAAGAGTAGATCATCCATGTAAGGGGTCACTCACACCCCATCTCGATGAAATACTGCAATCAGAGCTCCCAGGACTCTTTGAAAGACCTGAGGAGCCGTCGTGAGTCTAAATGGAAGGGCGGAAATTGAAAATGACCTCTGTGACAAGCAAACCTGAGATACCGTCTGCTGTCCTGATGTATAGGATTATGCAGATACGCATCCTGAAGATCCAGGGACGCTAGAAATTCCCCTGGAGACATCGCAGCTATCACTGACCGAAGTGACTCCTGACGGAAGTGAGAAGTTAGGATGAAGGTATTCAGAGCTTTGAGGTCCAAAATAGGACGGGCACCCCCGTCCTTTTTGGGAACTAGGAACAGGTTGGAATAAAATCCTGAACCTAGTTCCCCTGTAGGGATTGGTTCTAAAACATCCTTGTCGAAAAGATCCCGAATAGCGCCGTTGAATACACGCTTTGTGGTGGAATCTTGGGATGGACGTGAAAGATGGAACCGAAATGGAGGAAGAGAAGAAAAAGGGATCCTGTAACCCTCCGAAATCACCTGAAGAACCCAAGGGTCCGCTACTGACTCCTCCCATAACCGGCGAAAGAGGCGGAGCCGCCCTCCTACAGCCGGATGCGGACCCAGGTTTGGCAAGTCATGCCAAAGCAGTCTTGGAGGTCTTCGCCTTGGGAGCGGCTCTAGGTTTCCAAGGCTGTCTGGGCTTGAAGGAGGGGCGATGAGTGGACGCACCTGCCTGGGGCGTAGCGCGAGTCTCCGTTTGGAACATACGAAAGGACCGATTGTGTTTAACTGGAAAATTCTTTTTCCTGTGAACTGAAGGCAACGAAGTACTCTTACCCCCAGTTGCCTCACTGATCATGTCCTTAAGTTCAGCTCCAAAGAGGGATGCCCCTTGAAAGGGAATAGAAAGTAAAGCCTTCTTAGAGGCTGTGTCAGCGGACCAAACTTTAAGCCAGAGCGCACGTCTGGCCACCACAGATGCAGTAGAAGCTCTCGCCATCGTGCGCACAGCATCAGCAATAGAATTGTGAGCTTCAGAGATGTTAGCAAGCAATTGCAACTGATCAGATACTGGAGCATCATGGCGAACCGCTGCAGTGAGCTGTTTAGTCCATGCCGCTATAGCCCTGTTAACCCATGCTACCGCAATGGTAGGACGCATGGCGGTGCCAATGGAAGCAAAATTAGTTTTAAGGCAAGTTTCCAACTTCTTGTCTGTCCAATCCTGAAGGGCAGATGCGTCAGACACTGCCAAAGCAGTAGACTTAGATAGTCTAGAAACTGGGGCATCCACCTTAGGTGGATGTACCCATTTGGCCAGCTGAACCTCAGGAAAAGGATAAAGTTTAGCAAACTTCTTCGATACTGAAGATGACCTATCAGGAGTCTTCCATTCGGAAGAAATTAAACGTTCCAGAGTAGGATTAGTGGGAAAACATGTAACAGCCTTGGAAGGCTTTTGAAATACGTCCGTTGGGTCATGAGTAAACTCCTGACACAAGGGAAGGTTGAGGGTATTTAGCATGGCCCTGATCAGCCCTTCTGCAGAGACTTCAGGGTCGTACTCATAGGGGTCCCCAATTGACCTATTGGACTCAGAAATCGCCCCATCCTCAACATCTGATTCGTGAAACAATTCCTCCTCAGAAGACTCGTACCGCTCAGGGTCCCCCTGCTGTTTGGGAAGGGGGGTCCTGATGGGAGAGGGGCTCTGCCAGACTTGGAGAGCCCCTTGAACCTGAGAGGGAAAGAGTTGCAGCGTGAATCTAAGATCCCTGGTAGCAGCCTTAAACTCCTGAACCCAAACTGGCTCAATAACGTAGCTGGAGGGCCCCTGGTTGTCCTGACCCTCCAAGCATGTTGGGCACAAATGACCAGAGAAATCCCTGGGCAACTTGGATTGACAGGAGGAGCATAATGCAAAAGGAGATACTGACCCCCCAACCTCCTTGGTCTTGGGTCTAGCCCCTTGCTCAGATGGAGTAGACATACTTAATATGCACACCAATACAAAATACCCGGTCAGGATGTGTTAAATAATAAAGTTTGAACCCAAAAATGCCCAAAGTTAAACTTATCTGGCACCCAAAGGGTTAAACTGTAGAGGAGAAAGAGAAGGCTCATTCCCTGCTTAGTGTATCTGAAGAAAGAGAGATCCAAAATGGCTGCTAACCTAGTAGCCAATGATAAAAACGGTGCGAATCAAGCGCTCATGGGAAATGTAGTTTTCCCTTTAAACACACTAAACGGGGTCCGACGCCCCTCAGAGACCCCCAAAACACTGAATTCGCTAACCGGATAGAAGAGCAAGTGAAGACCAATAGTTTAAGCCCACTCTGGAGTTGCTGTGACAAGCGGTTCCAGAGATACGTCCCAGACTGTGCTGTCCCATAGAGAATAATGGAGCAATGGCGCCTATGCTATAAAGGCGCGCTTAAAGTCGCGGTGCTTTTTTTTTTTTTTTTTTTTTAAAGTGATGCACACATAACATAGTAAATACCCTAAAAGTATACACTGAATATAATAAATGTTAACACAAATGCACCAACAGCCCCAGGACAACACACAGACATTTACATAGTAAATAAACACCCTTTGAGTGCTGGAGTACATAGTGAGAACTCCCCAAATACAGCCCAATAAAGGGACACTGTGGGACAAGTGGACCTTCAGCACTCAAAGGGTGGCTCACCTTCCTGTATCTTCGTTCTTCAGGTAACCATGTAAAATAAAGGAATTAACACAAGTGCCAATTCCTCACAGGGAAGCTACTTGAAATCAAGTTGTTCCCTCTTCAGGGCATAAGGTCCACTAGAAAATCCCTGGATGCTGCACTGGCCACTTCGGGTGAGAGCACGGTCAGCCACGGTTACCCGCCTAATGGTGGTATTCCATATTTGAAGAAAATAATAAAACAACTAAAGTTTCTTGAGAGACGTTCACTGCCTGATGTGCATAGCACGAGGAACTAATCAATATGGAGTCTTGTGCCAGAGGGAGTGGACTGGGAGGGAGAGGAGGCTCCACCCCCCCTGTACAAGTTTCTGAAAAGTTCCTGCCTACTTAAAGGGGACTGACATCCCATTGTACCAGTGACCTGTATTGGAAGACAGTGAAACACAATTTAACAATTTTAGTGTCCCCTGATTGTCAGCTGTTTGCCCCCAAATTTCTCCACACGTCTTTATCCGCAAGTCCTACACGGTCTAATCTCACAGTGACACAATAAGGAGTTAATTCCAGCGACCGGTGTCTCTGCTCCAGAGCATGTCCCCTACCTTAACCATAGCGGCTTCCACTGAACAATCCGGCAGCCCCGGTCTGTCCATCATCCCAGCCGTCAGGTACGCCATGCTTTCCATCACAAACGCCTTCTGCGCCATGAGGGCGAACTTCTCCTACAAGAGAACATGGAGTGTGAGCGATATAATATAATGTAATGTGCACCATTACAGCAAACTGCTCCTACAAGGGAATGGGAGAATGTCACGAGCACGGGTAGATCGTACAACTTGGTAAAGCTACTGTTATCTCTTGAAAATAGAATTAGAGCCAGAGCACTGAATACATGAACTCACTAAAGACAGCCAGTTATCACCTCGTCAATTATGGCTGCCGTGCTCCTGTATCTAAATATTAATATACATTATTCAAAGAAAAAAAGAAAAAATGGATAGATACTTAATAGGGCACTTATAGTGATAGTGTTAACCAAATTGTTTATAAACCAATGCTTGTGGTGAAAGTATTTAAAATATAACTTTTATTGAAATCAAAAATAATTTAAAAATAATAAAACTTCTACATAGCAGATCAACAGCTCACTGGGACCATGAGATATACCTGTCTCTTCATCAATCTCAAGGAAGAGAAGAGTGTGTGAAATAATATAGGTGTCACCACTATTTATGTATATTCAAACTTACAATCTAGCACATAACATTCCTCAATATACTCCAGATCACTAAAGCTTATAAGGTTTCCTCACTTAGGGACATCGTATCTCCTAACATAAAACATAAATCTCTAATGATCTTCCTTCAAAACTCCCAACGTGTCGTGTCCACCAAATAGATAAAAAGAATTTTAGACACTCTGTTGTCTATTCGGTCATACTGAAATCGTTGTCCGATCAAAATAGAAGACATAGGTAGAGATAGATTTCACGGTAGTTGCTCACAAAAGGTCAGTCCTGTTCTATGTATCCCTGCAATCATACTATATTGCTACTCGTAAAAACACCGGATCAAATCTCCAACACTAGTCATCTCCATCTTATAAATATAAACAACAGAGTGTCAACATAAAACGCCGACGCGCGTTTCACCCACAGGCTTTATCAAGACTAAAGGGGGATGTATCCAATCACAGTTTAAATACCCCCGTTATCCAATCAAAAAATGCGAAAGTCATCTACTATCCAATTGTATACGCAAACAACTGCGAAAATATTCTTTCAATCATGAAAATATGAAGACATGACATCAACTATTACTACCTCAATTCCTCATACAGATGAGTTAAATTTCACTGCATCACATCCATAAAAATGAAGCGAAAACAATTCTTCTCTTGAAGTTTAAGTGTTTCCTTAGTATTACCTTCTACAAGGACGGGGCGAAAACTATTCTTCTCTTGGTGTTCCCTGTTATAGATAGTATCTCACGATCTAAAACCTAATCATCCAGACTCGAAAATGGGCATATATATAATAATAATGTTATAAATTACGGTGTGAAAATAACAAAAACCCAACAGGAGCCTATCTATATCCCCTCCTCTAATGTTGGGTCTAACTGTCTCTAGACCCCAACATTTCAACTCTCTGTAATGGGATTTATGGTGCAATAGGAAATGTTTTGCTGTTGTGACCAATAAAGTATCGTCATTCACATAAATCCCTTCAATGTGGGATAACACCTGCATTGTATCTCTCACATAAGAAGGTAGAGTGGGTACAATGTCTCTAAGGCAAAGATCTAAATATTTGGCTGCCTGATGACAAAGGCTGCCTATGCCTGAGACTATTGGGCGGCCTGGTGGGGTTTTTATGTCCTTATGTACCTTAGGGAGGAGATATAAAGTTGCGACCCTAGGTGATTCCACAGTAAGAAATTGAAATTCCTTAGAGTTAATAATGTCATGCTCTTTTGCTGAACCAATAAGATCTTTATATGACTGAAGGAAATCCTTTGTAGGATCAGAGAACAAACAACGATAACAAAGGGGGTCCAAAAGTTGCCTTTTTGCTTCCATAATATACATATCTGTTGGCCATATCACTATGTTTCCCCCTTTATCTGCTGGTTTTATAACAACTTCATCCCAATTTAGGATCACTTTTAACGCATGTTGTTCAACTGGATTAAGATTACCATATTTAATCCCAATTTGGGAAATTGCATTACTTACAACATCAAAAAATGCTCTTATATTCTGACACATTAATGGGAGGTGTAAGTGTAGATTTCTTTTTTAAATTATTCCTCCATGACATTGTACTGCAGTTTAATTGAGATGTTTCATTATCTTGTAATAAAGTCACTAAATCCTCAAGGGCATCTGAGTCATCATCACGGGAAGGTGAAATTGAATCCGGATTTACAGAGAAATATTTAAGCAACAGTAATTTTCGAACAAAAAAATGTAAATCTTTGTAATGATAAAATTGTTCACAATGATTTTCAGGAACAAAAGATAACCCTTTTTGTAAAAGTGTAATTTGGGCCTGAGTTAAATCAATGGAAGAAAGATTAATGATATTAATTTGATCATTATAATCCTGAGAGGCAATTATCTGTTCCTGAGCCTCATGGTCAGAGCTGGACTCCTCTCCCTCATGTTGTAATTCTGGGATTGGTTCCAATATTTTTGCATTGCATCTAACCCCTGCCTCGGTTGCTGCCCCTTCCTCTGCCTCCTCTGTAATTCCTTATAATTCGCCCTCTTGCTCCTCTGTGTCCTACTCCTGTATTTCCTAAAAAATCCCCATCATGGTCTGATATATTCCCCCTTTCCGAATGTTCTACATCTGATGCTTCCATCTCAACATCAGATTCACTGACTGATATACTTAATCCATTTTGAGTCCTACTAGAACTGGTATTCTTAATAGGCCATTTATGTATCTTAGAAATCTTATAATCCTCTAAATCTCTAACAAGTTTACGTCTCTTTCTCTCAATAATACCAGTCTCAAATTAGGTGTCAGACTAGGAGAACATATAAACAGTATTAAAAATGCAGTAATTTATTCGAGGAATTTAAGTCGACCTCTTACACCAACAGCAAAACATTTCCTATTGCACCATAAATCCGATTACAGAGAGTTGAAATGTTGGGGTCTAGAGACAGTTAGACCCAACATTAGAGGAGGGGATATAGATAGGCTCCTGTTACAAAAAGAATCCAGATGGATTTATCTCTTAAATTGTGTGGAACCTTGGGGATTAAATGATCATAATAATCTTGGAGTGTTCCTTTAATATTTAAGAATTTCATCTTAGCAGGCTGGATGTTGTGGGCATTGTTATTGCTGATATTGGTTACAATGTAGGTTATCACTTTAAGGGATATTAGCACTATACATATAAGAGATATAATTCTTTTATCATCAGGCTGCACATTTGGGAATCACTTAACAACAATTTTTGTATTTTTTTTTTTATTTTATTTGACCATTTATTTTCACATTATAGTTGGTATGTTACCAATATATAATTAAATATATTATATTATATATGTGTTT
This sequence comes from Rhinophrynus dorsalis, assembly GCA_037306005.1. Classification (NCBI taxonomy): domain Eukaryota; kingdom Metazoa; phylum Chordata; class Amphibia; order Anura; family Rhinophrynidae; genus Rhinophrynus; species Rhinophrynus dorsalis. The sequence continues at coordinate 343,871 of JBBDGT010000305.1, read as the reverse complement.
TTTATGTGAAAAGCAATTCATATGTAGGGGGTGCTTATATTATACATAGTCACTTTATAAATATACATTTTTTTAATTAACTAATTTGGGTTTTTGTTATTTTCACACAGTAATTTATAACATTATTATTATATATGCCCATTTTCGAGTCTGGATGATTAGGTTTTAGATCGTGAGATACTATCTACAACAGGGAACACCAAGAGAAGAATAGTTTTCGCCCCGTCCTTGTAGAAGGTAATACTAAGGAAACACTTAAGAAACATCAAGAGAAGAATTGTTTTCGCTTCATTTTTATGGATGTGATGCAGTGAAATTTAACTCATCTGTATGAGGAATTGAGGTAGTAATAGTTGATGTCATGTCTTCATATTTTCATGATTGAAAGAATATTTTCAAAGTTGTTTGCGTATACAATTGGATAGTAGATGACTTTCGCATTTTTTGATTGGATAATGGGGGTATTTAAACTGCGATTGGATACATCCCTCTTTAGTCTTGATAAAGCCTGTGGGTGAAACGTGCGTCGGCGTTTTATGTTGACACTCTGTTGTTTATATTTATAAGATGGAGATGACTAGTGTTGGAGATTTGATCCGGTGTTTTTACGAGTAGCAATATAGTATGATTGCAGGGATACATAGAACAGGACTGACCTTTTGTGAGCAACTACCGTGAAATCTATCTCTACCTACGTCTTCTATTTTGATCGGTCAACGATTTCAGTATGACCGAATAGACAACAGAGTGTCTAAAATTCTTTTTATCTATTTGGTGGACACGACACGTTGGGAGTTTTGAAGGAAGATCATTAGAGATTTATGTTTTATGTTAGGAGATACGATGTCCCTAAGTGAGGAAACCTTATAAGCTTTAGTGATCTGGAGTATATTGAGGAATGTTATGTGCCAGATTGTAAGTTTGAATATACATAAATAGTGGTGACACCTATATTATTTCACACACTCTTCTCTTCCTTGAGATTGATGAAGAGACAGGTATATCTCATGGTCCCAGTGAGCTGTTGATCTGCTATGTAGAAGTTTTATTATTTTTAAATTATTTTTGATTTCAATAAAAGTTATATTTTAAATACTTTCACCACAAGCATTGGTTTATAAACAATTTGGTTAACTCTATCACTATAAGTGCCCTATTAAGTATCTATCCATTTTTTCTTTTTTTCTTTGAATAAAGCTACTGTTATACATGAACACGTTAGGGATTATTCCTAAAATCTGCATTGCTGGTGGACTGGAATTAAACTAAAGGAAAGTCTGTGCATCAGATCCTGACAAACCTGTGACAATACAAATAATAAACAGTTGGTATAGTTATATATTTCTGAACAAAAGCACAATAAGCTCGCCTGCCCAGTTTATAAAACAGTGTAATAATGTACTATCCAATAATTCCTTTTCTCTTAGTCCATTGAGAGATGCAGGGACCATGGGGTATAGGAGCTCCTCCAAGAGGCAGGATACTCTAAACTCCTCCCACTCCCTATCCCCTATGCCCCTCCAACAATAAGCTCCCAGCTAGTTAACAGTTAGCGAAACCAGGAAGAGTATAGATACCAAAAACAGAGCAGCCGAGCAACGGCAGGGCATCCTAACCCATACTAGTTTTTGTCAGGTGGGGAGCAATGCGCCCCTCAATGAGCTAAGAGAAAATGATTGATCGGTTCTCCATCATCCTTGAGGGATGCAGGGTCCATTGGTATGTCCCACAAAACATAGGGAGGGAGAGAAAACAAGAGAACTGCCTGCAAAACTAGAGTCTTCCAATGCAAAAACATTAACTTTATGAAAACTGGTGAAATTGTAAACAGATGACCACGATGTTGTCTTGAAGATGTGGTACACAGAGGCCTGATTCTTCAAAGCCCATGATATACTGATGGAATGGGTCAAATGACCTGTAATCCAGAATGGATTCAGACGATAATTGAGAGGATACACTAGACTAATTGTCTATTTATGGCACGAGGCAAGAGCTGCCTTATTAGAAGGTTGGCCCTTTCTAGAGCTGTCAGAAATGACAGTGTCTGCATGACAGAGACTGGGTGGACTGGAAGTATGAAGACATTGAACCACATCCAAAGTGTGAAGAACCTTCAACTTCAGATTGCAAGGGTTGGGACACAAGGAGGGAAGAACCAACTCCTGACGTGGAATGCAGAGACAACCTTAGGCTGAAATTCTGGAACAGTCCTTAAGGTAATCTTGTCTTGGTGTAATATAAGGTGAGGAGAAGGGAAGACTAAAGGCCTGAGTATGGATAGCCTCCTCAACGAAAAAACAGCAGTAAAGAAACACCGTCTCACATGTCAAATGCTTGATGGAAATCGAAGAAAATGGTTCAAAGGAGAAGGACTGAAGCACCTCCAAAAGCAGATTCAGATCGCAAGAATCTCAGGAATCCCAGTAGTTTTCCTCTAGAAAAGAGGCAACAAGGAAGAATATTGAACTTTAAAGTGATAGTAATGTTTCATAATAAAAGCAGCTCTAATTAATCATCATAGTATTTGGACTTTGGAGAGTGTTATTTCAGTTCTGTCAGAGTTGTAGTACAAGAGTAGTTCAATGACAAAGTATCCACCTCCCGTCCCTTTTACTGATGTAACACTGTTCAGCCAGATCAGAAGGGAGGTGCCCAGGTAGACTGCAGAGAGGGACAATCTTCAATTAAGATAAGGGAAAAACCTGAAAAACTTGTCAAGGGGGACATGGCTTTCATTGTTCTCATAGGAAGAAGATTGTCCCCTTCTGTTATCTGTCTGGTCTATGGACTGTATTCCACATCTGAGAAGAGATGGCTTACACTAGGTAAAAGGGGCGGGAGGGGAAACTTTGCTTGTCAATATCTCTCAAACCATAAAGGTTTGAGAGATAAGACTTATATCATGCTTCACGTTTTTTTAATGTCTACAAAATAAAATAAAGATAAAACGAAGTATTACTATCCCTTTAAAGAGAATTGACCCATAGTTGCTTCTCAAATCCAGCTTTCAAAAAATCCAAAACAGATGAAAGATGGAATCGTAAGGGATCATGATCACGTGAACCACAAAAGGCAAAATCTGCCAAACCCGATGACAGATCTTGGCTGATGCAGGCTTGAGTGCCCACATCATATACTGTATGATGGATTCGCTCCATCTATTGCGTTTCAACATGTCAACATTTTTTTTTTCATTTTTTTTTTTTTTTTTTTTTAATCAATGTAAACCTTAAGAGCTGCAGCACTGAACGAGAACAGCGTGCCTGTAAAGAAAACATAGAATCCAACTCCGGTGCAGCAGATCACAACTCAACTTTATCCTGGGGAAATGGGCAGGGCTGAGAAAAGTTCTTTAGGACACACAGAACTTTGTCAGGAAAACACCACTCATCCTGAATAATTTGGACCAATTCTGAATTAGCAGGGAAAAAGACCCAAGATTTCTATTTACAATTGAAGAGAGACTGCGGACCTTACCTTAGGCTCCTCTTCTGAGGCATGAAAACCATCCATTATCGCCCTGATTAAGAGCAAGGGCTCTACAGACTCAGCTTGTTCTCCATCCCTGGGTGACCAATTGGACATTGAACATGGGAGGTCAGAGTCCTCACTGTGGTTCGCCCCTTCATCAGGGGAAGAAGGAATGTCAGAAAGCACTGAGGGATCCTGCGGATACTGGCCAGCAGTGGCCGTTTGGCTAGTACACAAGGTGTCAGAGGACCATTTGCCCAACACATTCAACAGAGTATTGGCAATTAAGCCTGGCAATGCTTTACTGGTGGCAACTCCTTGGATGCCCCAGAACTGGATACATCAGCGATGCGGGAAGAAAAATTAATGTACTGATAAGTCTGGCGCCTGACAATTGGGATTTGCAGGACACACAGTAAACAATCAGATGCTTGTTGTCTCTAGTCCTAGCCTCCCCCTCTCTGGGCTCTGGCGTCATGTCCAGAAAAGAAATGTGACTGCAATCAGGAGAGGAAAAAGGCCTCAACAATTTGCACCTATGCTACAAAAGATGACACAGGGCACAAAACTCCACCAGAGCTCGCCCACAAGAAGTTCTCCACAAAAAGTAAACTCAGAGGAAGAAGCAGATGCATACAACCGGGGTGTACATAGGGAGAACCACCACTGCATGAAGGCCCCAACAGGAATCCTTGTCTCTAGTAGGTCCCAATTAGGTTCTGGTCCCATTACAGCTTACTCCATCACAATGCTCAAGGAAGAGAGAATATGAAAAGTGCCAGGCCCACTGTCCGCAGCAGGAAACTAGCATGCAAATGCGTTCCCAATCCAAGACTAGAAAGACAATTAATATTGACCTAGTCCCGTGATCCGCAGTCCCCACGGTACCGCAGAAGAAGGGGATGGAAAACCAGACCTCAGGGACATTCCTCACCAATTGATGGCCCCCCGCAGTCTATGAAAAAGGAAAATAAATAAAAAAAGAAAAAAAAACAGCATAACATTTCTCATTAAGAAAAATGGCCCTGAACCTCCTGAAGGAGTGGGAGGAGTTTAGAATGCCCTGCATCCTGAAAGGAGGAGCTCTTTACCCCATGGTACCTGCACCCCTCAAGGACGATACAAAAAAAAAAAAAAAGGATTTTAGTCTTACCTGTTAAATCCTTTTCTCTTAGTCCATACAGGTTACTGGTAATTTTGAGTAGGCGATCCGCCCCTTTAACCAGGCAGGAACAATTCTAGAAGTGAATGCAGGGGGTGGAGCCTACCTTCCCGCCTTGGCTGCAGCTAGCCAATAAGCTCCAGAAAGATTTGAGACACTATTGACTAGATGGTAGAAGGGAAAGAAGACTCCTGTGAGCATGACCCCGAAGGACCCCACAGTCTGCCACAGGAGAGCCAAGCATGGTCCCTTGACAAGGTGAGTGACCAGTAACCTGTATGGACTAAGAGAAACAGTTTTAACAGGTATGACTAAAATCCTCTTGTAACAGAAGCTAAGAAGGGACCGCGTCGTCTTCTGCCGTCGTTCCCTGGTCTCTCCTTCTCAACGACTGGTGCCGTTAGATGCACCGGTCGAGCAGATCAACAGTCCGGTGGTCGACTCAAAGAGGCGTCGAACCCCTGAGTAGCCGACTCTACATCGAAGGATGCGGATCGAGGAGGGTTCGATGGGCTCTCGAACCGTCGAGCGTCGTAGAACCAGACCACCGGGCAGTAGAGAGTGAGGCCTCTACTTCCGGCCTACAATAAACAGGAAAAGTGTTGCAGGAACCAAGGGTAGCGGTTGCCAAGCTGTCGAGCACTCCGTAGTTCGAATCGAAGGATTTACTGGAACGGGAAAAAGCAAGGCAGAGTCCACGTTGCCGTCTGACAGCATCCAAAGTGGGGTAGCAGGATACTGGCAGCAGACGGTCGAACGATGCAGGAACCTGGGCTAAGATGGGCTTCAGAGTGGTAGCTTTAATACCATAAGAACACACAAGACTCCAGGACTCTGGTTCACTCCAAAAACATAACTTACTTTATTGACAAAGCCCACAGATATTTATACACAACACTCACATTGAACTGTATGGGGAAACCAGATACAATAAGGCTTAAACAAATCATGTTACAGCAGACAAAAGGCCAACAGCAGATGGCCTAACCAATACAATGAGTCAGACATGATTACATTTAAAATACAAAAGGGGTTGATTAATACAGACACAAGATACAAAGACTTGAGGGGCGGGAATACACATTCTATGAACAATGGCCAGGGGTTGAAGCATGTACACACTGGTTTGAATATTTGGCTTCAACCCTGGCCAATCAAATTGTACAGAGAGTCGGTTGGTCGACCAATCCCCGAGCCGCCTACTTTTCCCCATGTTAGGTCTATGGAAGACCTTTAAACCTCCTGCTCAGGGATTCGACCAATCAGGTGTCTACTCACTGCTCCCGGTTCTCAGTGCTCGATGCGGTGTCGTTCTCGAACTGGAAACCTCCGACCCATAGTCGGTGAACGTGTACCCCTCGAACATATTACATACAGTAACTAAAACGTTCGACATACATTAAACATATTACACGAACCAAAGTCCATGAGTATAAGTCTTTGCTCTTAGGAAATAGCTGGCCAGTTCGTACGACAAGGCCCAGCATAGAGTCCAAACAGTACTTAATGTCCATAGACTTTGGATGAATAGTTTGATGGCGAGACAAGGGCTCAAGTAACGGGTAGGATCCGTTACACCTCTTTTCTCTGTCGTCCAATACAGGCTACTGGTAACTTTGGGATGTTCAACCATTGAGTTTCCCAGAGGCGGTAAGTAAGGCAAGGACAAGGCGCAAGGCCCCCAAAGTCACCAGAGCAGATATGAACCATCAGATCAGAGATAGCCCAACAAAACAAATGAAGAGTCAATGGACACTGAACAGGGGTAACACCACCCCAGGAACTGTTACACAGCACACTGAAATAGAGCCAACAGGGCTCAAAAGTGAAGGAAGAACCAAAGAACCGAAGAAGATCCTAGACAGGCAAGACTGCCTCCAGGATCTTCCTCCCAAAACTGGCGTCACACTGGCCAGCACATCAACACGGTAGTGCTTCGAAAAGGTGGTACAGACGACCAAGTGATAGCCTTATGCAAATGATCAGCAGAGGCCTGATTCTTGTAAGCCCAAGAAGCCTTAATGGATCTAGTAGAATGAGCCGTGACCCGAAAGGGAAAAGGCTTCTTCCTTAGCTCGTATGCCTTACGAATAGTGGATCCAAGACTCAATAGTTACTTTGGATGCAGGTCTCCCTGCCCTAAGGCCCTCAGGAATGACAAACAGTGTGTCAGACTGTCTAATGGACTCAGTGCGATGTACATAAAATTTGAGACAACGCACCACATCTAACAAGTGGAGATCCCTCTCCTTGTCATAAGTAGGGTCAGGGCAGAAAGAAGGCACCACAATCTCCATATTAATGTGGAACACAGAGACCAGATTCGGGAGAAACTCCTGCGAAGTATGAAGCACCGCCTTGTCCTTGTGAAACAACAAAAAGGGTGGTCTACAAGACAGCAAGTAACTCTGCGACACGGCGAACAGACACGATCGCCAGGAGAAAGGCCATTTTCCACATCAGCAGGTGTAGAGGAATAGTAGCCAAGGACTCAAAGGGAGGGCGCTGAAGGACGCCCAAAACCAAGTTAAGATCCCACTGAGGAGCGGGAGTCTTAAAAGCAGAACGAGTATGAGAAACAGCCTGGAAGAAAACCTTGACATCAGGAAGAATAGCAATGTGCCTCTGAAAGAAAACAGACAGAGCAGAAGTCTGAACCTTAAGGGAGAACAAACAGAGGCCTTTATCCACACCGTCCTGTGAGAAAGTCAGGACCGTAGGCAGATCAAATTCCTGAGAAAGGTCCCTATCAGAACAAGATAGAAAGGTCGACCAGACATGATGGTAGGCCTTAGTAGAAACAGGTTTGCGGGCACTGAGCAAAGTAGCCACCACACCAGAAGAAAAACATTTCTTCAATATTGAGGATTTAATTTTCAAGCTGTCAAGCTAGCTAGACGATGAACATCCTCCTTCCACAGGTAACCCTGCAGAAGAAGATCCAGACGGAAAAGGAGCTGGAATGGCTCCGCCACTGTCAGATCCAGAAGCTCCGGAAAACAAGCCTGTCGAGGCCAGTACAGAGCAATCCGAATGACTGGACAGTCTCAATTTCCGTAACACCCTGTGCAACATGGGAAGGGGAGGAAAGATGTAAGCCAGAGGAAATAACCAAGGAATGGACATGGCATCCACCGCTAGAGCTAGAGGATCCCTCCAGCGAGAGCAGAACCTCGGAACCTTCCGGTTGTGTCTTGTCACCATCGGGTCGATGTAAGGAAGATCCCACTTCTGAACAATGAGGGTGAACACCTCTGGGTGCAGTTCCCACTCTCCACTGTGTGTCGACTGAGTAAGTCTGCCATGACGTTGTCTACGCCAGGAATGTGCACTGCGGATATGGCAGGAACATGTTCTTCTGCCCAGGACAAAATAGCCTTGATCTCTAACCAAGCGGAGAGATTTCTTGTTCTGCCCTGCTTGTTGATGTAAGGGACTGGACCCGGACTGGGCATTCTTCCAGCTGGGGTGTCCAATGACAAAGGGCATGAAATATCGCCCGAAGCTCCAACATGTTGATGGGGAGGAGAGATTCCTCTGGAGACCACCAACCCTGAGCACTCAGGCGACCCAGGACCACTCCCCAGTCGGACAGGCTGGCATCAGTCGTCACCGTGGTCCAGAAGGATAACAAGAAGTTCTTGGCCTTCTGCAGATTGGAGAGGTTGAGCCACCACGAAAAACTCAGTTTCACATGAAGAGGGAGACACACAGATGTCTTTGGAAGGTCTGGCTGACCCCTGCACACCTGGATCACAAACCTCTGGAGTTCCCTGGTGTGATCTATGGCAAATGGGACCGCTTCTATGGTGGAGATGAATTTCCCCACTAGAGAGGATAGCTTCTTGGCTGGAACTGGATCGTGAGCCAGAACAGCAGAAACCCTGTGGGCTCCTGAAATACATCAGAGGGATCCGAAGAATCCTCTTGAACTAAGGGAATGTTTAGGGTAGTTAAGACGGCTCTGATCAAGCCCTCAGCCGAGGGATCAGGATCGGCCTCAAAGGGGACCCAAAAAAAGCGAGAGGAGCCCACTGCAGAACATTCCTACACATCCGAATCCACCAACAGTTCCTCCTCAGAGGAATCTGAGACGTCAGGTACTCCCTGAGGTTTCGTCAGGGAAGATCTGATGGAAAAAGGGTCTGCCAGAGTGGAAGACCCCCTGTAACTGGGATGGAAAGTGTTGCAATGTAGACCTAAGGTCCCTAGTAGCAGCCTTGAACTCTTGCACCCAAACTGGCTCTGATGCATGGCTGGAGGTCCCTGGGGGAGACTCAGGGACATGAGAACATGCTGGGCATAAATGACCTTAGGATTCTCTAGGCAACCCTGAATGACAGGAAGAGCAATGCGCAATAGGGGACACAGAGACCCCAGCGTCCATAGTCTTAGGTCTGGCCCCAAGCTCTAATGGATTAGACATTCTCACAGTGTCAAAATGTTTAAAGTATAAGGAATCCCGAAATACAGTGTGTAAGATTAAAATTTCACCCCAGAAATCGCTAAAATGCACTTATCTGGCAGACGAAGGGTTAATCTGCATAGGAGAGACAGAGAGTCCAAGCCCTGCATAGGATACTCATTCAGGAAAAGGCACAAAATGGCTGCCGTGGTGGGAGCCAATCAGAAACGGGCGTGCAAAGCAAGCGCTCATGGGAAATGTATTTTTCCCTGAAAAAGTACCCCAACAATGCCCGAAGCCCATTGAGCCCCCCAACACACATAAAATGTTAACCGGATGACAGAGCAAGGGCAGACAAGTAAAATGAGCCATCTCTGAAATCACTACGTTGAGGGGTTGCAGAGATATGTCCCAAACTGTACAGTCCCATAGGAATGAATGGAGCAATGGCGTCTATGTGGTAAAGCAAACATAAATTTTTCAAAGTTGAAACTGTGAATTAAAATTTCATGAAACATCACTAGAACATGTAATCAGACCCAAAAAACACTGAACCCAGTAGGGAAAGTGCCAATAAACCCCAAAAAGATGCAAAACCAGCAGCTAAAGGGTTAGGTTACCACATAAACCTGCTCCAAAACACCCAACAGACATACAGATAGACCCAATGAGTGCAGGAGTGTGCAATAGGAACTCCAGGAATACACCCCTGTGAGGAGGGGCACTGTGGGACAAGTGGACCTGCAGCACTCAAAGGGTTGCTCACCTTTCCTGTAGATCTTCTGTCTTCAGATCACCATGTATTAAGAAGAAGCCTCGGTGGGCAACTCCTGAGGAAACTTGTACCCAAGATTTCCCCCCCAGGGCTTAAGGTCCACAAAAAGCACCTGGTCACTGAGCTAGCCACATCTAAGGGCATTGTCAGTCATGGTAATCCGCCTAATGATGGTATTCCATTTCTAACACAAAAATAAAAAAACTTCTAAAACTATAGCAGAACTGTTCTCCACCTGGTGTTGTCGCACCGAAAGAACAAATCTTTCTGGAGCTGGTTGGCTAGCTGCAGCCAAGGAGGGAATGGAGGCTCCACCCCCTGCATACACTTTGAGAATTGTTCCTGCCTACTTAAAGGGGCGGATCTCCTCCCAGAGTTACCAGTAACCTGTATTGGACGACAGAGGAATAAGGATTTATAAACGTTTAGCAACATTTTTGCTAAGTGCCAACACTAGTCAGTTGACTCTTTTTTTTTTTTTTTTTTTTTTTTTTTTTTAAAGTAGAGTAGAAATGGTCTTCCCCAAATAAGAATTGCATCACAACGTATGTATAAATCAAATTTAAGTGCAACAAAAAATAAATGCAGTTTTAGTGCTAAACCTTATTAATTATGTCCTTCATGGAAGTATGTAATATTATGCAATAGTGTAGATTTAGCGACTTCTTTAAGAATAGGACTCTTTGTGGTGAACTTTAGTGACAATTCTTAAACATGCACAATTTTTTTCTTCTTATATGTAAATCCTCCCAAAGTGCTTAATAGATAGTGTTCATATCAGAGGATATTTCTCATTTTCTTGTATATTTTTAGTCCCCTGATTGCTTCCCCCATCCAACCCACACTTGTTCTTGATTATTTAACCTGATCCCCCAGGATCCATCTCAATAGCCTCAAATCTAACTAGGACAGCTCAAATCAGAATATAATTTAGTATTGGGCAAAATTCAAGGGTAGAAACTCTGACTCCTGAAATCCCAGGCTCCTAAAATGTTATTAAATTGCATAGGTCATTTACATACATCTACATATATTCAGATATATTCAAGTGGAAATCTTGTGAACACATCTGACATTAGTGGACTAATGAATACAGAAAACAGACGATGTTTTAAGGAATTGGTTATTAAAGTGTTAGTAATGTCTAAAAAAAAAAAAAAACGGTCAACAAAGTGCCGGGATCTCCTTACTTCCACGGAATCCCTTCATTGGAATGGTCTAAAACGTGTGCTTGAACACTAGGCACACGTTTTAGACCATTCCAATGAAGGGGTTCTGTGTAAGTAACAAGATCCCGGCACTTCTCAAGCGCCACCGTGTCGACTGACACGAATCTCCTGCTGACAGCTTTACAGCTGTCAGTAGGAGAAATCAAACTTTAAACGCCTGTATCTCCTTAAACCATAGCGGTTTGAGAGATACGGTTGTTTGCATTTAGATCAGCTTTTTAAGCTCTTCTAAATGCAAAATAGTTTTTATTTTTAGACAATACTAACACTTTAACTGGAAGCCCAAAAATAAATGATGTCCCAGGGTCCTCATTCTCTAGATCTACCACTGTGTATATTATCCATCAATTGGCTCCTAAACATTGTTTCTGGCCACAAACGTCTCTGATATTTGGTCCCTCCCTGGCGCAGTTCCTTCCGGACAGGACGGGAAGGTATATTGTGCCACTTACCTGAATCAGCTCAAAGTCACTGAGCCTTTATTAAACTGCTTTCTCGTGCATGCGTATTCTGCCGTCAGTTCTACAAGTGAACAGTAACAAAAATGTCCATTATTTGTTCAAGAAGAGTCAATAAAAGATTTAAACACAGAAAATCTAGTATGTAGGTTCCCCACGGAGCAAAATGCAGTTATCACAATGCCCCTACTCTTCTACAGGAACGGGGGGAAGAGATTGGGTTACACAGATCAGAGTCTTTACCTGTAATGTGACAAACTGATAGGAGACCCAGGGACCCCCCCGTATCTCACTCTATACTAGTAATACATTTTACAGAGTCTATACGGGGGTCTATTTCTCTGTATATGAAATGGCGTCAGGGTATGGAGATGCAGGTGACACCCCCCTCTGGTTGTTAAAGGGTTAAGAGAAACCATTATAAAATGTATAATACACTGGAGAATGGGGACTGTGTGAATTCTCTCTCAAGCTACCAATATATATTAACCCTTTAAGTTGCACACGTGGTAGGAAAGAAAGGAAGGTGTGAGGGAAGGAGAGAAGTAGGTGACCTATGAGAGGGTGTAGACATGGTACTTTCACACCAAATGGCATAAAATGTCCTAAATACGTTTAATAAACTGTAACACAGGCACATTTAACCCCCCTGTTAAGTCACATATTTATTACAAAGGGACATTTACACTGTAATGACAAAACAGACCTCCCTTTCAATGTACAGTGTGAGCAGGCCTACCTCCCCTTCAGTGTACGGGGTGCGCAGACCTCCCCTTCAGTGTACGGGGTGAGCAGACCTCCCCTTCAGTGTACGGGGTGAGCAGACCTCCCCTTCAGTGGACGGGGTGCGCAGACCTCCCCTTCAGTGGACGGGGTGCGCAGACCTCCCCTTCAGTGGACGGGGTGCGCAGACCTCCCCTTCAGTGGACGGGGTGCGCAGACCTCCCCTTCAGTGGACGGGGTGCGCAGACCTCCCCTTCAGTGGACGGGGTGCGCAGACCTCCCCTTCAGTGGACAGGGTGCGCAGACCTCCCCTTCAGTGGACTGGGTGCGCAGACCTCCCCTTCAGTGGACTGGGTGCGCAGACCTCCCCTTCAGTGGACGGGGTGCGCAGACCTCCCCTTCAGTGGACGGGGTGCGCAGACCTCCCCTTCAGTGGACTGGGTGCGCAGACCTCCCCTTCAGTGGACGGGATGCGCAGACCTCCCCTTCAGTGGACGGGGTGCGCAGACCTCCCCTTCAGTGGACGGGGTGCGCAGACCTCCCCTTCAGTGGACGGGGCGAGCAGACTTCCCCTTCAGTGTAAGAGGTGAGCACACCTCCCCTTCAGTGTACGGGGTGAGCACACCTCCCCTTCAGTGTACGGGGTGAGCACACCTCCCCTTCAGTGTACGGGGTGAGCAGACCTCCCCTTCAGTGTACGGGGTGAGCAGACCTCCCCTTCAGTGGACGGTGCTCACAGTAAACTCACAGCAGACTGTACTGGTTCCGGCGATGGCCTGCGGAACGAGAGTCTCAGTTGGTTAACCCTTTGAGTGCCAGTGAGGTTTCCAATGCATTGCAAGACTGGATAATTCACTGGCACTCAAAGGGTTACTTGACTGACTGCAGCCAAGACCCTGAGGCTGATGTATAAAGTAAAAAGGGACTCCAAAAGGGACTGACAGCGCAGGCGCACGGACGTCACTGTGACGAGATGTCCGTGCTTCCTGCTCCTGTGAGCATCGGTAAAACGGAGAAATCTTTGGAACCAGGTAATATTTCTGGCGACTAGCGCTACTAAGCAGCTAGTCTCCAGATGAAGAATGAATGAAGGTTAAGTTATTGCGGGGTGGTAGTTCCCCTTTAAATGAAAGTACATTAGGTGCGGTTGGTGAGCCCCAGAATTGCTCCAGTCTCATAACACAATGGACTCGGAGGGTCACAGAATAGATATTCTCAGGGTGTGTCCCACGCACGATACCCACCAATCAGCTTCTTAATCATCCCAGCAGATGCGCTGCCCATACTGAATCGTCCGCTGTTCAAGATGTTCATTGCCACCTGAAAAAGTAAATAAAGGGTTAATCTTATAACCCAGCGGAGAAAGGGGTCTGGGGTTTATATTAAAGGAAACATAGAACTAATAAAATATCCTCCAGTGCACACAGATTTTCATGTGCTTTTAACTCCTGCACTGCTAGAGAGGCCTTCAGTGCATGTCAAAGCATCAGAGGTTCTCTATTAACCATGAGCAGCACTGTGGGGTTCTGTGGCCATGTCCTGCGCAGTACAGTAAAATAGATATTTACACAAGGAAACACTCAGTTTTACTAGTTACAAGTCCACATACTGTAAACTTTACACACGCCTTCCAAAGAGGGACAATACTGACTGTGCGCCACCCAGGAAGGAGATTATTTATGTGCACCATCCATCTATATTTTTGGTGCACCCATACTGTTTATGGCAGAGCTTGCAATCAACAAGGAAACTGACCCTCAGAGCTTGCAATCAGCTGATCACTAAGAGACCTTGCCCACAGTTAGTGAGTACATCATTTTTTTGTACTGTTGATACCCATATGAGAAAAACAGACAGAAAAGAGTTACCTATAAGTAGCATTGTGGACATGGAACTAAAACTGTTCAGTCAGTTGGTGTCTGTTTTGATGTGTGTGTGACACGTAAAGCTTCATGTAGACGGATGCAGGCTGGTGCAATACAATCATACAGACACACACAGTAGGGCGACTTTTTTTTCAGATGCACAGTTCCAAATAGATGTACAAAGAGGAGACGTTTTTATAGGTTTCAAGTTGTTTGGGTTTGTTTCCCTGCTGATTGCAAGCTCTGTGATCCAATCCATTTTGTGTGGAGAACCATGGGGAAGATTCCCTAAAGGGTGATGAAGTGGAGATGAATTCTCCAGTGTTACCACTTCTCCAGTTCCTATGTTATTGTATAGAACCTATTCACTAAGGTTTCCAAAGATGAAGAAATCTTAGTGTATTGGCTCCATAGAATAACACAGAAACTGGAAAAGTGATATCACTGGAGAAAATATCTCCACTTTATCGCCGCTTAGTGAATCTTCCCCCTGGTGTGTAAGTGCAGCTACAGACAAACTCTGAGTCACGTTTCCCATGACTGTAAGCTGTGTGTCCCAGTGTCTGTATGCACAGTAAACACTATGGGTCAGTTCTCCTGTAGAGTGAATGAAGCAGACTGTAGTTTTCTCTGTAGAGTAACAGGAGGCACGGGGGCTGCCATCTCTATAGGAGAACTATAGGGGATTTGGTTTGTGCAGTTACTGCATGTGTTCCTCTTTACTGCTACTTCCAGAATAGAGGATTTAATCTTACATCTTTGCAATAAACCAGTGGTTCACAAGCCTTCCCTCATGGATTATAAGGAGGCAAAGCTTCAGGTTTTAACTTACAGAACAAAGGCTAGTTAATTAGAAGTTAAATAACGGATTTGCAATTCATTTTTGCAGTAACGGATCAGATTCTGCTTTTAACTTAAACCCTTTAAAGACCAAAGATGTCTGCAATGTACTATACACCGCTCTGGTTAAGGATTTCTACTATAACAGACAGTGGAGCCCAATGCCGAGTACAAGGCTCTAATGAGCACAAAGCACGGGATCTATACAGACCTCACATTACAACCCCCCCAACACTAACAGGCCTGGATCACTGGATGTACTACATGTCTGTAGTGCTAGGATCTAATGAACACAGTGCATGGGATCTGTACAGACCTCACAGTACAACCCCCCCAACACTAACAGGCCTGGATCACTGGATGTACTACATGTCTGTAGTGCTAGGATCTAATGAACACAGTGCATGGGATCTGTACAGACCTCACAGTACAACCCCCCCCCCAACACTAACAGGTCTGGATCACTGGATGTACTACATGTCTGTAGTGCTAGGATCTAATGAGCACAGTGCATGGGATCTGTACAGACCTCACAGTACAACCCCCCCCAACACTAACAGGTCTGGATCACTGGATGTATTACATGTCTGTAGTGCTAGGATGTAATGAACACAGTGCATGGGATCTGTACAGACCTCACAGTACAACCCCCCCCAACACTAACAGGCCTGGATCACTGGATGTATTACATGTCTGTAGTGCTAGGATCTAATGAACACAGTGCTCAGGATCTGTACAGACCTCACAGTACAACCCTCCCCCCCAACACTAACAGGCCTGGATCACTGGATGTACTACATGTCTGTAGTGCTAGGATCTAATGAACACAGTGCATGGGATCTGTACAGACCTCACAGTACAACCCCCCCCAACACTAACAGGTCTGGATCACTGGATGTACTACATGTCTGTAGTGCTAGGATCTAATGAACACAGTGCATGGGATCTGTACAGACCTCACAGTACAACCCCCCCAACATTAACAGGCCTGGATCACTGGATGTACTACATGTCTGTAGTGCTAGGATCTAATGAACACAGTGTATGGGATCTGTACAGACCTCACAGTACAACCCCCCGCCAACACTAACAGGCCTGGATCACTGGATGTACTACATGTCTGTAGTGGTAGGATCTAATGAACACAGTGCATGGGATCTGTACAGACCTCACAGTACAACTCCCCCCCCAACACTAACAGGCCTGGATCACTGGATATACTACATGTCTGTAGTGCTAGGATCTAATGAACACAGTGCATGGGATCTGTACAGACCTCACAGTACAACCCCCCCCCCAACACTAACAGGCCTGGATCACTGGATGTACTACATGTCTGTAGTGCTAGGATCTAATGAACACAGTGCATGGGATCTATACAGACCTCACAGTACAACCCCCCCCCCCAACACTAACAGGCCTGGATCACTGGATGTACTACATGTCTGTAGTGCTAGGATCTAATGAACACAGTGCATGGGATCTGTACAGACCTCACAGTACAACTCCCCCCCCCCAACACTAACAGGCCTGGATCACTGGATGTACTACATGTCTGTAGTGCTAGGATCTAATGAATACAGTGCATGGGATCTGTACAGACCTCACAGCACAACCCCCCAACACTAACAGGCCTGGATCACTGGATGTACTACATGTCTGTAGTGCTAGGATCTAATGAACCCAGTGTATGGGATCTGTACAGACCTCACAGTACAACCCCCCCCCCAACACTAACAGGCCTGGATCACTGGATGTATTACATGTCTGTAGTGCTAGGATCTAATGAACACAGTGCATGGGATCTGTACAGACCTCACAGTACAACCCCCCCCAACACTAACAGGTCTGGATCACTGGATGTACTACATGTCTGTAGTGCTAGGATCTAATGAACACAGTGCATGGGATCTGTACAGACCTCACAGTACAACCCCCCCAACATTAACAGGCCTGGATCACTGGATGTACTACATGTCTGTAGTGCTAGGATCTAATGAACACAGTGTATGGGATCTGTACAGACCTCACAGTACAACCCCCCGCCAACACTAACAGGCCTGGATCACTGGATGTACTACATGTCTGTAGTGGTAGGATCTAATGAACACAGTGCATGGGATCTGTACAGACCTCACAGTACAACTCCCCCCCCAACACTAACAGGCCTGGATCACTGGATATACTACATGTCTGTAGTGCTAGGATCTAATGAACACAGTGCATGGGATCTGTACAGACCTCACAGTACAACCCCCCCCCCAACACTAACAGGCCTGGATCACTGGATGTACTACATGTCTGTAGTGCTAGGATCTAATGAACACAGTGCATGGGATCTATACAGACCTCACAGTACAACCCCCCCCCCCCCCAACACTAACAGGCCTGGATCACTGGATGTACTACATGTCTGTAGTGCTAGGATCTAATGAACACAGTGCATGGGATCTGTACAGACCTCACAGTACAACTCCCCCCCCAACACTAACAGGCCTGGATCACTGGATGTACTACATGTCTGTAGTGCTAGGATCTAATGAATACAGTGCATGGGATCTGTACAGACCTCACAGCACAACCCCCCAACACTAACAGGCCTGGATCACTGGATGTACTACATGTCTGTAGTGCTAGGATCTAATGAACCCAGTGTATGGGATCTGTACAGACCTCACAGTACAACCCCCCCCCCAACACTAACAGGCCTGGATCACTGGATGTATTACATGTCTGTAGTGCTAGGATCTAATGAACACAGTGCATGGGATCTGTACAGACCTCACAGTACAACCCCCCCCCCCCCCCAACACTAACAGGCCTGGATCACTGGATGTATTACACGTCTGTAGTGCTAGGATCTAATGAACACAGTGCATGGGATCTGTACAGACCTCACAGTACAACCCCCCCAACACTAACAGGCCGGGTTCACTGGATGTATTACATGTCTGTAGTGCTAGGATCTAATGAACACAGTGCATGGGATCTGTACAGACCTCACAGTACAACTCCCCCCCAACACTAACAGGCCTGGATCACTGGATGTACTACATGTCTGTAGTGCTAGGATCTAATGAACACAGTGCATGGGATCTGTCCAGACTTCACAGTACAACCCCCCCAACACTAACAGGCCTGGATCACTGGATGTATTACATGTCTGTAGTGCTAGGATCTAATGAACACAGTGCATGGGATCTGTACAGACCTCACAGTACAACCCCCCCCAACACTAACAGGCCTGGATTACTGGATGTATTACATGTCTGTAGTGCTAGGATCTAATGAACACAGTGCATGGGATCTGTACAGACCTCACAGTACAACCCCCCCAACACTAACAGGCCTGGATCACTGGATGTATTACATGTCTGTAGTGCTAGGATGTAATGAACACAGTGCATGGGATCTGTACAGACCTCACAGTACAACCCCCCCCCCCCAACACTAACAGGCCTGGATCACTGGATGTATTACATGTCTGTAGTGCTAGGATCTAATGAACACAGTGCAGGGGATCTGTACAGACCTCACAGTACAACCCCCCCCCCCCAACACAAACAGGCCTGGATCACTGGCTGTACTACATGTCTGTAGTGCTAGGATCTAATGAACACAGTGCATGGGATCTGTACAGACCTCACAGTACAACCCCCCCAACACTAACAGGCCTGGATCACTGGATGTACTACATGTCTGTAGTGCTAGGATCTAATGAACACAGTGCATGGGATCTGTACAGACCTCACAGTACAACCCCCCCAACACTAACAGGCCTGGATCACTGGATGTATTACATGTCTGTAGTGCTAGGATCTAATGAACACAGTGCATGGGATCTATACAGACCTCACAGTACAACCCCCCCCAACACTAACAGGCCTGGATCACTGGATGTATTACATGTCTGTAGTGCTAGGATCTAATGAACACAGTGCATGGGATCTGTACAGACCTCACAGTACAACCCCCCCAACACTAACAGGCCTGGATCACTGGATGTATTACACGTCTGTAGTGCTAGGATCTAATGAACACAGTGCATGGGATCTGTACAGACCTCACAGTACAACCCCCCCAACACTAACAGGCCGGGTTCACTGGATGTATTACATGTCTGTAGTGCTAGGATCTAATGAACACAGTGCATGGGATCTGTACAGACCTCACAGTACAACTCCCCCCCAACACTAACAGGCCTGGATCACTGGATGTACTACATGTCTGTAGTGCTAGGATCTAATGAACACAGTGCATGGGATCTGTCCAGACCTCACAGTACAACCCCCCCCAACACTAACAGGCCTGGATCACTGGATGTATTACATGTCTGTAGTGCTAGGATCTAATGAACACAGTGCATGGGATCTGTACAGACCTCACAGTACAACCCCCCCAACACTAACAGGCCTGGATCACTGGATGTATTACATGTCTGTAGTGCTAGGATGTAATGAACACAGTGCATGGGATCTGTACAGACCTCACAGTACAACCCCCCCCCCCCAACACTAACAGGCCTGGATCACTGGATGTATTACATGTCTGTAGTGCTAGGATCTAATGAACACAGTGCATGGGATCTGTACAGACCTCACAGTACAACCCCCCCAACACTAACAGGCCTGGATCACTGGATGTACTACATGTCTGTAGTGCTAGGATCTAATGAACACAGTGCATGGGATCTGTACAGACCTCACAGTACAACCCCCCCCAACACTAACAGGCCTGGATCACTGGATGTATTACATGTCTGTAGTGCTAGGATCTAATGAACACAGTGCATGGGATCTATACAGACCTCACAGTACAACCCCCCCCCAACACTAACAGGCCTGGATCACTGGATGTATTACATGTCTGTAGTGCTAGGATCTAATGAACACAGTGCATGGGATCTGTACAGACCTCACAGTACAACCCCCCCAACACTAACAGGCCTGGATCACTGGATGTACTACATGTCTGTACTGCTAGGATCTAATGAACACAGTGCATGGGATCTGTACAGACCTCACAGTACAACCTCCCCCCCCAACACTAACAGGCCTGGATCACTGGATGTATTACACGTCTGTAGTGCTAGGATCTAATGAACACAGTGTATGGGATCAGTACAGACCTCACAGTACAATCCCCCCAACACTAACAGGCCTGGATCACTGGATGTATTACATGTCTGTAGTGCTAGGATCTAATGAACACAGTGCATGGGATCTGTACAGACCTCACAGTACAACCCCCCCCCAACACTAACAGGCCTGGATCACTGGCTGTACTACATGTCTGTAGTGCTAGGATCTAATGAACACAGTGCATGGGATCTGTACAGACCTCACAGTACAACCCCCCCCAACACTAACAGGCCTGGATCACTGGATGTATTACATGTCTGTAGTGCTAGGATCTAATTAACACAGTGCATGGGATCTGTACAGACCTCACAGTACAACCCCCCCCCCCAACACTAACAGGCCTGGATCACTGGATGTACTACATGTCTGTAGTGCTAGGATCTAATGAACACAGTGCATGGGATCTGTACAGACCTCACAGTACAACCCCCCCCCAACACTAACAGGCCTGGATCACTGGATGTATTACATGTCTGTAGTGCTAGGATCTAATTAACACAGTGCATGGGATCTGTACAGACCTCACAGTACAACCCCCCCCCCCCAACACTAACAGGCCTGGATCACTGGATGTACTACATGTCTGTAGTGCTAGGATCTAATGAACACAGTGCATGCGATCTGTACAGACCTCACAGTACAACCCCCCCCAACACTAACAGGCCTGGATCACTGGATGTACTACATGTCTGTAGTGCTAGGATCTAATGAACACAGTGCATGCGATCTGTACAGACCTCACAGTACAACCCCCCCCAACACTAACAGGCCTGGATCACTGGATGTATTACATGTCTGTAGTGCTAGGATCTAATGAACACAGTGCATGGGATCTGTACAGACCTCACAGTACAACCCCCCCCCCCCAACACTAACAGGCCTGGATCACTGGATGTACTACATGTCTGTAGTGCTAGGATCTAATGAACACAGTGCATGGGATCTGTCCAGACTTCACAGTACAACCCCCCCCCCCCAACACTAACAGGCCTGGATCACTGGATGTACTACATGTCTGTAGTGCTAGGATCTAATGAACACAGTGCATGGGATCTGTACAGACCTCACAGTACAACCCCCCCAACACTAACAGGCCTGGATCACTGGATGTACTACATGTCTGTAGTGCTAGGATCTAATGAACACAGTGCATGGGATCTGTACAGACCTCACAGTACAACCCCCCCAACACTAGCAGGCCTGGATCACTGGATGTACTACATGTCTGTACTGCTAGGATCTAATGAACCCAGTGTATGGGATCTGTACAGACCTCACAGTACAACCCCCCCCAACACTAACAGGCCTGGATCACTGGATGTACTACATGTCTGTAGTGCTAGGATCTAATGAACACAGTGCATGGGATCTATACAGACCTCACAGTACAACCCCCCCCCCCAACACTAACAGGCCTGGATCACTGGATGTACTACATGTCTGTAGTGCTAGGATCTAATGAACACAGTGCATGGGATCTGTACAGACCTCACAGTACAACCCCCCCCAACACTAACAGGCCTGGATCACTGGATGTACTACATGTCTGTAGTGCTAGGATCTAATTAACACAGTGCATGGGATCTGTACAGACCTCACAGTACAACCCCCCAACACTAACAGGCCTGGATCACTGGATGTACTACACGTCTGTAGTGCTAGGATCTAATGAACACAGTGCATGGGATCTGTACAGACCTCACAGTACAACCCCCCCCAACACTAACAGGCCTGGATCACTGGATGTACTACACGTCTGTAGTGCTAGGATCTAATGAACACAGTGCATGGGATCTGTACAGACCTCACAGTACAACCCCCCCCAACACTAACAGGCCTGGATCACTGGATGTACTACATGTCTGTACTGCTAGGATCTAATGAACACAGTGCATGGGATCTGTACAGACCTCACAGTACAACCCCCCCCCCAACACTAACAGGCCTGGATCACTGGATGTACTACATGTCTGTAGTGCTAGGATCTAATGAACACAGTGCATGGGATCTGTACAGACCTCACAGTACAACCCCCCCCAACACTAACAGGCCTGGATCACTGGATGTACTACATGTCTGTAGCGCTAGGATCTAATGAACACAGTGCATGGGATCTGTACAGACCTCACAGTACAACCCCCACAACACTAACAGGCCTGGATCACTGGATGTACTACATGTCTGTAGTGCTAGGATCTAATTAACACAGTGCATGGGATCTGTACAGACCTCACAGTACAACCCCCCAACACTAACAGGCCTGGATCACTGGATGTACTACACGTCTGTAGTGCTAGGATCTAATGAACACAGTGCATGGGATCTGTACAGACCTCACAGTACAACCCCCCCCAACACTAACAGGCCTGGATCACTGGATGTACTACATGTCTGTAGTGCTAGGATCTAATGAACACAGTGCATGGGATCTGTACAGACCTCACAGTACAACCCCCCCCAACACTAACAGGCCTGGATCACTGGATGTACTACATGTCTGTACTGCTAGGATCTAATGAACACAGTGCATGGGATCTGTACAGACCTCACAGTACAACCCCCCCCCCAACACTAACAGGCCTGGATCACTGGATGTACTACATGTCTGTAGTGCTAGGATCTAATGAACACAGTGTATGGGATCTGTACAGACCTCACAGTACAACCCCCCCAACACTAACAGGCCTGGATCACTGGATGTATTACATGTCTGTAGTGCTAGGATCTAATGAACACAGTGCATGGGATCTATACAGACCTCACAGTACAACCCCCCCCCCCCAACACTAACAGGCCTGGATCACTGGATGTACTACATGTCTGTAGTGCTAGGATCTAATGAACACAGTGCATGGGATCTGTACAGACCTCACAGCACAACCCCCCCCAACACTAACGGGCCTGGATCACTGGATGTACTACAATACAACATCTTCATCTATTGGGGCATCTGACTGACTGCAAGTGTGGAGCAATTCTGGGGCAGACCAACTGCACCCACAGGGGACAAACATAAATCCACTGACTTCAATGGGGTTTACCTCACTGAATGCAGCAGCGAGCCGGGGATCTCTCTGGAAGTCACCGGGATTCCCAGCCCCATTTAAGATCAATGGAAATATTGGGAAATGTTATGTTCCGACACGGTGCAGTTGATTTCAGCCAGAATTGTCCTTTAATTTGCTGCACATGGTCCTTTATACCTAACTAAAAACTAAGAGTTAATCAGAGAGATGGAGAAGAGAAGTTGCACTGGGTGAGTGTCAGTGACAGGAAGAGGCTGGGACACAAATAAATAAAAGCAGCAGGACGTTATCTGAAGGGGATAGACAGTAATTATCTCATCACCAAGTGCGAGTGAAATGCCCACTAGAACTCAAAACTTGCCTTGAAGCCTCCTCCTACTTCTCCAATTACATTCTCCACAGGCACCTTTGTGTTTTCAAAATGAAGTTCACAAGCTGCAAAATAATATGGAAAAATCAAGAGATTAAATCTAAAAACTCATATTCTGCGTTTTTCTACTGTTTATGTCTTTTCAGCTGTGTCAAAAGCGTGACATGACGAATATGATACGGCTACATCTACACAGAATTAAAGAGGGCAGTAAATCCTTAATATTAAATTATATATAATCATTAGTATTATGTATAAATAGCCCAGAAGCAGGAGCACATGTTTTTCTAAGCAGAGAGAGTCCTAAACGCTTAATGATATATTAAAGGGATAGTAATACTTCCTTTTAACTTTATTTTATTTTGTAGACATTAAAAAAACATGAAGAATGATATAAGTCTTATCTCTCAAACCTTTATGGTTTATGAGATATTCACAAGCAAAGTATCCCCCTCCTGTTCAACCAGATTAGAAGGGAGGTGCCCAGGTAGACTGCAGAGAGGGACAATCTTCAATTACGATAAGGGAAAAACCTGAAAAGCTTGTCAAGGGGGGGCAGGGATTTCATTGTTCTCATAGGAAGAAGATTGTCCCCTGTTGTTATCTGTCTGGTCTATGGACTGGATTCCACATCTGAGAAGAGACGGCTTACACTAGGTAAAAGGGGCCGGGCTTTCATTGTTCTCATAGGAAGAAGATTGTCCCCTGCTGTTATCTGTCTGGTCTATGGACTGGATTCCACATCTGAGAAGAGATGGCTTACAATAGGTAAAAGGGGGGCAGGGCTTTCATTGTTCTCATAGGAAGAAGATTGTCCCCTGCTGTTATCTGTCTGGTCTATGGACTGGATTCCACATCTGAGAAGAGATGGCTTACACTAGGTAAAAGGGGCGGGAGGGTAAACTTTGTTTGTGAATATCTCTTAAACCATAAAGGTTAGAGATAAGACTTATATCGTTCTTCATGTTTTTTTAATGCCTGCAAAATAAAATAAAGATAAAACAAAGTATTACTATCCCTTTAAAGACATCCGAGGTATTTTCCCAGACAAGCAAACTGGCAGAATGGATGGGCCAACTGGTTCTTATTTGCTGCCAAATTCTGTGTTGCAGTGAAATTCTAGGAACATATTGTCGTGCAGCAAAACCTTATTTAAAACGTATCTGCTTATATCAGCAGAGTCCAAACTATTTTCCATGAGGAAAATAAAATGAATGTAGACCCAGAGACGACAAGGTAATGTTCTCTTATTAATCCTTTGAGTGCCAGAGTGGTACGGAACTAATGCGTTCCGTACCACTCTGGCACTCAAAGGGTTAAACACCAGCATATAAACAGACATTTTTACGCAATTCTATGGTCAACCATAAGTTAATTATAACTAGGCTAACAAAAGACCTTGCATTTTGCTGCAATCACACACACACAGCATTAAACCAGAGCGGATAAGGTTTATTATTCTATACAATAGAAGGGCCACATTTACATATGTCAGTTTGCCTGTGTAGATGTGTGTTGGATTATGTACACGGACTGCACTTCATCCCAGCATCTACAGTATCTTGCATTTAAATGTTACATTTAATAAAAATACATTCCCTTAGACATCGGACCCTACTACTGTGATTCTGCTATATACGGCACAAAATATGAGAAAATATATGGTTCTTTATTTGGACCTATTTAGCTTTATTCTGTCTCAGGTCCGTTCTGATATAAATTGTTTGTTCTGTAATGTTTTTGTACTTATTCTGTACTATACCAGTGATGTACCCCTACCCAGGGCCGGATTTGTCATAAGGCAGAGTAGGCATCTGCCTACAGGTGCAAACCCACAGAGGGGCGCCTGTCATTGGAATTGATTTTTTAAATTTATTTTTTGTTTTTTAATTGGCGAAACCCACCGCCCGCATGGTAAGGTCTGTGCTGAGAGACCCTGTAGCTGCTGAGCTCCTCCGGCTCTTTAGTATTGCAGAGCGCTGGGAGATGACATCATCATCATGACATCATCTCCCAGCGCTCTGATTACTAAAGAGAAGACGGAGTGGGAGCTCCAGCAGCTACAGGTCTGTGCAGAAGCACAGATCTCTCCTGCCACTGGACCACAAGGGAGGTAGGAAACGGGTGCAGGGGGCAAAGTGGGGGCAATGTGAGGGCAAGTTGGAGCTGATGGGGGCAAGTTAGAGGTGATGGGGCAATGTGAGGGCAAGTTGGAGCTGATGGGGGCAAGTTGGAGCTGATGGGGCAATGTGACAACAAGTTGGAGATGATGGAGGCAATGTGGGGGAAATATGATGATGGGGTGTAATGTGGAGATTAGAAGCATTGTGGAGGTGTCCAGCGGAGATGGCCAATGGGGGGGGGGGGGGCGCTTCAGATTTCTGTGCCTACAGGCTCCTGAGATGTAAATCCGGCCCTGCCCCTACCTTACTTTGTCTCCCACTTTTTTTTGTAACCCTTTTTTCCCTTCTTCTGTTGGAAAAACCTTCAATAAACTTCAAGTTATAAAAAAAAAAAGTACTAAAAATACAAAGACATATCTTGTGACTATATGAACACTAGTTCATTTACAAGTAAATACATTATGAATATTAAACCTATATCGGTCCTGAAGACATTTTCATTGACTTACAGGGAACGGTAACAAACACGCACACTACAGCTTCTAACAAAAATAAAAAGAAAACTGAATCCTGGTCTGTGTGAAAAGCAATGCAGATAACTGAAAGGTCATTTCCCAATTCCTAACAACACAGAATGGAGCAAATTCAATAAATCACAAGAGACAAAGTGACAAATGGATTTAATTAAAAGCCCAAACTTATTTCTCAACAGGTTAGATATTTAGAAGCCGGGGAATTGCAGAAATCGCTCACGCTGCCACTTGTATATGTGCAGTTGTATCTGGAATAATAAAGTAGAAACTACAAATAGAATGAAGTGGCAGAACTGTTGTGTAAACAGTTAAATTCCTAGGAACACCACAGACTATCAGGAGGCACACACACGCCCAGTACAGCATATATAGCGATCTTACTGTTAGATCCCCGGATGCCCAGTTTATCTTCCGCCTTCCCATGTGTGACACCACCAAATGCTCTCTCCACTATGAATGCTGTTATCTTATCCTTTTTCTCTCCATCCTTATCAACCACCTCTGTCCTGGCAAACACAGTAAATATGTCTGCCAATCCTCCATTCGATATCCAGATCTACAAACAAAAGAGATGCCACAAGATTAAACTCCCAGACCAAGACTAGGCTTAAGAAAACACAAATATTTTTTTATATAAAATCACACACATACAGGGGCGGCAGTAAGGAGGGGATAGTCATTTCTTCTGCATGCTGCCAGTCCTGGAGATATAAGGGGGTATGACTCCTGTCAAACTCTGTGCAAGTTTACCCACCCTCAACTAGTGACTGTTCTGTCATGTGTCTGAAGGAGGCCTTAAAGTGTTAGTAATGTCCAAAAAAAAGTTTTTTGGCATTTAGAAGAGCTTAAAAAGCTGAGCTAAATGCAAAAAAACTTCTCTCTCAAACCACTATGGTTTAAGAGATACAGGCGTTTAAAGTTCGCTGTCTCCTACTGACAGCTGTAAAGCTGTCAGTCGACATGTAGGCGCTTGAGAAGTGCTGTGATCTCGTTACTTACACGGAATTCCTTCATTGGAATGGTCTAAAACATGTGCTTGAACACCAGACACATGTTTTAGACCATTCCAATGAAGGGATTCCGTGTAAGTAACGAGATCTCAGCACTTCTCAAGTGCCACCATGTCGACCGACACGGATCTCCTGCTGACAGCTTTACAGCTGTCAGTAGGAGAAATCAAACTTTAAACGCCCGTATCTCTTAAACCATAGCGGTTTGAGAGATACTTTTTTTGCATTTAGCTCAGCTTTTTAACCCCTTAAGGACCCTTGAACTACTCAAGGACCAATGACGGTCATGGTACGGCACGTACTTTTTACTTACATCGCTCTACCGGGAGCGCTGTAAGTAAAAATAGGGCCAGAAATTGACTGCTCCAAGATCGGAGCGATCTCTATCAGGCCCCATAATGACGCGCCGGTACACGTGACAGGTCACGTGTACCGGCGCATCCAAGTGCGCCTATGCGGTCATTATGGGACGGAAATGTCCCATGACCGCCAGTCCTTAAGGGGTTAAGCTCTTCTATATGCAAAAAACTTTTTTTTTGACATTACTAACACTTTAAATTAATCATTCTCATTCCCGAGCTTCAGAACTCACAATAACAAAACTCTCTAAGGTAAAGCAAAATAAAAATGTTGCTGGAATTTCTAATACATTTCCTAAGCTGTATTAAAAAGTGAATTTAAAATCATAACATGGAGCAGTTATTACCTCTCAATACAGTTTTGGCTCTATAAATGAGCAACATTTCCACCAGTTCTTGCCACTTTACTTATGACTTGGTGAACCTGTGAAAGCTGCAGTTCTGTGGGTGGCCATTTTGTTATTTCCTCTACCTCAGGTGAGGGAACGACAAGTGACCTTCCAATGCAGACAATGGACCATATGCTTAAAACACAAAGAAATTATGGGGCAAACCAACTGCATCACAGAGATGGAAATAAAAATTCCCACTGATTTAAATGGGCTTTATCATGCCCACTAGGTCTTCCAAGCATGAGAATTTGGGGAGTCTTACAGTGAAGTTTGTTTGCCTCAGAATTGTTCCATCCTTGTCTTGGTACTTATGGTCATTCATTTTGGATCAGAATTTTATAAGAGACAAGATTTGGGCCCAAAAAGTTTTACTCAAACACCTCACGTGAGGTAGAAACAAGAACAAAATGGGTCCCCCCATAGCTGCAGCTTAATCCACTTCGCAGGATATAAAGACACATTTTTTGATGGAAAAAATAAGCATGTTAGGAGGCTACAAAGTATTGTAAATAGCCATTTAGTGTTCAGGTTACATTTAACTCTTAAGGACATATTTTATCTTCTGTATAAAACACAGGCAGTAAACTAACCAACTAAAAGGAGTTAACCCCCCAGAGGGCCGTACCTTAGATCCGTTCAGCAGGAAGTGCTTCCCATCCTCAGTGGCAGTTGCTCTGGATTGGATAGACGCTGCGTCACTTCCGCTGGAAGAAAACATCCATACACTTATATTCCTTAGGAAGTTGTATTAAATCATATGATAACTATTAACCAGTCATCTCCTACCACAGTCTGGATGTCAGCTCCCTTGTCCCACTCACCTCCCCAGCTCTTTGGAACTGGTAAACACAAGGCTGGATTTTCCATCAGGCAATCGCCTGAGGTTGTATTTACCAGTTATATACTAACTAGTATAAAAGCCAGCGTACACGGGTCAGAGTGAGTAAAATCGCAGATCTACACCTCCCGGCATTCTGTGCGTTTGTGCAGTCTCTACTGTGCATGACTGCACTGGACAAACATCTGCGTTCGCGCAGTCTCTACTGCGCATGACTGCATTGGACAAACATACATCTGGCCTTTTTTATGATAGGATGTGATCAGTTTATTTACCTGGTCAGATATTGTTATAATGTCCAGTTTATATACTAATTTGGACAGTTTACATTTTGACGCAATGTCCAGTTTATTTGGCCAGTTTACATCTTGCTACAATGTCTACTTTACATAGTAATTTGGCCAGTTTACATATTGATGCAATGTCCAGTTTATATGGACAATGTCCAGTTTACATACTAATTTGGCTAGTTTACATATTGCTGTAATGTCCAGTTTATATACTAATTTGGCCAGTTTACATTTTGCTGTAATGTCCAGTTTACATACTAATTTGGCTAGTTTACATATTGCTGTAATGTCTAGTTTACATACTAATTTGGTTAGTTTACATATTGCTGTAATGTCTAGTTTACATACTAATTTGGCCAGTTTACATTTTGATGCAATGTCCAGTTTATATATTAATTTGGCCAGTTTATATTTTGATGCAATGTCCAGTTTATATATTAATTTGGCCAGTTTACATTTTGCTGTAATGTCCAGTTTATATATTAATTTGGTCAGTTTACATACTGATGCAATGGCCAGTTTATATACTAATTTGGTCACTTTACATACTGATGCAATGTCCAGTTTACATACTAATTTGGCCAGTTTACATTTTGATGCAATGTCCAGTTTATATATTTAGCCAGTTTACATTTTGATGCAATGTCCAGTTTATATATTAATTTGGCCAGTTTACATTTTGATGCAATGGCCAGTTTATATATTAATTTGGCCAGTTTACATATTGATGCAATGGCCAGTTTATATATTAATTTGGCCAGTTTACATATTGATGCAATGGCCAGTTTATATATTAATTTGGCCAGTTTACATTTTGATGCAATGGCCAGTTTATATACTAATTTGGCCAGTTTACATTTTGATGCAATGGCCAGTTTATATACTAATTTGGCCAGTTTACATTTTGATGCAATGGCCAGTTTATATATTAATTTGGCCAGTTTACATTTTGATGCAATGGCCAGTTTACATACTAATTTGGCCAGTTTACATTTTGATGCAATGTCCAGTTTATATATTAGTTTGGCCAGGTTATACAATTTGGAAGATTCTAGACATGTCTTCAGTGCACTGCGATCTCACGTGTTGGAGGAGACGTCCAGTATTCAAGATAAGAACTTTCCTGTATTATGTTATAAGCAAAGGCCATATTATGCCCCAATGAGACGCAGTGGGTTGTGCCCATATTCTGCACCAGTGGGCGCAGTGGGTTAATGCCATATTCTGCACCAGTGGGCGCAGTGGGTTAATGCCATATTCTGCACTAGTATGTGCTGTGAGGCGCAGTGGGTTAATGTCATATTCGGCACCAGTGGACTAATGCAACATTCTGCACTAGTGGGCACAATGGGTTAATGCCACATTCGGCACCAGTGGTAATGCCACATTTGGCACCAGTGGGCGCAGTGGGTTAATGCCATATTCTGCACTAGTAGGTGCAGTGAGGCGCAGTGGGTTAATGTCATATTTGGCACCAGTGGACTAATGCCACATTCTGCACTAGTGGGCACAGTGGGTTAATGCCACATTCGGCACCAATGGGCACAGTGGGTTAATGCCACATTCTGCACCAGTGGGCGCAGTGGGTTAATGCCACATTCGGCACCAATGGGCACAGTGGGTTAATGCCACATTCTGCACCAGTGGACGCAGCGGGTTAATGCCACAAGTGGGGTTAAGTGCATGTAAATCCATCTTGGAGTAAAGTCTTTTAGTCCAAATATTAAATATATAGTGTAAGTCAGTGACTGCCAACCCGCGCCTCAGGGACACTAACAGGCCAGGATTTGGGGATTTCCTTGCTAGGACACAGGTATGATAATCAGTGTGACTGGGCCTCTGATCACACACCTGTTCTCTAGCAGGGTAATCCCCAGACCCTGTCCTGTTAGTGGCCCAGAGGCGCGGGTTGGGAATCATCGCTCTGATCATTATAAGAAAAGCCATGAGGCGGATGGACCGTTACAACGGGGACAATTCTGGGGCAAACCAACTGCACTATGGGGGACAAACAAACCTCACCACTTTTAACCCTTTGATTTATATGGGACTTTTAACCCTGGGAATGCTAGAAAGGTCAAAAAAGCATTGTGGAGTACTGCACTGGAGACCTCTAGCATTCAAGGGGTTAAAAGGCCCATTTAAACCAGTACGGATGTTTATTTGTGCACTATACGCAGTTGGTTTGCCCCACTAGTAGCTGGTACAATAAATGTCTCCGTGCACAACCCCAGCAAATCCAATAATTCCCTGCGTCCCTTCATAGCCAGGAAACGAGTGTCCCATAATAACTGGTCCTGACATCTTCATCGCGTCGGGAACTGTATTCATTAAAGAGCCCAACTCCTACCTGCTAATTACTGTTTTATATCACTGGATCGTCGTCTGGGGTTTTGTCCTATTATATCCGATAACATTTCACTGTTTAGTCTCCAAGAACTTGAGACGCAATAATTCACTAGCAATAAGGAGATGTTGTGGGTTTTCTTTATGCAATTTAAAGGGGATCGTGTGCATCTATCTTTACAGCAAGCTCTGTCTTTCATTATACTGAGCCTGCAACCTCAGTATAATGATAACTGGAGCTTGCTGTAATGACAGATGAGATACACACCACTATGAAGGGAAGCGTGAATGCGTTCCCTGGGACAGCGGACAGTGAGGTGGGAGGAGAATTACAGCACTGGGAAGTCCTGTGCCGAAGAATCAGTGTGCCGCAGAATGCGGAAATGCACAGACTGAACTCTTCACATCTTCAGAATTAGACAAGTGAAATAAAAAAAACACAAAAACAAACAAAAACTACTCCTAATATTATTTTAATAAATTAAGCAACTGGCCAGTAGTTTATTAAATGTGAAAGTTCCCCTTTAACTTCAAAGACTCCGAAGAGCTGCAGACAGATTTGGTTCTACTGACAGCCTATGCTCGTTATGCGGTAGTCAGACCTAACCTGCCAGAGAGATACCCAACGCATTGCAGCGAAAAGTGTTGGGTACCAGTCTGGCATTCATAGGGTTAATAAAGCAACCCATTTAAAAAGGCAAGGGATGCAAATATTATCCTACTTCTGTATAAATCCTTGGTTAGGCCTCATCTAGAATATGGAGTACAGTTTTGGGCGCCAGTTCTTAAAAAAGACATTACTGAACTGGAAAAGGTGCAGAGACGTGCAACAAAACTGATAAAGGGATTGGAGGATCTGAGTTATAAAGAGAGACTAGCCAACCTGGGTTTGTTTACATTAGAGAAGAGATGTGTAAGGGGAGATATGATTACCATTTACACTTATATTAGAGAAGAGAGGTGTAAGGGGTGCTATAATTACCATTTACACTTATATTAGAGAAGAGAGGTGTAAGGGGGATATGATTACTATTTACACATATATTAGAGACGAGACGTGTAAGGGGTGATATGATTACAATTTACACTTATATTAGAGAAGAGACGTGTAAGGGGTTATATGATTACCATTTACACTTATATTAGAGAAGAGAGGTGTAAGGGGGGATATGATACCATTTACACTTATATTAGAGAAGAGACGTGTAAGGGGTGATATGATTACCATTTACACTTATATTAGAGAAGAGAGGTGTAAGGGGCGATATGATTACCATTTACACTTATATTAGAGACGAGACGTGTAAGGGGTGATATGATTACAATTTACACTTATATTAGAGAAGAGACGTGTAAGGGGTTATATGATTACCATTTACACTTATATTAGAGAAGAGACGTGTAAGGGGGGATATGATACCATTTACACTTATATTAGAGAAGAGACGTGTAAGGGGTGATATGATTACCATTTACACTTATATTAGAGAAGAGACGTGTAAGGGGCGATATGATTACCATTTACACCTATATTAGAGAAGAGAGGTGTAAGGGGGGATATGATACCATTTACACTTATATTAGAGAAGAGATGTGTAAGGGGTGATATGATTACTATTTACACATATATTAGAGAAGAGAGGTGTAAGGGGAGATATGATTACCATTTACACATATATTAGAGAAGAGACGTGTAAGGGGTGATATGATTACCATTTACACATATATTAGAGAAGAGACGTGTAAGGGGCGATATGATTACCATTTACACATATATTAGAGAAGAGAGGTGTAAGGGGGGATATGATTACTATTTACACATACATTAGAGAAGAGATGTGTAAGGGGAGATATGATTACTATTTACACATATATTAGAGACGAGACGTGTAAGGGGTGATATGATTACAATTTACACTTATATTAGAGAAGAGACGTGTAAGGGGCGATATGATTACCATTTACACCTATATTAGAGAAGAGAGGTGTAAGGGGGGATATGATTACCATTTACACATATATTAGAGAAGAGATGTGTAAGGGGTGATATGATTACTATTTACACATATATTAGAGAAGAGAGGTGTAAGGGGAGATATGATTACCATTTACACATATATTAGAGAAGAGACGTGTAAGGGGTGATATGATTACCATTTACACATATATTAGAGAAGAGACGTGTAAGGGGCGATATGATTACCATTTACACATATATTAGAGAAGAGAGGTGTAAGGGGGGATATGATTACTATTTACACATATATTAGAGAAGAGAGGTGTAAGGGGAGATATGATTACCATTTACACATATATTAGAGAAGAGACGTGTAAGGGGTGATATGATTACCATTTACACATATATTAGAGAAGAGACGTGTAAGGGGCGATATGATTACCATTTACACATATATTAGAGAAGAGAGGTGTAAGGGGGGATATGATTACCATTTACACTTATATTAGAGATGAGAGGTGTAAGGGGTGATATGATTACTATTTACACATATATTAGAGAAGAGAGGTGTAAGGGGAGATATGATTACCATTTACACATATATTAGAGAAGAGACGTGTAAGGGGTGATATGATTACCATTTACACATATATTAGAGAAGAGACGTGTAAGGGGCGATATGATTACCATTTACACATATATTAGAGAAGAGAGGTGTAAGGGGGGATATGATTACCATTTACACTTATATTAGAGATGAGAGGTGTAAGGGGTGATATGATTACCATTTACACATATATTAGAGAAGAGACGTGTAAGGGGCGATATGATTACCATTTACACATATATTAGAGAAGAGAGGTGTAAGGGGGGATATGATTACCATTTACACTTATATTAGAGAAGAGACGTGTAAGGGGTGATATGATTACTATTTACACATATATTAGAGAAGAGAGGTGTAAGGGGAGATATGATTACCATTTACACATATATTAGAGAAGAGACGTGTAAGGGGTGATATGATTACCATTTACACATATATTAGAGAAGAGACGTGTAAGGGGCGATATGATTACCATTTACACATATATTAGAGAAGAGAGGTGTAAGGGGGGATATGATTACCATTTACACTTATATTAGAGATGAGAGGTGTAAGGGGTGATATGATTACCATTTACACTTATATTAGAGAAGAGAGGTGTAAGGGGTGATATGATTACCATTTACACATATATTAGAGAAGAGACGTGTAAGGGGCGATATGATTACCATTTACACATATATTAGAGAAGAGACGTGTAAGGGGTGATATGATACCATTTACACTTATATTAGAGAAGAGACGTGTAAGGGGCGATATGATTACCATTTACACATATATTAAAGAAGAGACGTGTAAGGGGTGATATGATTACCATTTACACTTATATTAGAGA
Organism: Rhinophrynus dorsalis; assembly: GCA_037306005.1. Lineage (NCBI taxonomy): Eukaryota > Metazoa > Chordata > Amphibia > Anura > Rhinophrynidae > Rhinophrynus > Rhinophrynus dorsalis. The sequence continues at coordinate 309,113 of JBBDGT010000305.1, read as the reverse complement.
AGAGACGTGTAAGGGGTGATATGATTACCATTTACACTTATATTAGAGAAGAGACGTGTAAGGGGTGATATGATTACCATTTACACTTATATTAGAGAAGAGACGTGTAAGGGGTGATATGATTACCATTTACACATATATTAGAGAAGAGAGGTGTAAGGGGTGATATGATTACCATTTACACTTAGAGAAGAGACGTGTAAGGGGGGATATGATTACCATTTACACTTATATTAGAGAAGAGACGTGTAAGGGGGGATATGATTACCATTTACACATATATTAGAGAAGAGACGTGTAAGGGGGGATATGATTACCATTTACACTTATATTAGAGAAGAGACGTGTAAGGGGTGATATGATTACCATTTACACTTATATTAGAGAAGAGACGTGTAAGGGGTGATATGATTACCATTTACACTTATATTAGAGAAGAGACGTGTAAGGGGGATATGATTACCATTTACACATATATTAGAGAAGAGAGGTGTAAGGGGTGATATGATTACCATTTACACTTATATTAGAGAAGAGACGTGTAAGGGGGGATATGATTACCATTTACACATATATTAGAGAAGAGACGTGTAAGGGGTGATATGATTACCATTTACACTTATATTAGAGAAGAGACGTGTAAGGGGTGATATGATTACCATTTACACATATATTAGAGAAGAGACGTGTAAGGGGGGATATGATTACCATTTACACATATATTAGAGAAGAGACGTGTAAGGGGTGATATGATTACCATTTACACATATATTAGAGAAGAGACGTGTAAGGGGTGATATGATTACCATTTACACTTATATTAGAGAAGAGAGGTGTAAGAGGTGATATGATTACCATTTACACATATATTAGAGAAGAGACGTGTAAGGGGGGATATGATTACCATTTACACATATATTAGAGAAGAGACGTGTAAGGGGGGATATGATTACCATTTACACTTATATTAGAGAAGAGACGTGTAAGGGGGATATGATTACCATTTACACATATATTAGAGAAGAGACGAGTAAGGGGTGATATGATTACCATTTACACTTATATTAGAGAAGAGAGGTGTAAGAGGGATATGATTACCATTTACACTTAGAGAAGAGACGTATAAGGGGTGATATGATTACCATTTACACTTATATTAGAGAAGAGACGTGTAAGGGGTGATATGATTACCATTTACACTTATATTAGAGAAGAGACGTGTAAGGGGGATATGATTACCATTTACACATATATTAGAGAAGAGACGTGTAAGGGGTGATATGATTACCATTTACACATATATTAGAGAAGAGACGTGTAAGGGGAGATATGATTACCATTTACACTTATATTAGAGAAGAGACGTGTAAGGGGTGATATGATTACCATTTACACTTATATTAGAGAAGAGACGTGTAAGGGGTGATATGATTACCATTTACACTTATATTAGAGAAGAGACGTATAAGGGGAGATATGATTACCATTTACACTTATATTAGAGAAGAGACGTGTAAGGGGTGACATGATTACCATTTACACTTACATTAGAGAAGAGAGGTGTAAGGGGTGATATGATTACTATTTACACTTATATTAGAGAAGAGACGTGTAAGGGTGATATGATTACCATTTACACTTATATTAGAGAAGAGACGTGTAAGGGGTGATATGATTACTATTTACACTTATATTAGAGAAGAGAGGTGTAAGGGAGATATGATTACTATTTACACTTATATTAGAGAAGAGAGGTGTAAGGGGTGATATGATTACTATTTACACTTATATTAGAGAAGAGACGTGTAAGGGGTGATATGATACCATTTACACTTATATTAGAGAAGAGAGGTGTAAGGGGTGATATGATTACCATTTACACTTATATTAGAGAAGAGACGTGTAAGGGGTGATATGATTACCATTTACACTTATATTAGAGAAGAGAGGTGTAAGGGGTGATATGATACCATTTACACTTATATTAGAGAAGAGACGTGTAAGGGGTGATATGATTACTATTTACACTTATATTAGAGAAGAGACGTGTAAGGGGTGATATGATACCATTTACACTTATATTAGAGAAGAGAGGTGTAAGGGGTGATATGATTACCATTTACACTTATATTAGAGAAGAGACGTGTAAGGGGTGATATGATTACCATTTACACTTATATTAGAGAAGAGAGGTGTAAGGGGTGATATGATACCATTTACACTTATATTAGAGAAGAGACGTGTAAGGGGTGATATGATTACCATTTACACATATATTAGAGAAGAGAGGTGTAAGGGGGGAATATAATTACCATTTATACATATATTAGAGAAGAGAGGTGTAAGGGGTGATATGATTACCATTTACACATATATTAGAGAAGAGACGTCTAAGGGGGATATGATTACCATTTACACTTATATTAGAGAAGAGACGTGTAAGGGGTGATGTGATTACCATTTACACATATATTAGAGAAGAGACATCTAAGGGGTGATATGATTACCATTTACACTTATATTAGAGAAGAGATGTCTAAGGGGTGATATGATTACCATTTATACATATATTAGAGAAGAGACATGTAAGGGGTGATATGATTACCATTTACACATATATTAGAGAAGAGACGTCTAAGGGGTGATATGATTACCATTTACACATATATTAGACAAGAGAGGTGTAAGGGGTGATATGATTACCATTTACACATATATTAGAGAAGAGACATCTAAGGGGTGATATGATTACCATTTACACTTATATTAGAGAAGAGACGTCTAAGGGGTGATATGATTACCATTTATACATATATTAGAGAAGAGACATGTAAGGGGTGATATGATTACCATTTACACATATATTAGAGAAGAGACGTCTAAGGGGTGATATGATTACCATTTACACATATATTAGACAAGAGAGGTGTAAGGGGAGATATGATTACCATTTACACTTATATTAGAGAAGAGACGTGTAAGGGGTGATGTGATTACCATTTACACATATATTAGAGAAGAGACGTCTAAGGGGTGATATGATTACCATTTACACATATATTAGAGAAGAGACGTGTAAGGGGTGATGTGATTACCATTTACACTTATATTAGAGAAGAGACGTGTAAGGGGGGATATGATTACCATTTACACTTATATTAGAGAAGAGACGTGTAAGGGGTGATATGATTACCATTTACACTTATATTAGAGAAGAGACGTGTAAGGGGTGATATGATTACCATTTATATATATATATTAGAGAAGAGACGTGTAAGGGGGATATGATTACCATTTATATATATATATTAGAGAACAGACATGTAAGGGGTGATATGATTACCATTTATACACATATTAGAGAAGAGAGGTGTAAGTGGTGATATGATTACCATTTACACTTATATTAGAGAAGAGACGTGTAAGGGGTGATATGATTACTATTTACATATATATTAGAGAAGAGAGGTGTAAGGGGTGATATGATTACCATTTACACTTATATTAGAGAAGAGACATGTAAGGGGTGATATGATTACCATTTACACTTATATTAGAGAAGAGATATGTAAGGGGGATATGATTACCATTTACACTTATATTAGAGAAGAGACGTGTAAGGGGTGATATGATTACTATTTACATATATATTAGAGAAGAGAGGTGTAAGGGGTGATATGATACCATTTACACTTATATTAGAGAAGAGATATGTAAGGGGGATATGATTACCATTTACACTTATATTAGAGAAGAGACGTGTAAGGGGTGATATGATTACTATTTACATATATATTAGAGAAGAGAGGTGTAAGGGTGATGTGATTACCATTTACACTTATATTAGAGAAGAGATATGTAAGGGGGATATGATTACCATTTACACTTATATTAGAGAAGAGACGTGTAAGGGGTGATATGATTACCATTTACATATATATTAGAGAAGAGAGGTGTAAGGGGTGATATGATTACCATTTACACTTATATTAGAGAAGAGACGTGTAAGGGGTCATATGATTACCATTTACACTTATATTAGAGAAGAGACGTGTAAGGGGGGATATGATTACCATTTACACTTATATTAGAGAAGAGAGGTGTAAGGGGGGATATGATTGCCATTTACACTTATATTAGAGAAGAGAGGTGTAAGGGGGATATGATTACCATTTACATTTATATTAGAGAAGAGAGGTGTAAGGGGAGATATGATTACCATTTACACATATATTAGAGAAGAGAGGTGTAAGGGGGATATGATTACCATTTACACATATATTAGAGAAGAGACGTGTAAGGGGGGATATGATTGCCATTTACACTTATATTATAGAAGAGACGTGTAAGGGGTGATATGATACCATTTACACTTATATTAGAGAAGAGAGGTGTAAGGGGAGATATGATTACCATTTACACTTATATTAGAGAAGAGAGGTGTAAGGGGTGATATGAATACCATTTACACTTATATTAGAGAAGAGACGTGTAAGGGGGATATGATTACCATTTACATTTATATTAGAGAAGAGAGGTGTAAGGGGAGATATGATACCATTTACACTTATATTAGAGAAGAGACATGTAAGGGGTGATATGATTGCCATTTACACATATATTAGAGAAGAGAGGTGTAAGGGGGATATGATTACCATTTACACATATATTAGAGAAGAGAGGTGTAAGGGGTGATATGAATACCATTTACACTTATATTATAGAAGAGACGTATAAGGGGTGATATGATTACCATTTACACTTATATTAGAGAAGAGACGTATAAGGGGTGATATGATTACCATTTACACTTATATTAGAGAAGAGAGGTGTAAGGGGTGATATGATTACCATTTACACGTATATTAGAGAAGAGAGGTGTAAGGGGTGATATGATTACCATTTACACTTATATTAGAGAAGAGAGGTGTAAGGGGAGATATGATTACCATTTACACATATATTAGAGAAGAGAGGTGTAAGGGGGATATGATTACCATTTACACGTATATTAGAGAAGAGAGGTGTAAGGGGGATATGATTACCATTTACACATATATTCCAGGTCAATACAAAGAACTGTCCAATGAATTATGACAGATGGATTCAATGCACATAGGTTGTTGATCCAGGGAAATCTCTCATTGATATTTGGAATTAGGAAGGAATCTTTTTACCCACTAAATTGGAAATGGCTGCAATTTTTTTTTTGTCTTACTCTGGATCAGTTTGGCATGGGCTGGACTTGATGGATGAGTGTCTTTTTTCGGCCTCATCAACTATGTTATTATGTAAGTCTAAGAAAAGTTTGAAGAGAAAGGAGTTTAAATCAAGTCTGTTTTAATAAAATCCAAATAATTTCTAGCTGTGTTTGGTTTGACCGCATTTCTGGTCATGTTTGGCTTGATGGCCGTACAGGAGAAGAAACACATTTCTGGTCGTGTTTGGCTTGATGGCCGTACAGGAGAAGAAACACATTTCTGGTCACGTTTGGCTTGGTGGCCGTACAGGAGAAGAAACACATTTCTGGTCGTGTTTGGCTTGATGGCCGTACAAGAGAAGAAACACATTTCTAGACGTGTTTGGCTTGATGGCCATACAGGAGAAGAAACACATTTCTAACCGTGTTTGGCTTAATGGCCGTACAGGAGAAGAAACACATTTCTGGCCGTGTTTGGAATGATGGCCGTACAGGAGAAGAAACACATTTCTGGCCGTGTTTGGAATGATGGCCGTACAGGAGAAGAAACACATTTCTGGTCATGTTTGGCTTAATGGCCGTACAGGAGAAGAAACACATTTCTAGCCGTGTTTGGCTTAATGGCCGTACAGGAGAAGAAACACATTTCTGGTCGTTTTTGGCTTAATGGCTGTACAGGAGAAGAAACACATTTCTGGTCATGTTTGGCTCATTTGCCGTACAGGAGAAGAAACACATTTCTAGCCGTGTTTGGCTTAATGGCCGTACAGGAGAAGAAACACATTTCTGGTCGTTTTTGGCTTAATGGCTGTACAGGAGAAGAAACACATTTCTGGTCGTGTTTGGCTCATTTGCCGTACAGGAGAAGAAACACATTTCTAGCCGTGTTTGGCTTAATGGCCGTACAGGAGAAGAAACACATTTCTGGTTGTTTTTGGCTTAATGGCTGTACAGGAGAAGAAACATATTTCTAGCCGTGTTTGGCTTGATGGCCGTACAAGAGAAGAAACACATTTCTAGCCGTGTTTGGCTTGATGGCCGTACAGGAGAAGAAACACATTTCTAGCCGTGTTTGGCTTGGTGGCCGTACAGGAGAAGAAACACATTTCTAGCCGTGTTTGGCTCGATGGCCGTACAGGAGAAGAAACACATTTCTGGCCGTGTTTGGAATGATGGCCGTACAGGAGAAGAAACACATTTCTAGCCGTGTTTGGCTTGATGGCCGTACAGGAGAAGAAACACATTTCTGGCCGTGTTTGGCTTGATGGCCGTACAGGAGAAGAAACACATTTCTAGCCGTGTTTGGCTTGATGGCCGTACAGGAGAAGAAACACATTTCTAGCCATGTTTGGCTTAAGGGCCGTACAAGAGAAGAAACAAATTTCTAGCTGTTTTTGGCTTAATGGCCGTACAGGAGAAGAAACACATTTCTAGCTGTTTTTGGCTTGATGGCCGTACAGGAGAAGAAACACATTTCTAGCTGTTTTTGGCTTGGTGGCCGTACAGGAGAAGAAACACATTTCTAGTTGTTTTTGGCTTGATGGCCGTACAGGAGAAGAAACATATTTCTAGCCGTGTTTGGACTGGTGGCCGTACAGGAGAAGAAACACATTTCTAGCCATTTTTGGATTGGTGGCCGTACAGGAGAAGAAACACATTTCTAGCCGTGTTTGGATTGGTGGCCGTACAGGAGAAGAAACACATTTCTAGCCGTGTTTGGCTTGATGGCCGTACAGGAGAAGAAACACATTTCTAGCCGTGTTTGGATTGGTGGCCGTACAGGAGAAGAAACACATTTCTAGCCGTGTTTGGATTGGTGGCCGTACAGGAGAAGAAACACATTTCTAGCCGTGTTTGGCTTGATGGCCGTACAGGAGAAGAAACACATTTCTGGCCGTGTTTGGAATGATGGCCGTACAGGAGAAGAAACATATTTCTAGCCGTGTTTGGAATGATGGCCGTACAGGAGAAGAAACACATTTCTAGCCGTGTTTGGATTGGTGGCCGTACAGGAGAAGAAACACATTTCTAGCCGTGTTTGGCTTGATGGCCGTACAGGAGAAGAAACACATTTCTAGCCGTGTTTGGCTTGATGGCCGTACAGAAGAAACATTTCTAGCCGTGTTTGGCTTGATGGCCGTACAGGAGAAGAAACACATTTCTAGCCGTGTTTGGCTCGGTGGCCGTACAGGAGAAGAAACACATTTCTGGCCGTGTTTGGCTTGATGGCCGTACAGGAGAAGAAACACATTTCTGGCCGTGTTTGGCTTGATGGCCGTACAGGAGAAGAAACACATTTCTGGCCGTGTTTGGCTTGATGGCCGTACAGGAGAAGAAACACATTTCTAGCCATTTTTGGATTGGTGGCCGTACAGGAGAAGAAACACATTTCTAGCCATTTTTGGATTGGTGGCCGTACAGGAGAAGAAACACATTTCTAGCCGTGTTTGGAATGATGGCCGTACAGGAGAAGAAACACATTTCTAGCCGTGTTTGGCTTGATGGCCGTACAGGAGAAGAAACACATTTCTAGACGTGTTTGGCTTGATGGCCGTACAGGAGAAGAAACACATTTCTAGACGTGTTTGGCTTGATGGCCGTACAGGAGAAGAAACACATTTCTAGCCGTGTTTGGCTTGGTGGCCGTACAGGAGAAGAAACACATTTCTAGCCATTTTTGGATTGGTGGCCGTACAGGAGAAGAAACACATTTCTAGCCGTGTTTGGCTTGATGGCCGTACAGGAGAAGAAACACATTTCTAGCCGTGTTTGGCTTGATGGCCGTACAGGAGAAGAAACACATTTCTAGCCGTGTTTGGCTTGATGGCCGTACAGGAGAAGAAACACATTTCTAGCCGTGTTTGGCTTGATGGCCGTACAGGAGAAGAAACACATTTCTAGCCGTGTTTGGCTTGATGGCCGTACAGGAGAAGAAACACATTTCTAGCCGTGTTTGGCTTGGTGGCCGTACAGGAGAAGAAACACATTTCTAGTCATTTTTGGATTGGTGGCCGTACAGGAGAAGAAACACATTTCTAGCCGTGTTTGGCTTGATGGCCGTACAGGAGAAGAAACACATTTCTAGCCGTGTTTGGCTTGATGGCCGTACAGGAGAAGAAACACATTTCTAGCCGTGTTTGGCTTGATGGCCGTACAGGAGAAGAAACACATTTCTAGCCGTGTTTGGCTTGATGGCCGTACAGGAGAAGAAACACATTTCTAGCCGTGTTTGGCTTGATGGCCGTACAGGAGAAGAAACACATTTCTAGCCGTGTTTGGTTTGGTGGCCGTACAGGAGAAGAAACACATTTCTAGCCGTGTTTGGCTTGATGGCCGTACAGGAGAAGAAACACATTTCTAGCCGTGTTTGGCTTGATGGCCGTACAGGAGAAGAAACACATTTCTAGCCGTGTTTGGCTTGATGGCCGTACAGGAGAAGAAACACATTTCTAGCCGTGTTTGGCTTGATGGCCGTACAGGAGAAGAAACACATTTCTAGCCGTGTTTGGCTTGATGGCCGTACAGGAGAAGAAACACATTTCTAGCCGTGTTTGGCTTGATGGCCGTACAGGAGAAGAAACACATTTCTAGCCGTGTTTGGCTTGATGGCCGTACAGGAGAAGAAACACATTTCTAGCCGTGTTTGGTTTGGTGGCCGTACAGGAGAAGAAACACATTTCTAGCCGTGTTTGGCTTGATGGCCGTACAGGAGAAGAAACACATTTCTAGCCGTGTTTAGCTTGATGGCCGTACAGGAGAAGAAACATATTTCTAGCCGGGTTTGGATTGGTGGCCGTACAGGAGAAGAAACACATTTCTAGCCATTTTTGGATTGGTGGCCGTACAGGAGAAGAAACACATTTCTAGCCGTGTTTGGAATGATGGCCGTACAGGAGAAGAAACACATTTCTAGCCGTGTTTGGCTTGATGGCCGTACAGGAGAAGAAACACATTTCTAGCCGTGTTTGGCTTGATGGCCGTACAGGAGAAGAAACACATTTCTAGCCGTGTTTGGCTTGGTGGCCGTACAGGAGAAGAAACACATTTCTAGCCGTGTTTGGCTTGATGGCCGTACAGGAGAAGAAACACATTTCTAGCCGTGTTTGGCTTGGTGGCCGTACAGGAGAAGAAACACATTTCTATCCGTGTTTGGCTTGATGGCCGTACAGGAGAAGAAACACATTTCTAGCCGTGTTTGGCTTGATGGCCGTACAGGAGAAGAAACACATTTCTAGCCGTGTTTGGCTTGGTGGCCGTACAGGAGAAGAAACACATTTCTAGCCGTGTTTGGCTTGATGGCCGTACAGGAGAAGAAACACATTTCTAGCCGTGTTTGGCTTGGTGGCCGTACAGGAGAAGAAACAGATTTCTAGCCGTGTTTGGCTTGGTGGCCGTACAGGAGAAGAAACACATTTCTAGCCGTGTTTGGCTTGGTGGCCGTACAGGAGAAGAAACACATTTCTAGCCGTGTTTGGCTTGATGGCCGTACAGGAGAAGAAACACATTTCTAGCCGTGTTTGGCTTGGTGGCCGTACAGGAGAAGAAACACATTTCTAGCCGTGTTTGGCTTGATGGCCGTACAGGAGAAGAAACACATTTCTAGCCGTGTTTGGCTTGGTGGCCGTACAGGAGAAGAAACACATTTCTAGCCGTGTTTGGCTTGATGGCCGTACAGGAGAAGAAACACATTTCTAGCCGTGTTTGGCTTGGTGGCCGTACAGGAGAAGAAACATATTTCTAGCCGTGTTTGGATTGGTGGCCGTACAGGAGAAGAAACACATTTCTAGCCGTGTTTAGCTTGATGGCCGTACAAGAGAAACGTGTTCTTACAATGCAGAAAAGTAATTAAACTAGTTGTTGTGTAAATACAGGAAAGAAAATGTTACTCATTGAACTGCATTCAAGAATTTAACTGAATATTAATAAAATAAAACATTCAGCCTGAAAAGTTCTTACAGTGACAAATAAGGGGCAGTATGTAAGGAGACATTGTGGAGTAAACCAATTTCTGAGTAAGAGACAAACTAAAGCTCAGTAATTTCCCATTCATGTAAATGGAGCTGTTAACACTTCAATGCACTACAGAGTTCTCGGCTTTTGATGGGGCTAAAAATCATTATTTAAATCAAAAGGAATTCTCATTTGTCCAGAATGGTGCAACTGATTTGCTCTGAAGCGGTTTCTGTTTAGTGCGTATGGGCCTTTATCACAAGTAAGCATGGACACAAAACGCACTCTCACCTCCCGGGCTCTGTAAGGCAAAAGGCAGCGATGTGCTCTCCAGACGCCAGCTTAGGCAGATACTTGGCCTTCTGCTCATCATTTCCGGCAATCAGGATTCCCTACAAATAAATATATCCGTGTCATCAAATCTCTCAATAGGTCAGAGGTGGATATTGCGTATTACATAGAGCTCACGATTCCTGGGTCCAACAATACAATAGTAGATTTATCATGGAGACATCGCTTGAAGGCAAATGAGGGAATCAGGAATCAGATCGTGGAGTAATATTATTCACTGTTTTTATTAACAGCAGCACAATTGGCAAATACTAAAAACCACATTTTTTCTTTGACACTTTGGCCCATTTTTATAAAACCATTTTTATAAAAATTTATGTTATTCTGGAGTAAACCAACTGGACCACAGAGGACAAAAAAAATGAATGTTAAAGTAAATTGGGCTTTTAACCTCTTCATTGAACAAAAGGTCCCCAAGAGGGTCCCAAATCTCTATCCAAGTACATGGGAATTTGGGAATTGTTTTAATAACTTTGATTTTATTGAGTTTTCAATAAGAAAAGGGAAACAAGGGAAAGAGGGGTACAAAACAAATTATACAGCAAGTCGTACATATCGTAGAGACAATAAAAGAAAGGTGTACAGTTGATTGAGCCAAGTGTATGCACAATACAAAGGTCCACAAATGGACAATAACATGACCCGAGGGTCAAAATTAGCATCTAGACCCATTTCATGTAGGGTTGCACCGATACCGATACTAGTATCGGTACCGATACCAGCATTTGCGCGAGTACTTGTACCCTGTGTCAGGGTCGGTGCTGCAGAGAGGGAGCCCGGGGAGCTGCTCACAATGCTCCCCGGTCACCTCTCTCCCTCCTGCAGCGTCGGAGCATTGCCGCGGGTTACCATGGCAACGCTCCGACGCTAACCTCTGCCGGGGCTCGCAAGAGAACAGCGAGCACCCGGCAGAGGAGAGTAAAGGAGGCAGGATGGGGCAGAGAGTGGGGTGAAGAGGGAGAAAGAGGCAAAAAGAGGAAGGATCATGAGACAAAAGGAGGGGGGCAAGAAGAGGCAAAAGGAGGGGGGATCAACACAGAGAGGCAAAAGGGTAGGATCAAAAGTCAAGGAGGGGGAGAAAGGGGGATCAAAACAGAGAAAAAGCCAAGGCAAAAGAAGGGGGCGCAAGAGGGGGAGAATGAAGCAAAAGGTGGGAATCAAGTAGGGGAGAAAGAATCAAGAGGTGTGTGTGTGTATATATTTATTTTTCAAGTACTCACAGATACCAATTACCTATACTTTTTTTTGCGGTCATTTGCCAGTTTTCCAAGTACCTAAAACATATAAGTACTTGGAAAACTGGCAAATGACCGCAAAAAAAGTATCGGTAATTGGTATCGGTGAGTATTTGAAAAAAGTATCGGTACTCGTACTCTGTCTTCAAAAATTGGTATTGGTGCATTTCTAATTTCATGTATCAAAAGGAAAAGCCTAAGCTCAGACTAGTTGGAGGGCAACGGCCCGCAAAATGGGTGAGAATTTGGGAACTGTTTTTTGTCCCCTATGGAGCAGTTGGTTTACTCCAGAATAACACTCCAGTTATCTGGGCCTTTGCGCCTTTAGAATAGCGTGGCCGATGTACTAAAAACTGGTGCAATTCTGAGGAAAATCATCTGCACTAGCGCCATTCATTTCAATACGGCTTTTAACTCCTCGAACGATGGAGGAAGTCTCCAGTAAGAATATTTACTTGTCCCCTATGTATAGCTAATTTGCCCCAATTCTTCTTATCCCAACACTTTCGCTATGTGCTATAAAGAAGAACCCCCGTACCTTCAATCCGATCGCTTGATGGGCTGCCAGTGTAACGGCGATGGCTCCGTCCAGAGAAGTGATTTCTCCCAAGCGAGCGTACATGGTGTTTGATAAGCCGAGTCCTCCTGTTGGGAAGAAGAATGAAAGAACAAATCACAGTGTTGCCTGCATGTTACATCATGTATCTCTAAGAACAGTGGTTTACTGTCCATGTTACATCATGTATCTCTAACAACAGTGGATTACTGTCCATGTTACATCATGTATCTCTAACAGTGGTTTACTGTCCATATTACATCATGTATCTCTAACAACAGTGGTTTACTGTCCATGTTACATCATGTATCTCTAACAGTGGTTTACTGTCCATATTACATCATGTATCTCTAACAACAGTGGTTTACTGTCCATGTTACATCATGTATCTCTAACAGTGGTTTACTGTCCATATTACATCATGTATCTCTAACAACAGTGGTTTACTGTCCATATTACATCATGTATCTCTAACAGTGGATTACTGTCCATGTTACATCATGTATCTCTAAGAACAGTGGTTTGCTGTCCATGTTACATCATGTATCTCTAACAGTGGTTTACTGTCCATATTACATCATGTATCTCTAACAACAGTGGATTACTGTCCATGTTACATCATGTATCTCTAACAACAGTGGTTTGCTGTCCATGTTACATCATGTATCTCTAAGAACAGTGGTTTACTGTCCATATTACATCATGTATCTCTAACAGTGGTTTACTGTCCATGTTACATCATGTATCTCTAACAACAGTGGTTTACTGTCCATATTACATCATGTATCTCTAAGAACAGTGGATTACTGTCCATATTACATCATGTATCTCTAAGAACAGTGGTTTACTGTCCATGTTACATCACGTATCTCTAAGAACAGTGGATTACTGTCCATATTACATCATGTATCTCTAAGAACAGTGGTTTACTGTCCATGTTCCATCATGTATCTCTAAGAACAGTGGTTTACTGTCCATATTACATCATGTATCTCTAAGAACAGTGGATTACTGTCCATATTACATCATGTATCTCTAAGAACAGTGGATTACTGTCCATGTTACATCATGTATCTCTAAGAACAGTGGATTACTGTCCATGTTACATCATGTATCTCTAACAACAGTGGATTACTGTCCATATTACATCATGTATCTCTGACAACAGTGGTTTACTGTCCATATTACATAATGTATCTCTAACAACAGTGGTTTACTGTCCATATTACATCATGTATCTCTAAGAACAGTGGTTTACTGTCCATGTTCCATCATGTATCTCTAAGAACAGTGGATTACTGTCCATGTCACATCAGAGTTATCCACCGGCAGAGTGGACCGAGTCTGAACCTAGTGCAGATCCAGAGGGGCAGCAAGGGGGCTTGTGATGTACCATTCTAGTGCACATCCATCCCAGGTACCTAGGTGTTTGGGCATTCATACAGTTTTTCCCTTATAAAACACCTTGTCCAACGCCCGAGATAAATATACACCTCCTCATCAGTTTATTGAACTGGAGAATAAATACAAGATTTCACATTAAAATGGAGATAGCACCTTAATATGAGTTTAGATAATTGTGAAGATAAGTAAATACGGTAATCTGTTGTACTCGCCCTGTGTGTTTAATACAAACCATTAGAGAGTAATGAAGCTCTGTTGGGGGCACAGTCTGGCATTTTATGCTAATTAGTCTCTGTGCTGGTCCAATAGGAACACACACTGTGCTATGAATGAATCTAGGCAGAATCCAACACTGGGGGTGTCCAATAGCACATAGAGGGGTACGTTTGTACTGGAACAGAATTGACTAGAATAATGCTAAAGGAATTGGCATAAACTGTCCCCAATCATAAAGGTTAATTCTACCGGGCTTGACAAATGTGTTTTTTACTCAACGAGTCAGCTCGGAAATCTAGGAGAATCACAGTGGAGAACATATACTTTGTTCCTATCAGCATCTGCGATTGTGGTCATGTGACCTCAAGTAACCCTGTGCACCCCTGTCCTGATGTAACTGCACACCCCTCTGGAACTCAAACGGCTAATAAAATGTGATTTTATCATTTATTTTTTTCATATTTGAAGTACAAAATTAAACAGAAAGTAAAAGTGTTCAAGCCTACCATATTCTTCAGGAATCTGTATACCGAACAGACCAAGGTTTTTCAACCCTTCTAGCGTTTCAGGAGGAATTTTTGCATTAAGATCAATCGCTTTAGAGTCAACTAAAAGGAAGAGCAAAGAGAAGAGATATTGGATTATGTGCAACCTGAATTATATATTAACAAGATATGAACAAGTGGGCAAATACTTGTTAAAATGAGTGATAAACATTTTATTATATATACAATACCGTTCAAAATTCTATTGTCACTTCAGAAATTCCCCTGTTTTCCATGAAAATGTACATCAAATAGGTTGCAAAATGAATAGGAAATACAGTCAAGACGTTGACAAGGTTATAAATAATGATTTTTAATTTAAATATTGTGTCCCTCAGACTTTGCTTTGTTTAAAATGTAGATATTCCATTAAAAATCATCGATTTACAGCTACAATAGTCATTTAAAACATGAACAATGTCTACACTGTATTTCTGATCTATTTGATGTTATTTTAATGGACAAGATTTGCTTTTCTATCAAACACAAGGACATTTATAAGTGACCCCAATCTTTTGAATGGTGGTGTGACACACACACACACACACACACACACACACACAAACTATCTAAGGGCTTGAAAAGGCTCACTAATCAGAAAACCATATACTACTCAGAAGGTGGAGATGAAGGTCACTAGTAAGAAAACCATATACTACTCAGAAGGTGGAAATGAAGATCACTAGTAAGAAAACCATGTACTACTCAGAAGGTAGAGATGAAGTCACTAGTAAGAAAACCCATGTACTACTCAGAAGGTAGAGATGAAGGTCACTAGTAAGAAAACCATGTATTACTCAGAAGGTAGAGATGAAGTCACTACTAAGAAAACCATGTACTACTCAGAAGGTAGAGATGAAGGTCACTAGTACGAAAACCATGTACTACTCAGAAGGTGGAGATGAAGTCACTAGTAATAAAACCATGTACTACTCAGAAGGTAGAGATGAAGATCACTAGTAAGAAAACCATGTACTACTCAGAAGGTGGAGATGAAGATCACTAGTAAGAAAACCATGTACTACTCAGAAGGTAGAGATGAAGGTCACCAGTCAGAAAACCATGAACTACTCAGAAGATGGAGATGAAGATCACTAGTAAGAAAACCATGTACTACTCAGAAGGTAGAGATGAAGGTCACTAGTAAGAAAACCATGTATTACTCAGAAGGTAGAGATGAAGTCACTACTAAGAAAACCATGTACTACTCAGAAGATGGAGATGAAGATCACTAGTAAGAAAACCATATACTACTCAGAAGATGGAGATGAAGGTCACTAGTAAGAAAGCCATGTACTACTCAGAAGATGGAGATGAAGATCACTAGTCATAAAACCATGTACTACTCAGAAGATGGAGATGAAGACACTAGTAAGAAAACCATGTACTACTCAGAATGTGGAGATGAAGTCACTAGTAAGAAAACCATGTACTACTCAGAAGGTGGAGGATGAAGGTCACTAGTGAGAAAACCATGTACTACTCAGAAGATGGAGATGAAGTCACTAGTCATAAAACCATGTACTACTCAGAAGATGGAGATGAAGACACTAGTAAGAAAACCATGTACTACTCAGAAGGTGGAGATGAAAGTCACTAGTAATAAAACCATGTACTACTCAGAAGGTGGAGATGAAGTCACTAGTCAGAAAACCATGTACTACTCAGAAGGTGGAGATGAAGTCACTAGTAATAAAACCATGTACTACTCAAAAGGTGGAGATGAAGGTCACCAGTCAGAAAACCATGTACTACTCAGAAGGTGGAGATGAAGGTCACTAGTAATAAAACCATGTACTACTCAGAAGATGGAGATGAAGGTCACCAGTCAGAAAACCATGTACTACTCAGAAGGTAGAGATGAAGGTCACTAGTAAGAAAACCATGTACTACTCAGAAGGTGGAGATGAAGGTCACTAGTAAGAAAATCATGTACTACTCAGAAGGTAGAGATGAAGGTCACTAGTAAGAAAACCATGTACTACTCAGAAGGTAGAGATGAAGGTCACTAGTAAGAAAACCATGTACTACTCAGAAGGTGGAGATGAAGGTCACCAGTCAGAAAACCATGTACTACTCAGAAGGTGGAGATGAAGGTCACCAGTCAGAAAACCATGTACTACTCAGAAGGTAGAGATGAAGGTCACTAGTAAGAAAACCATGTACTACTCAGAAGGTGGAGATGAAGGTCACTAGTAAGAAAACCATGTACTACTCAGAAGGTAGAGATGAAGGTCACTAGTAAGAAAACCATGTACTACTCAGAAGGTAGAGATGAAGGTCACTAGTAAGAAAACCATGTACTACTCAGAAGGTGGAGATGAAGGTCACCAGTCAGAAAACCATGTACTACTCAGAAGGTGGAGATGAAGGTCACCAGTCAGAAAACCATGTACTACTCAGAAGGTGGAGATGAAGGTCACTAGTAAGAAAACCATGTACTACTCAGAAGGTGGAAATGAAGATCACTAGTAAAAAAACCATGTACTACTCAGAAGGTGGAGATGAAGTCACTAGTAAGAAAACCCATGTACTACTCAGAAGGTAGAGATGAAGGTCACTAGTAAGAAAACCATGTACTACTCAGAAGGTAGAGATGAAGTCACTACTAAGAAAACCATGTACTACTCAGAAGATGGAGATGAAGATCACTAATCATAAAACCATGTACTACTCAGAAGGTGGAGATGAAGGTCACTAGTAATAAAACCATGTACTACTCAGAAGATGGAGATGAAGGTCACTAGTCAGAAAACCATGTACTACTCAGAAGATGGAGATGAAGGTCACCAGTCAGAAAACCATGTACTACTCAGAAGATGGAGATGAAGTCACTAGTAATAAAACCATGTACTACTCAGAAGATGGAGATGAAGGTCACTAGTAATAAAACCATGTACTACTCAGAAGGTGGAGATGAAGTCACTAGTCAGAAAACCATGTACTACTCAGAAGGTGGAGATGAAGGTCACTAGTAAGAAAACCATGTACTACTCAGAAGGTGGAGATGAAGGTCACTAGTCAGAAAACCATGTACTACTCAGAAGGTGGAGATGAAGGTCACTAGTAATAAAACCATGTACTACTCAGAAGGTGGAGATGAAGGTCACTAGTAAGAAAACCATGTACTACTCAGAAGGTGGAGATGAAGGTCACTAGTAAAAAAACCATGTACTACTCAGAAGGTGGAGATGAAGGTCACTAGTCAGAAAACCATGTACTACTCAGAAGGTGGAGATGAAGGTCACTAGTAATAAAACCATGTACTACTCAGAAGGTGGAGATGAAGGTCACTAGTAAAAAAACCATGTACTACTCAGAAGGTGGAGATGAAGTCACTAATCAGAAAACCATGTACTACTCAGAAGGTGGAGAAAGCCATATGCTAAAAGAAAAACAAAATATAGCCCTGAAATTCTACCATTCTGCACAGACTTATTCAGAAAACTGATTTAGTACCTGAACTCATGGGTACGATTAGACTTGCCTGGAAGCGGTAACGAATCTCGATGTGAACTTTAGTACCTTTTTGGAGCTTATGAATCAAAGTAATTATTTAGGCAATGTGGACTTCTTGACTCTAGTTTTGCTTTCTGATGCAAACACCTTTTGTTCATTCAGTGGCTCTATTTGTTCCCTCCTGCTCACCGACTTACAGTTTATTATCAGGACTATGAGGGAAATACATATTTTTTTACCCCTTCATGACCAGGCAAATTTGGGATTATTTGAACTTAAGGACGGGAGCAATTTTGACCTTTTGAGTCTGTCTTTGTTCAACAGCGTTTTCCCTCTAAGTCTTATCCAATCACACGTTTTTTTTTTGTTTTTTTTTTAAGCACAAGCAGAGCTTTCTTTTTATACCACATTTATATGGAAAACCCATTTCTTTTATTAATAATAAAGAAAATCAATTAAAAAAAAAAATATTTTAAAAAAATTCAATTTTTACAGCTTGTGATAATTTGCGCCCAGCTGGCTAATTTTTTTATAAATACTGGCTAAAAAGGTATAAATGGTCATTCATACCGCCACAATGTCTAGCTTTAGGGGACACTGAAACCCTGGGTTGAAAATCCCCATGTCCCTCTTTCCTGGAGGTTAGACTGTGTGGCGTGTATAAGTGTATTACAGCAATACAACTCCCATTAAGGTTTGTTTGAACTTTAATAAATGCGTTTAAAATTATTCTTATTCTAAAACATTTAATTAAAATATTGGTGTCAGTAATTCATAAAGGGGCCTACATTTAATCTTGCCCCCAGCAACTGCAGTGCAACGGTTAATGTCCTCATGCGATTGCATGTAACGGTGAAAGACTGAAACTGACTGCTCCAGTCCTTGAGCAGTCAGTTTCAGCCTCCCCCCAGCATGATCACAGCTGGTCGGACTGAGGATCCAGCTGGTCGGCGGCCATGATCGCGGATCCAGCTGGTCGGCGGCCATGATCGCGGATCCAGCTGGTTGGCGGCCATGATCGCGGATCCAGCTGGTCGGCGGCCATGATCGCAGATCCAGCTGGTCGGCGGCCATGATCGCAGATCCAGCTGGTTGGCGGCCATGATCGCAGATCCAGCTGGATGGTGACCCGGATAGCGGATCCAGCTGGACGGCGGCCCGGATTGCAGAACTGGAAGGCCGCAGGTTGCCGCACTGACAGCTTCTCATTATATAGGGAACTATAAGGATCAGACACTTGGGTGAAAGTCTGCGACACTGGCTATTAAACACTATAATCTCCATAATAAAAGTTCTCAAACCTTCTTCATTGAAGAACTTCTCCACAGGTGCCACAAACTGATTAATTTCCTCCAGTTCCTCCTTACTGATCTCTGGGTACGGAAACACTTCTTCCTAAGGAAAAACAAGATTCATTTTAAAGTCCCATAACAGCCCAGAACCATAAACAATAAGCGTTTCTCACCGTCCATCTTCTGGACCCAGGTCAGCAGCTTTACAGGATCATTCTGGTTAGGTCACAGGTGAGTAACAAGAGGCTCAGCCATTGTGACTCAGCTGTCTGAGCTCATTTAGGGATTCCCTGTAACCCTGACCTGTGTCCAAGGACTGGAGCCAAGGAGAACTGCAATAAGCTACAGAAAGAAATTCAGGAACAAACCAATTTCATGGGGAGAAAGGATTCTGAAACATTGCTTTGTAACATGCTGGAGACCTCTACCATTCAGGGAGTCAATATCGCCATTTATAATCAATAGGAATTGGGTAATCATCATGTGTTCCCCCCGTGGAGTAGATGGATCATTCCAGTCTTGCTCAGCATGTTCTCGCTGTAATAAATGGCTGAATTTAGCAAATACTGGGGGAAACCAAATGGATCACAGGAACCACAAACCTAAATGGGGTGTTCACCCACTGAATGTTGGATAAGTCCTCAATAAATTGGGAAGCAACACCCTTGAGAACTCAGTGGGATTAAAACCTCATTTAAATCAATGGAAATACTAGGAATACTTATCTTTTCACTGTACTGAAGATGATTTTCCCCAGAATACGTCAAAATACAGTTTCATGCAATAAGAGGATTTTAGTCTTACATGTTAAATCCTTTTCTCTTAGTCCATACAGATTACTTGTAACTTTGGGTAGGCGATCTGCCCCTTTAACTAGGCAGGAACAATTCTAGAAGTGAATGACAGGGGTGGAGCCTACCTTCCTCCTTGGCTGCAGCTAGCCAATCAGCTCCAGTAAGATTTGAGACACTAACTACATAGTAGAAGGGAAAGAAGACTCCTGTGAGCATGACCCCAAAAGGACCCCCACAGTCTGCAACAGGAGAGACAAGAATGGTCCCTTGACAGGGTGGGAGACCAGTAACCTGTATGGACTAAGAGAAAAGGATTTAACAGTAAGACGAAAGTCCTCTTTTCTCTGTCATCCAATGCAGGTTACTGGTAACTTTGGGATGCCCAACCATTGAGTTTCCCAGAGACGGGAAGTAAGGCAAGGACCAGACGCAAGGCCCCCAAAGTCACCAGAGCAGATCAGAGATAGCCCAACAAAACAATGAAGTGTCAATGGACACTGAACAGGGGTAACAAAACCCCAAACTGTTACACAGCACACTGAACTAGAGCCAACAGGACTCAAAAGTGAAGGAAGCACCAAAGAACCAAAGAAGATCCTAGACAGGCAAGACTGCATCCAGGATTCTCTTCCCAAAACGGACGTCAGCCAATGCCAGCCCATCAACACGGTAATGGCTTCGAAAAGGTGTGCACAGATGACCAACTGGCAGACTTGTACAACTGATCAGCAGAGGCCTGATTCTTGTAAGCCCAAGAAGCCCCAATGGATCTTGAAGAATGAGCCGTGACCCAAAAGGGAACAGGCTTCTTCCTTAGCTCGTGAGCCTTACGAATAGTGGACTTGATCCAAGAAGCAATAGTCACTTTGGATGCACGTCTCCCTGCCCTGGGGCCTTCATGTCACGGTTTTGTAAGAACACTCAGACAGTTAGGCAAGGTAAAAAAGCTTTATTGAAAATAAATAACAAGCAATCACCCTACTCAGGTCCAGATGAGGTCCGTACCTTGGTACTCTTCCCAAATCTTACGCAGATCAGGATGGACGGAAGTATAACAGTGGCAAATAACAGTAGGACGCTGCTGGCTTGATCTGTGGACAGGTTACAGGAACATGGAAAACCACAACAGCACCACACCGCGGCAAGGTTCAGATATAGCGATGGGTAACTAGGCTAGGGATAGCGAGGCAACACAGACAGGACACTGGCAGTGACCAAATCCCTAGAACACTATGGACAGCGGACGCAGCACAGACAGGACACTGGCAGTGACCAAATCCCTAGAACGCTAGGGTTAGCGGAGGCAGCACAGACAGAAACATTGGCAGTGACCAAATCCCTAGAAAGCTAGGGATAGCGAAGGCAACACACAGATACTGGAAAGTGACCAGACTACTCACCAGCACAGTCCCCAGGTGACTTCATGGATTGACAGGCCAGGCAGGCGCTGTAGCGGTATTCTAAAAGAGAGAGTAGGTGTAACGAAACAGAGGGTACACACCCTGATATATCAGGAGCCAGAACTGCCAAATCAGTACTCACAGAGGTAGTAGCCAGTCCTAGTCAGTAACAGAATCGGGTATTCAGCCAAGCCAGGTTGGTACACTCGGAGGTAGTCAGCCAGTCCTAGTCAGCAATGGAATCGGATCACAGGAGCGTTAGGAATACCAGGAGCGTAGTCAGGTGAGCCGGGTCATACACAGAACAGGAACAAGCAGTGACTCAAACGCTAGGTACGGGTACACCACGAAAGGGCGCTGAAAAGAATGACAGGAGAGAGTTTAAAAAGGCTAACCTTTGGAGAAGCCAGAGCCCAATAGCCAATAAGAATCGTGCAAGGGAAAACCGGAAGTAGCAATGTTGTCCTGCTGCTAGAATCACAGGCACCGTGATACCTCAGGAATGACGAACAGCGCGTCAGACTGTCTAATGGACTCAGTGCGATGTTCATAAAACTTGAGACAACGCACCACCTCTAACAAGTGGAGATCCCTCTCTTTGTCATAAGTAGGGTCAGGGCAGAAAGAAGGCACCACAATCTCCATATTAATGTGGAACTCGGAGACCACCATCGGGAGAAACTCCTGCGAAGTATGAAGCACCACCTTGTCTTTGTGAAACACCAAAATGGGTGGTTTACAAGACACAGCATGTAACTCCGCGACACGGCAAACAGACACGATGGCCAGGAGAAAGACCATTTTCCATGTCAGTAGGTGTAGAGGAATAGTAGCCAAGGACTCAAAGGGAGAGATCCCACTGAGGAGCGGGAATCTTGAAAACAGGACGAGTATGAGCAATGCCCTGGAAGAAAACCTTGACATCAGGAAAAATAGCAATGCGCCTCTGAAAGATGACAGAGAGAGCAGAAGTCTGAACCTTAAGGGAGCTCAAACTGAGGCCCTTATCCACACCGTCTTGCAAGAAAGCTAGGACCATAGGCAGATCAAAATCCTGAGAAAGGTCCCTATCAGCACACCAAGATAGAAAGGTCGACCAGACACGATGGTAGGCCTTAGAAGAAACAGGTTTGTGGGCACCAAGCATAGTAGCCACCACACCAGAAGAAAAACCTTTTGTCAGGCCGCCCGTCAGAGTCCCGGTCTTTCCCCCCCACAGTGTCCGCACCTGCACTGGCACTTGGCTTCTGCCTCCTGCCGACACGCCGCAGCAGCCGCCTCGCCGAGTCCTCCATGGCTCCCTGGGGACCGATGCCCCGCTCAGACCCAGCAGTCAGCCCTAGCTGATGCGCATACATCCGCCCTTCCTTGTGTGCGCATCATATACAAGGGACCAGCGTTTCCCGGGCGTCGTTGTGGCGATGCGGCGCTTGGCTCCGCCCCTCCCCAGCACCAGCACGCCCACAAGCTACTATAAGAACATTGAGCCCCCTGGACATGGCGCTCAGTGTTACTGTAGCTTCCCTGTGCCTTGTTGCCTGTCTCAGAACCTTCCATTCTGTTATCCTGACTATTTGGCTTGACTCCTGGACTCCGCTGACCTCTGGCACCTTGACCCTTGGTTGACTCCGCAGACCCCCGCCATCCTGACTCTTTGGCTTGACTCCTGGACTCCGCTGACCCCCGTTGTCCTGACTCTGGCCTTGCACACCTGAGCCTCTTCTGTCCGGTGCCTGTGCTTGCAGTTCACACTAGGGAGGGGTCTGTGATCTCTCTCTCAATACCCTCTCCCAGTGTGCTGCTCCAGCAAGAGCGACTATCCTGCTTCTGGATTCTTGTATCCGAACAGCGAGTATCCCTTACCTTACTCAACTAACAGAAACACTGAGCCTCCCATGGAACCCACAGGAGTCGCGGACACTATCACCACTCTCTCCCAGCAGATCGCCACCCTCACACAGACCATGCAGGACTTGCAGGCCAGGCAGACTCATCTGCAGCACCAATTGCACGACCTGCACACCAGCTCCACACCTCCAGGCGCATCCGCTCCGGCTATGTCACCTGCAGGGGTGCCTCCCTCAGACAGGACGTACACTCCCGAACCCAGAATACCTCTTCCAGAAAGCTACTCTGGGGACCGTACTAAGTACAAGGCATTCATCACAGCTTGTCAGGTCATGTTCTCTCTTCAAGCAAGGACTTACGCCTCTGACTTTGTCAAAGTACGAACAGTGATCTCACTGCTCTCCGGAGAACCCCAGACTGGGCTCATCAGTTGCTACACACCAATGATCCCGCATTGATCTCCTGGAATACGTTTCTCCATGCCATGTATCTACTGTTTGACAAACCCTCTCCGGGCCTCCTCTGATCAAATCGCCATGAGGGCCTTACGGCAGGGACGGAGGCCAGTGGAGGGAGTATGTTACGGAATTCCGCACCTTGGCCATCGAGAGAGATTGGAACGAACCTGCCTTGCTGGATCAGTTTCGTCTTGGTCTGTCCGATGCCCTTAAGGATGAACTGGCTCGAGTGGGCATCCCTTCCTCTCTTGAGGAACTTAGCCATCTGGTCATCAGAATCGATCGCAGACTGCAGGAGAGAAGACTGAGCGGCCAACCCAATCTGCTCCACCCCCAAGACGCCCAGCGCTACCTGCACCGACCTCCAGTGCTCCAACATCCACCACTCCTCCCGAGGAACCGATGCAGATCGGGACTTGCACGAGGACCGCTTTCTGAGGCTGAGAGAGCACACAGGCGTGCGAACAGTCTGTGTCTCTACTGTGGTAAACCTGGCCATATGATTACAGTCTTGCCCCGCAGACAACGCAACCCCATGGGTAAGGCTTCTGATTTGGATATTTGTCTTAGTTTCTGCTCCTGTTGGTGGCTCTCCTCACCTGTTTCTCTGTCATTGCAGTGGACCAGTGACAGCATCTTTGTCCCCGTCATCATAGACTCCCGGCGCCAGCTGCTGTTTTATAGACCAGGAGTTCGCTAGACAACTCCGGGTGCCCACACAAACAAGCCCTCTCCAGTCTACATACAAGTGGTCGATGGTTCTTCTCTGCCTTCTGGACCTATTACGCATGAGACCCTGGTCAGCTGCCACTCAAAGGATGAGCTTCAACCTGGTGACTTCCCCACTGTTTCCCATGATCCTTGGACTGCCCTGGCTACGGCTACATAATCCTGCCATCAACTGAGGCAGAGGCACCCTTTCATTCTAGTTACTGCCAGCAGCATTGCCTGAACACCCCCTCTACCCTACTCCTCTCGGAAAGACCAGACTTCAGGACCCACTACAGTACCTGAACCATATTACAACTTTCTAAATGTCTTTGACAAGAAGAAAGCAGACCAGTTGCCTCCCAGGCGAGAATACGACTGTCCTATCGATCTCCTACCAGGAGCTCCCATACCCTTCGGGAGGATCTACTCTCTATCCGAGCCAGAACTGCATCATCTGAAGGTCTACATCGAGGAAAACCCGGAGAAGGGATTCATCAGCCCGTTGACATCTCCAGCAGGAGCCGGTATCTTCTTTGTGGGAAAGAAGGACGGGGGTCTTCGTCCATGTGTAGACTACAGAGACTTGAATCGAATCACAATCAAGAACAGTTATCCGCTCCCTTTGATACCCGAACTCCTAGACTGTATCAAGGATGCTACTGTCTTCACCAAACTAGACCTCCGTGGAGTCTACAACCTCATTCGCATCAGGGAGGGGGACGAGTGGAAAACCGCATTCTGGAGTAGGTACAGCCATTTTGAGTATCTTGTGATGCCGTTTGGGCTCTGTAATGCCCCAGCCACGTTTCAGCATTTTCTGAACAATGTTTTTCGAGATTTCCTGTATTCTTTCTTGATGGTATACTTGGACGATATTCTGATATACTCACCCACCATCACCGAACACCGTGAGCATGTTAAGAAGGTTCTGCAGCGTCTTCATGACCATCAGTTATATGCCAAATTGGAGAAATGCCTGTTTGAAACCACTACCGTCACCTTCCTTGGCTTCATCCTAACACCTGGGAGAGTCGTCATGGACCCCAAAAAGGTCTCTGCCATGCTCGAATAGCCCACACCCACAGACAAGAAAGCAGTCCAGCGATTCATCGGTTTTGCCAATTACTACCAGAAATTCATTCGCAACTTCTCCTGCAACATCGCTCCAATCACTGCTTTGACTCGACAAACACTACTGTTTCAATGGACAACTGAGGCCCAAGCAGCGTTTGACCTACTCAAAATGAAATACACCTCTGTACCAGTCCTTGTCCAGCCCAACATCTCACTCCCTTTCTTTGTCGAAGTGGATGCATCTGACTTTGCTTTAGGAGCCATCCTCTCCCAGCGCCACCCGGAGACAGGCCAGTTACATCCTGTTGCCTTCTACTCCCGCAGGCTTTCCCCAGCTGAGGAGAACTACGGTATCGGCGACAAAGAACCCCTGGTGATCAAACAAGCCCTGGAAGAATGGCGGCACCTCCTTGAGGGCTCTTCTCATCTGGTTACAGTCTACATAGACCACCGTAATCTTGAATATCTCCGTGCATCTCGTTGTCTGTGCCCCCGACAAGCCACGTGGACACTGTTCTTCACTCGCTTCAATCTGCATATTACGTACAGACCAGGCATCCGAAACACGAAAGCCGATGCCCTTTCCCGGCTTCCGGTTACCCGTTGCAACAAACCCAAGGCTGTAGACACCATTCTACCTTCAGCCGTGTTCCTAACCACTGCAGCTAACGTCATGGAACACATCCGCTCCTGTTCCAGTAGCTCTCCATACCCAGATACCACACCTCCAATCCAACGCTCCGACCACTTCCTGCTGTACAAAGGAAAGATCTTCGTGCCTGAGCCTGTTCGACTACCCGTGTTGCAGAGATGTTATGATTCCCTCTTAGCTGGTCATGGGGGAATCAAAAAGACTCTGGATCTCCTCCAAAGACATTTCTGGTGGCCTACACTCCAACAGGATGCCGCCCGGTTTGTGCGGTCATGCACGATCTGTGCCCAAACTAAAGTTCCTCGCACTTCACCAATTGGTCTTTTACAACCCTTATCGGTACCCTCCATGCCTTGGTCTAACATCTCAATGGACTTTATAGTTGACCTTCCTCCTTCTTGCAAACACAATACCATCATGGTGGTCGTTGACAGGTTCACCAAGATGACTCATTTTATACCCGTCACTGTGATCCCTTCCGCTAGTACCACCGCTTCCTTATTTCTATCCTCTGTGTTCTGGCTCCATGGCCTGCCCAAGAGCATCACTACCGACTGAGGGGTCCAGTTCATGGCACAGTTCTGGAGATCCTTCTGTGGAAACTTGCAGATTCAACCCTCATTATCCACCACTTTCCATCCTCAGACCAATGAACAGACAGAGAGAGTTAACGAAGTACTCAAACATTACCTCCGTTGTTACACTACCTACCTACAAGACGATTGGCTCCAATACCTGCCCACCGTCGAGTTTGCATACAATAACCAAACCCAACGGTCCATACGCATGTCCCCCTTCTTTGCCAATTATGGATTCCACCTGTCCTTATTCCCTGGGCTCCCTTCCGACCTGTCCGTGCCAGAAGCTGATAAAGGCTGGACGATAGAGATGGGATGCGATGGATAATGGCTGGATGACAGAGACGGGATGTGACAGATAACGGCTGGATGACAGAGACGGGATGTGACTGATAACGGCTGGATGACAGAGACGGGATGTGACTGATAACGGCTGGATGACAGAGACGGGATGTGACTGATAACGGCTGGATGACAGAGACGGGATGTGACAGATAAAGGCTGGATGACAGAGACGGGATGTGACAGATAACGGCTGGATGATAGAGACGGGAGTGACTGATAACGGCTGGATGACAGAGACGGGATGTGACTGATAACGGCTGGATGACAGAGACGGGATGTGACTGATAACGGCTGGGTCTCATGTCACATGGTTTTCCCACTTTACGCCACAGTGTGACCATATGGTGAGAGATATACACACAGATATACCTGTGAACATTCAGGCTTTGACCCAAACCTCAGGGTCTCATTATGACGGCCAAATTCTCAAAGTGATAAAGTCCATTGGTACCAGCTACATTATCTGAATCAAATAAAAGCTTCCTTAGTCTTTAAATTGGTATCAGTTCTACTAGAAGGGCCGGGAGAGACATCCAGCTTGTGTTTCGTGATTACAAGCACCGATAGCTAAGAATTAACATGAAAACGGTCTTTGAGAGCCGACTGGAGCACCTCTGGGGCACAGTCAGCAGCGACATAGCGCCTATAAAGTGTTATGGAGAAATGCAAGGGTTAATATTTTCATGATCTGAGTGTCAGCTCACCTTGCAAGTTCCCAGTTATTCTCAATGTATATGCATTCAGGAGAAACGCCATTTTGATATCAGGTTTATTTCATTTATATTATTTTGTCTGTTTCAATTTATTCACAATATCACTTACTGCAGTTTCTCAATTTTTTTTTTTTTTTTTTTTTTTTTTTTTTTTTTTTTTTTTGCTCAATACGCCCCTAAAACTCAACGTGTAATTTTCAAGGCATTTCTAATATTTTGCTGGTCGGCTTTTAAGGACGTAATGAAGTGGAACATACTATTTTGTTTTTCTTAGTTCTCGCAATGACCAAAACAAGCATATTGTGCAATGCAATCTGCGTAAATATGCACTTAAAGGGGAACTTTCACCCCGCAATAACTTAAGGTTCACTTATTGCACACCTGGCGACTAGCTGCTTAGTAGCGCAAGTCGCCAGCAATATTACCCGGTTCTTCAGATATCGGCTTTTTGCCGATGGTGACAGGAGCAGGAAGCACGGACGTCTCTTCACAGTGACGTCCGTGCGCCTGCGCTGTCAGTACCTTTTGCACCACACGGTGCAAAAGGGACTGACAGCGCAGGCGCACGGACGTCACTGTGAAGAGACGTCCGTGCTTCCTGCTCCTGTCACCATCGGCAAAAAGCCGATATCTGAAGAACCGGGTAATATTGCTGGCGACTCGCGCTACTAAGCAGCTAGTCGGCAGGTGTGCAATAAGTGAACCTTAAGTTATTGCGGGGTGAAAGTTCCCCTTTAAACATTCTTTTGTCTAGGTCTTCATGGGAAAACAGTGACACCCTAAACTGGACCCCATATCACACTAAACTGCCAGCGCACCCTAGCTGTAAAACCTAAGCCTTTATGGGGGACACATCTCACCTGTATTCTGTGCTTCTTATTAGATGCAATTACATCATTTATACATAACATGTTGCCCTGAGGCCTCAAGTAGTCTAAAGTGGCTTCTCCTGGACCTCAGTCTGTTCTGTGGTACATTTGGAAGGAGAGAATTTTCTTCTACCGTATTACACATACCCCTATATTAATCAGAAACATAAATGCCAATTCTTTCAATCCCTACCTCCCCTTACATGGTTTTACAGAAGTCCCTTAGGAAGCACTTTTCTTACACTTATGACCCAAAACCTTGAAAGTATTCTAAATGGACCACCATCTATCACTGACTGTCACTGGTGCCCCATGTACCATGAAAGATCGGTCAAGTTGGTGAGATAGCTCAGTGGTATAGTCCCTTATTATGGAGCCTGTTCAAACCTCAAGGTTGCAGGTTCAAATCCCAGCAGGGTCAACTCAGCCCTTCATCCTTACGAGTTCCATTGATTGGGTAATAGTAACGTCTATTATTTCAGCTGCTGATTAGGTTAATTCCGAAAGCATGCGATGAAAGTGCTTTGAGTCCCACTGGGAGAAAGGCGCTATTTAAATAAATTCGAGTTATTATTATTATGTCCAGCCCCTCCCAATAATCTTTCACCCCAGTTCACTACATGTCAAACCAGAGTACCCAGAAAACGACTGTAGCAGTCCTGGCTACAGATGACTATCTTTCCAAAAACAGAAGACCCTACCTACCTCAACCTGCCTGTGTGCCAATGTCCTGGATCTCAGGGGAGAACATTTCTGAGAGGGGCTTTTCAAATGGCTCCAGCAAGGGCATTCCTGTGTCAGCACCCCAATATAATCGTTCAATGTAGCAAATCGTTGTGGGTGAGTAAGCACAGGACTGTCCTCCCTCTTCCTCCTTGTTAAATCGAACTGTAACACGATTGGCCACCTGCTGCCCCTTTGAAAAACCTCCTACCACATTACTTCCTATGACACCTACCTTGTGCTCAGTGAGCAGCAAACCAGTCTCAGGAGCACATCTCCTAATGCCTGTGCTTCACAGTATAAGCAATAGATTTACAGACACCTTCCACTAATATGGCATTTGAAAAAACAAGGAATATGTTTACCAGCATTGTTGTAAAGGTTTACTAAAAGATACACCCTATTCTAGAATCTTAACAGGAATACTTTACACACACACCTCCCCTCAATCTCCTAACAGGAATTCACACCTTGTTCCAGACACTGAACGTCCTTCCAAGCATCCAGTATATATAAATAGGGGCGACCTTCACAGAGGAACCAGAGGACGCCTCTCCATGTTCGTCCTGCTCAGCCTCTGAATAATAATAATAATCATCATCATCATCATCACATTTGGTGCAGAAGATTTTAAGGCTTTTTCATGTGGGAGACAGAACTACTGCAGCCCCCCACTACAGCTCTGTTTCCCGTGTTCTTGGGCACAAGATCCAGTCCCACCATTTCTTACATCAGGGGGAAAGGCTCTCCATCCTGATGCCCCAAACAAATCTGAGGCAGGTTTCTCTACTCCGAGATCTCTCTCACTGATCCTAACATGCTCCCATTCTGGTCCCACTCCATCCTGCCCCCCCCGGCTCCCATTCCAATCCCACTTCATCCCCCCCCCCTCCCATTCCAGTCCCACTTCATCCCCCCCCGCTCCCATTCCAGTCCCACTTCATCCCCCCCGCTCCCATTCCAGTCCCACTTCATCCCCCCCGCTCCCATTCCAGTCCCACTTCATCCCCCCCGCTCCCATTCCAGTCCCACTTCATCCCCCCCGCTCCCATTCCAGTCCCACTTCATCCCCCCCGCTCCCATTCCAGTCCCACTTCATCCCCCCCGCTCCCATTCCAGTCCCACTTCATCCCCCCCGCTCCCATTCCAGTCCCACTTCATCCCCCCCGCTCCCATTCCAGTCCCACTTCATCTCCCCCCTCCCATTCCAGTCCCACTTCATCCCCCCCGCTCCCATTCCAGTCCCACTTCATCCCCCCCGCTCCCATTCCAGTCCCACTTCATCCCCCCCGCTCCCATTCCAGTCCCACTTCATCCCCCCCGCTCCCATTCCAGTCCCACTTCACCCCCCCCGCTCCCATTCCAGTCCCACTTCATCTCCCCCCTCCCATTCCAGTCCCACTTCATCTCCCCCCTCCCATTCCAGTCCCACTTCATCCCCCCCGCTCCCATTCCAGTCCCACTTCATCCCCCCCGCTCACATTCCAGTCCCACTTCATCTCCCCCCTCCCATTCCAGTCCCACTTCATCCCCCCCGCTCCCATTCCAGTACCACTTCATCCCCCCACTCCCATTCCAGTCCCACTTCATTCCCCCCTGCTCCCATTCCAGTCCCACTTCATCCCCCCCCGCTCCCATTCCAGTCCCACTTCATCCCCCCCCCGCTCCCATTCCAGTCCCACTTCATCCCCCCCTGCTCCCATTCCAGTCCCACTTCACCCCCCCCCGCTCCCATTCCAGTCCCACTTCATCCCCAGGCTCCCATTCCAGTGCCACTCTGTCCCCAGGCTCCCATTACAGTCCCACTCTGTCCCCTGGCTCTCATTACAGTCCCCTGGTTCCCATTCCAGTTGCCCTCTGTCCCCCGGCTCCCATACCAGGCCCATTCTGTCCCCCCCGGCTCCCATACCAGTCCCACTCTGTCCCCCCCGGCTCCAATACCAGTGCCACTCTGTCCCCCCCGGCTCCCATACCAGTCCCACTCTGTCCCCCCCCGGCTCCCATACCAGTCCCACTCTGCCCCCCCCCCCCTGGCTCCCATACCAGTCCCACTCTGCCCCCCCCCCCCCGGCTCCCATACCAGTCCCACTCTGTCCCCCCCGGCTCCAATAACAGTGCCACTCTGTCCCCCCCGGCTCCCATTCCAGTCCCCAGGCTCACACTCCCTCCCCGAGCTCTCACTCTGTCCCTGAATTCCCAGTCTCCACCCCTCAATCCGAGTATTATAAATCCTGACAAAGTCCATCTCAGGGCTTGCACAGTGTCAGTCCCAAGGCTCCAATCCCTGGGCTACCACACCAGTCCTATTCCAGTACACGGGCTCCCATTACACATCTAAGTCTCAGGGCTCCAACTCCAACACACTCCCCTATGATTCATTGTGTACCCCACAATCAGCCTCACTATAGCCCACTCTGCCCCCAACACTCAGCCTCACTATAGCCCACAGTGTCCCCCACACTCAGTCTCACTATAGCCTACAGTGTCCCCCACACTCAGCCTCGCTATAGCCCACAGTGTCCCCCACACTCAGCCTCACTATAGCCCACTCTGCCCCATTCCAGTCCCACTTCATGCCCCCCGGCTCCCATACCAGTCCCACTCTGTCTCCCCCGGCTCCCATACCAGTCCCACTCTGTCTCCCCCGGCTCCCATACCAGTCCCACTCTGTCTCCCCCGGCTCCCATACCAGTCCCACTCTGTCCCCCCTGGCTCCCATTCCAGTCCTACTCTGTACCCCCTGCTCCCATTCCAGTCCCACTTCATCCCCCCGCTCCCATTCCAATACCACTTCATCCCCCCGCTCCCATTCCAATACCACTTCATCCCCCCTGCTCCCATTCCTGCACCACTTCATCCCCCCGCTCCCATTACAATCCCACTTCATCCCCCCCGCTACCATTCCAGTCCCACTTCATCCCCCCCTGCTACCATTCCAGTCCCACTTCGTCCCCCCCTGCTACCATTCCAGTCTCACTCTGTCCCCCAGCTCCCATTCCAGTCCCACTATGTCCCCTGGCTCCCATTCCAGTCCCACTATGTCCCCCCCCGGCTCCCATTCCAGTCCCACTCTGTCCCCCCCGGCTCCCATTCCAGTCCCACTATGTCCCCCCCGGCTCCCATTCCAGTCCCACTCTGTCCCCCCCGGCTCCCATACCAGTCCCACTCTGTCCCCCCCGGCTCCCATACCAGTCCCACTCTGCCCCCCAAGGCTCCCATACCAGTCCCCAGGCTCACACTCCCTCCCCGGGCTCTCACTCTGTCCCTGAATTCCCAGTCTCCACCCCTCAATCCCAGCATTATAAATCCTGACAAAGTCCATCTCAGGGCTTGCACAGTGTCAGTCCCAAGGCTCCAATCCCTGGGCTACCACACCAGTCCTATTCCAGTACACGGGCTCCCATTACACATCTAAGTCTCAGGCTCCAACTCCAACACACTCCCCTATGATTCATTGTGTACCCCACACTCAGCCTCACTATAGCCCACTCTGCCCCCAACACTCAGCCTCCCTATAGCCCACAGTGTCCCCCACACTCAGCCTCACTATAGCCCACAGTGTCCCCCACACTCAGCCTCGCTATAGCCCACAGTGTCCCCAACACTCAGCCTCACTATAGCCCACAGTGTCCCCCACACTCAGCCTCACTATAGCCCACAGTGTCCTCCACACTCAGCCTCACTATAGCCCACTCTGCCCCCAACACTCAGCCTCACTATAGCCCACAGTGTCCCCCACACTCAGCCTCACTATAGCCCACTCTGCCCCCAACACTCAGCCTCACTATAGCCCACAGTGTCCCCCACACTCAGCCTCACTATAGCCCACAGTGTCCCCCACACTCAGTCTCACTATAGCCTACAGTGTCCCCCACACTCAGCCTCACTATAGCCTACAGTGTCCCCCACACTCAGCCTCGCTATAGCTCACAGTGCCCCCCCACACTCAGTCTCACTATAGCCCACTCACACTCACCTTGCGGACGGTGCCCAGGAACAGCTCCTTGGCATATGCCAGGCTCCGGGGGTGACAGTGGAAGCCTCTCGGTGCCCCGGTAGGACCCGCCCACACCCGGGTGAGCTGAGCCGCCCTGCCGAACACCCGCTGCAGCCCGTTCATCCTGTCAATGTCACGGAAACGCCGGAGAATCACGTCACCTGAAAGCGACCGGGAATCCTGACGTCACCGGCCCGAGAATCACGTGATAGCACCGGGACCTTTCACCCAGTAACACTGTGACTTCTCCCCTGATTGGCTGCGAGTCTTTCACTCACCAGGTGACCCCTGACCCCTCCCCAGATACACACAGTCTCCTACTGACCCCCTAAATACACACAGTCTCCTACTGACCCCCCCAAATACACACAGTCTCCTACTGACCCCCTAAATACACACAGTCTCCTACTGACCCCTCAAATACACACAGTCTCCTACTGACCCCCCAGATACACACAGTCTCCTACTGACCCCCCCAGATACACACACAGTCTCCTACTGACCCCTCAAATACACACAGTCTCCTACTGACCCCCCAGATACACACAGTCTCCTACTGACCCCCCAGATACACACAGTCTCCTACTGACCCCCCAGACACACATAGACTCCTACTGACCCCCCCAGATACACACACAGTCTCCTACTGACCCCCCCAAATACACACACAGTCTCCTACTGACCCCCTAAATACACACACAGTCTCCTACTGACCCCCCAGATACACACAGTCTCCTACTGACCCCCAGACACACATAGTCTCCTACTGACCCCCCCAGATACACACACAGTCTCCTACTGACCCCCCCAAATACACACACAGTCTCCTACTGACCCCCTAAATACACACACAGTCTCCTACTGACCCCCCAGATACACACACAGTCTCCTACTGACCCCCCATATACACACAGTCTCCTACTGACCCCCCCAAATACACACACAGTCTCCTACTGACCCCCTAAATACACACACAGTCTCCTACTGACCCCCCAGATACACACAGTCTCCTACTGACCCCCCAGATACACACACAGTCTCCTACTGACCCCCCAGATACACACAGTCTCCTACTGACCCCCCCAAATACACACACAGTCTCCTACTGACCCCCTAAATACACACACAGTCTCCTACTGACCCCTCAGATACACACAGTCTCCTACTGACCTCCCAGACACACATAGTGTCCTACTGACCCCCTAAATACACATACAGTCTCCTACTGACCCCCCCAAATACACACACAGTCTCCTACTGACCTCCCAGATATACACACACAGTCTCCTACTGACCCCCTAAATACACACACAGTCTCCTACTGACCCCCCCAAATACACACACAGTCTCCTACTGACCTCCCCAGACACACACACAGTGTCCTACTGATCCCCCAGATACACACAGTCTCCTACTGACCCCCCAGACACACACACAGTCTCCTACTGACCCCCCAGACACACACACAGTCTCCTACTGACCTCCCCAGATACACACACAGTCTCCTACTGACCCCCCAAATACACACACAGTCTCCTACTGACCTCCCCAGACACACACACAGTCTCCTACTGACCTCCCCAGATACACACACAGTCTCCTACTGACCCCCCAGATACACACACAGTCTCCTACTGACCCCCCCCAGATACACACACAGTCTCCTACTGACCCCCCAGATACACACAGTCTCCTACTGACCCCCCAGATACACACATAGTGTCCTACTGACCCCCTAAATACACACACAGTCTCATACTGACCCCCCCAGATACACACACAGTCTCCTACTGACCTCCCCAGACACACACACAGTCTCCTACTGACCTCCCCAGACACACACACAGTCTCCTACTGACCCCCCAGATACACACACAGTCTCCTACTGACCCCCCAGATACACACAGTCTCCTACTGACCCCCCAGATACACACAGTCTCCTACTGACCCCCCAGATACACACATAGTGTCCTACTGACCCCCTAAATACACACACACAGTCTCATACTGACCCCCCCAGATACACACACAGTCTCCTACTGACCCCCCAGACACACACACAGTCTCCTACTGACCTCCCCAGACACACACACAGTCTCCTACTGACCTCCCCAGACACACACACAGTCTCCTACTGACCTCCCCAGATACACACACAGTCTCCTACTGACCCCCCCAGATACACACATAGTGTCTTACTGACCCCCTAAATACACACACTCTCCTACTGACCCCCCCAGATACACACATAGTGTCTTACTGACCCCCTAAATACACACACAGTCTCATACTGACCCCCCAGATACACACAGTCTCCTACTGACCCCTAAATACACACACAGTCTCCTACTGACCCCCCAGATACACACACAGTCTCCTACTGACCCCCCCAGACATACACACAGTCTCCTACTGACCCCTCCAAATACACACACAGTCTCCTACTGACCCCCCAGATACACACAGTCTCCTACTGACCCCCCTAAATACACACACACAGTCTCCTACTGACCCCCCAAATACACACACAGTCTCCTACTGACCCCCCAGATACACACAGTCCCTACTGACCCCCCAGATACACACACAGTCTCTTACTGACCCCCAGATATACACAGTCTCCTACTGACCCCCCAGATACACACACAGTCTCCTACTGACCCCCTAAATACA
This sequence comes from Rhinophrynus dorsalis, assembly GCA_037306005.1. Classification (NCBI taxonomy): domain Eukaryota; kingdom Metazoa; phylum Chordata; class Amphibia; order Anura; family Rhinophrynidae; genus Rhinophrynus; species Rhinophrynus dorsalis. Next base: position 273,070 of record JBBDGT010000305.1, on the reverse strand, counting down.
CACACAGTCTCCTATTGACCCCCCAGATGCACACACAGTCTCCTGCTGACCCCCTAAATACACACACAGTCTCCTACTGACCCCCCAGATATACACACAGTCTCCTACTGACCCCCCCGATACACACAGTCTCCTACTGACCCCCCAGATATACACAGTTTCCTACTGACCCCCCAGACAGACGCACAGTTTCCTACTGACCCCGTAAATACACGCACAGTCTCCTACTGACCCCGTAAATACACACACAGTCTCCTACTGACCCCCACAGATACACACAATCTCCTACTGACCCCCCCCAGATACACACACAGTCTCCTACTGACCCCCCAGATATACACAGTCTCCTACTGACCCCCCCAAATTCACAGAGTCTCCTACTGACCCCCCAAATACACACACAGTCTCCTATTGACCCCCCAGAGACGCACAGTCTCCTACTGACCCCCCAGACATACACACACAGTCTCCTACTGACCCCCCAGAGACACACACAGTCTCCTACTGATCCCCCAGACATACACACACAGTGTTCTACTGACCCCCCAGACACACGCAGTCTCCTACTGACCCCCCAAGACACACGCAGTCTTCTACTGATCTCCAGATACACACAGTCTCCTACTGACCCCCCCCAGACACACACAGTCTCCTACTGACCTCCCCAGACACACACACAGTCTCCTACTGACCTCCCCAGACACACACACAGTCTCCTACTGACCTCCCCAGACACACACACAGTCTCCTACTGACCTCCCCAGATACACACACAGTCTCCTACTGACCCCCCCAGATACACACATAGTGTCTTACTGACCCCCTAAATACACACACAGTCTCATACTGACCCCCCAGATACACACAGTCTCCTACTGACCCCCCCAGATACACACATAGTGTCTTACTGACCCCCTAAATACACACACAGTCTCATACTGACCCCCCAGATACACACAGTCTCCTACTGACCCCTAAATACACACACAGTCTCCTACTGACCCCCCAGATACACACACAGTCTCCTACTGACCCCCCCAGACATACACACAGTCTCCTACTGACCCCCCCAAATACACACACAGTCTCCTACTGACCCCCCAGATACACACAGTCTCCTACTGACCCCCCTAAATACACACACACAGTCTCCTACTGACCCCCCAAATACACACACAGTCTCCTACTGACCCCCCAGATACACACAGTCCCTACTGACCCCCCAGATACACACACAGTCTCCTACTGACCCCCAGATACACACAGTCTCCTACTGACCCCCCAGACATACACACAGTCTCCTACTGACCCCCCAATACACACAGTCTCCTACTGACCCCCCCAAATACACACACAGTCTCTTACTGACCCCCCAGACACACACAGTCTCCTACTGACCCCCCTAAATACACACAGTCTCCTACTGACCCCCCCCAATACACACAGTCTCCTACTGACCCCCCCAAATACACACACAGTCTCCTTCTGACCCCCCAGACACACACAGTCTCCTACTGACCCCCCTAAATACACACATTCTCCTACTGACCCCCCCAATACACACAGTCTCCTACTGACCCCCCCAAATACACACACAGTCTCCTACTAACCCCCTAGACACACACAGTCTCTTACTGACCCCCAGATATACACAGTCTCCTACTGACCCCCCAGATACACACACAGTCTCCTACTGACCCCCTAAATACACACACAGTCTCCTATTGACCCCCCAGATGCACACACAGTCTCCTGCTGACCCCCTAAATACACACACAGTCTCCTACTGACCCCCCAGATATACACACAGTCTCCTACTGACCCCCCGATACACACAGTCTCCTACTGACCCCCCAGATATACACAGTTTCCTACTGACCCCCCAGACAGACGCACAGTTTCCTACTGACCCCGTAAATACACGCACAGTCTCCTACTGACCCCGTAAATACACACACAGTCTCCTACTGACCCCCACAGATACACACAATCTCCTACTGACCCCCCCCAGATACACACACAGTCTCCTACTGACCCCCCAGATATACACAGTCTCCTACTGACCCCCCCAAATTCACAGAGTCTCCTACTGACCCCCCAAATACACACACAGTCTCCTATTGACCCCCCAGAGACGCACAGTCTCCTACTGACCCCCCAGACATACACACACAGTCTCCTACTGATCCCCCAGACATACACACACAGTGTTCTACTGACCCCCCAGACACACGCAGTCTCCTACTGACCCCCCAAGACACACGCAGTCTTCTACTGATCTCCAGATACACACAGTCTCCTACTGACCCCCCCCAGACACACACAGTCTCCTACTGATCTCCAGATACACACAGTCTCCTACTGACCCCCCAGACACACACAGTCTCCTACTGATCTCCAGATACACACAGTCTCCTACTGACCCCCCAGACATACACACACAGTCTCCTACTGACCCCCCAGACACACACAGTCTCCTACTGATCTCCAGATACACACAGTCTCCTGCTGACCCCCCAAATACACAGTCTTCTACTGACCCCCCAGATACACACAGTCTCCTACTGACCCCCCCAAATACAAACACAGTCTCCTACTGACCCCCCAAATACACACAGTCTTCTACTGACCCCCCCAGATACACACACAGTCTCATACTCACCCCCCCAGATAAACACACAGTCTCATACTGACCTCCCAGATACACACAGTCTCCTACTGACCCCCCAAATACACACACAGTCTCCTACTGACCCCCCAAATACACACACAGTCTCCTACTGACCCCCCAGATACACACACAGTCTCCTACTGACCCCCCCAAATACACACACAGTCTCCTACTGACCCCCCAGATACACACATAGTCTCCTACTGACCCCCCCAAATACACACACAATCTCCTACTGACCCCCCAAATATACACAGTCTCCTACTGACCCCCCAAATACACACACAGTCTCCTACTGACCCCCCCAGATACACACAGTCTCCTACTGACCCCCCAGATATACAAAGTCTCCTACTGACCCCCAAGATACACAAAGTCTCCTACTGACCCCCCAGATACATACACAGTCTCCTACTGACCCCTCAGATACACACAGTCTCCTACTGACCCCCTAAATACATGCACAGTCTCCTACTGCCCCCCCCCCCAGATACACACAGTCTCCTAGTGACCCCCCAGATACACACAGTGTCTCCTACTGACCCCCCCAGAAACACACACAGTCTCCTACTGACCCCCAGAGACACACACAGTCTCCTACTTGAAGGGTACAGAGAGGAGGTGTGTAATACTTGTGTTCGGCACCTATAGGGTTAATAGTTACATTTGACTGCATTGCAGTGTGTTCGGCACCCATAGGGTTAATAGTTACATTTATATTTGACTGATTCTGCAGGAATCCATCTGCTAGGGAGGAAACCACCAAACTGGCTCTTTCTAGTTTTTATCTGTGTATTGCAAAAGCTGTTAGAATATGCTCAAGGTTGTTATGCTTGAATGTACTGAGTCTCACAACACCCCCACGGGGGAGGTGATAGGATACTGCAGGAGCTGTTATCTGCATTCTCTCCTCTCCCCCCCCCCCTTCCTGTGAACAAGTTTGGCTTTTCTGTTTTTTTTATAATTTTCTGTTCTATGTTGAAACTGTGCACCTCGCCCCTCCCTGTAGGGGAGGGGGCTGTATAGGGCCTATAAAGGCTATGTGTGATAAGAATAAAGAGAGAGCTTGTATTGTATACGCTGTTGTATGTGTTTTTCCTTGCGATCCTTACAGCCTCACGGTATACCGATAAATTGACATAGATTCCACAGATTGGCCAGAGTGCGACAGGTACCCTCACAGGCAGCGATCTCAGGTAATTGTCCTATCAGGTGGTGGAGAATGCGGGCGATGTGCGTCCATGGGTAAGTGACTATATGTTGTCGCCGTCTCAGGGAGCACATTGCCGTGTTAAGGGTTGAGTGAAATAGGGAGATAGGGAGTGAGTTTCTGTTAATCTAATATATCAGCGCGCTATAGAAATAAGGTTCGAGGCATAGGGACTCGGGAACCAGTATAGTTCGAACCACCGTACTCGGGAACTTAGGCTCGAGGAGCCAGCTTGATAGGCTCGGGAACTAAGGTTCGAGAAATCAGACTGGCAGACTCGGGAGCCACGGTTCGAGGAACCTATAAGGTAGACTCGGGAACCGATGTTCGAGCACATTAGGGGTGGTTCGGGAACTACTGTAGTCGGGAATGACCACAGGATTCGGCCCTTGGCAGTCTCGGAAGGTCACCGTGGATGACAACCGGGAGACTGCCCGGTAAATTAAGTGAGTGGCATTTGACTACCGAATATTAGGCAGCAGAACACTCTCCACTATAGGGTCCCTCTGTGAGTCTATGTCAATAATCTACTGTTCTGTCCTCTCTTGTCTGTCAAATTGTTTCGTGATACTATATGATTACTATGCACTGGTGTTGAGATGTCAATTAAGTATTGTATCAAAGGATATTAGAGGCTGAGAATAAGTATTGTGTTATTGTGTGCTGTCCCCGGTTCAGGTGAAGGTAAGCACTGGGACCGGGTGTTATTCCAGGTGAAGGTGAGCACCTGAATTTTTACTCCTTTTCTTTTCCTCGTTTATTTGACATTGTGATTGCATTGTATTGTACAACTTGTTGTAAGATGGGTGGTCAAGAGAGTAAGACCCCAGAAATAGGTGAGGATTGTATACACTATGTAGAGAGACTGACAGGGGGTTCCTATTACACTATTCCATTCGTGTCTAATTTGGTCCTGCAAGATACCACCCACTGACTTTCTCCCCCTGATCACTGTGAAAATTTACAACTGTCTCATATTTGTTGCGCATGGCTAACCTGTTACATACATGTTATGTGTCGTTTGTCTGGGGTAGATACGTGCCCTGTTCGGGAGGGATATAGTAAGTGAGCACAGAAAGAGGGAGAGTGTGCCTATATCACCAGAGAGAGAGACTTGAGGGACTAAATGGGGAAGTTATTCAGAGTGTGTGGATTATTGCTATCAAAATCAGGTACTAACACATTATGCATTCATTTAGTGACAGCTAGGCAGGGGTTAAGCCGCCATGCTTGTAAAATGTTGATGCTATGAGAAAGTTAGCGCAGCTCTGATTCCCCCTCCCTTCTCTTCCATTCTACCTCTCCGCCTTGTTCTCTCTGTTCTTAGATAAGACACAAGTAACGGAATTTCAAGGTCATCAACGCTGCTGTTTTTCTAAAGGTCCTATTGTTAAGATGATGTCTAGTAGCTGGGAACTAAGGGTTAATAAATATGATTGGGTGGAAATATAGATTTGTATTATGGTATAGATTTGCATTTAAATATCTATATACCGTTTTGTATTTCCTTGTTAAAAGGGGACCGTAATAACTCAATGATCCGAGGATTCTGACAGGGGCAGGTTTTTTTTTGTACATTTATGTGGATATGTATTGCCAGGGTCAGGTACTGGTTGGCCACCAGTCATAAGCCTGGACAGGCACACGGTATTGGTTTTGAGATACAATGTTGCAACATTTAAGTAAATTCAATCCTAATTTTGTGTAATCAATTGTATGGATCCAAGCAAGTAAAAAATATGGATTTGTTAAAGAAATTGTCAATGTGTTATAGATAACTAGCAACATGGGACGGCGTTGCCCGTCATGTTATGACCATTGGGCGCACGTGTGTGAAATGCAGACACACTGATAAACACAGACATATGCAACACACAGGCAGACACATACCATACATCCCAAGTGTCCCTCTTTAGGAGATACAGTCCCTCTTTGAGGGCCAAATCCCTCTGTCCCTCTTTCCCACCCTGTTGTCCCTCTTTTTAGGAGGTCAGACTGTGTGCAGGGCCGGCTCCACCTATAGGCGAGGTAGGCGCCAGCCTAGGGCGCACACGTACTGGGGGCGCGGGCATGCAGCAGAGAAGCGCTGCGCCCACACACACCACGCCAGGAACCACAACACAGTCAGGTCTGTGTTGCTACATCGCTCCCTCATCTGGTCGGATCTTTAGTAATGCAGAGCGCGCTGGGAGTCATGATCTCCCGCCGCGCTCTGCATTACTGAAGAGAAGACTGCGCGGGAGATACAGGTATGTGATGGGGGGCAAGCTGGAGCTGAGGGGGCAAGTTGGAGCAGATGTGGGGCAAAGTGGAGATGATGGGGGCAAGTTGGAGCTGTTAGGGGAAAGCTGGAGCTGAGGGGGCATAGTGGAGCTGGTGGGGGCAAGTTGGAGATGATGGGGGCAAGTTGGAGCTGATGAGGGTCAAAGTGGAGCTGATGAGGGTCAAAGTGGAGTTGAGGGGGGGCAAGTTGGAGCTGAGGGGGGGCAAGTGGAGCTGAGGGGGGGCAAAGTGGAGCTGGGGGGGCAAGTTGGAGCGGATGGGGGCAAGTTGGAGCTGCTGGGGGCATACTGGAGCTGATAGTGGAAAGTTGGAGCTGAGAGGGCATAGTGGAGCTGGTGGGGGCAAGTTGGAGCAGATGGGGGGCAAAGTGGAGCTGATGGGGGTAAGTTGGAGAGGATGGGGGGCAAAGTGGAGCTGATGGGGGTAAGTTGGAGCTGAGGGGGCAAAGTGGAGCTGAGGGGGCAAAGTGAAGCTGAGGGGCAAAATGGAGCTGGTGGGGGCACGTTGGAGCTGATGGGGGCAAGTTGGAGTTGATAGGGGCAAAGTGGAGCTGGTGGGCCAAAGTGAAGCTGATAAGGGGCAAGTTGGAGCTGGTGGGGGGCATCTCTTACAGGCATCTCCAGAACAGGGGCAGAGTGGCTCAGGGGGCAGAGAGAGGACAATAATGAAAAGAGGTTGGGTATAAGTAGGCAGGGTATAAAGGGGTGGGACACAAGGGGCGGAGCGAAATGGGCGGCAAAATTAGGTTTTGCCTAGGGTGGCAAAAATCCTTGCACCAGCCCTGACTGTGTGGTGTGTATTACTTTGCTCTACAGCAATAAAGCAATAAACTTCAGTATATGTGTTTATACATTAGTCTGTGCAAATAAAATACTTTGGTCTTGAACTAAATCATTTATTCAGTTACATAAATAGCCAGTAATAGGTCATGAAATAACCTAAAAATTCTTACTAATGCCCTGCCCACCAGCCACGCCCCCAACAATATCACCTAAAAGTAACGTGTCCCTCTTTGGCCCTGTGAAATGTTGGGAGGTATGCACATACACACAGTGAGCGGCAGAGACATGCAAAACACATGTACACACAGACACACTGGAGATGCACACATGGACACACATATGTAACAGAGATGTACACACACAGACACGCAACATATATGAGCAGAAACACATGTGCTCATGAGTTGTGTACCCCTCTGGCACTCAAAGGGTTAAGGTATAGAGAGGCATGCCAGAGTTAAATAGCAGTGGGAAGTGTGTTCATACCTGGGAACACTGACTTGTGAAGTCCCTAGAGGGGGCTGATGTGGAGAGAGCAATGGGGCAATCTGGGTTAAAAGTGGGTGGGGCTTAATCGTGTGTAGGGGGCGGGGCTTAACATAAATGTGAAAAAGTGTTAGTAATAGGCTGGGGAAGGAGGAGAAGTGGGAGGGGAATGCAAGTTTACAGTGTGAGGGGTTTGAACACACTCCATGAGGGGTAAAACTTGATACAGAACCCTGTGGCAGTCAGTGGGTTAAGTGTGAATCTGATGGCTGTCTGTCCTGTGTCTTGCATGGCAAATGGTGACAGTGAAGAAGTAATTCAGCAATGAGGGCCTACCTTAACCCTTTGAGTGCCATTTTGTTCCCCTGGTGATGCAGCACCGTTCAGTGGCTTTACTACAGGTCCTGCTGAGGCCACTGGGAGTCAAGGTGAGTGACTGTGTGTCAGCCATCTTTCTTTCTGGCTTTGTGTGTGTGTATGGGTGTTTGGTGCTGTGTGAGTGGGGCATGAGTGTGTAATACCTGTGAACTTTTACTTGTGGAGTCCCTCATGTGGTGCTGATGTGGAGAGAGCAATGGGGCAATCTGGGTTAAAAGGGGGCGGGGCTTAATCGCGAGTAGGGGGCGGGGCTTAACATAAATATGGAAAAGTGTTAGTAATAGGCTGGGGAAGGAGGAGAAGTGGGAGAGAAATGCAAGTTTACAGTGTGAGGGGTTTGAACACACTCCCTGAGGGGTAAAACTTGATACACAACCCTGTGGCAGTCAGTGGGTTAAGTGTGAATCTGATGGCTGTCTGTCCTGTGTCTTGCATGGCAAATGATGACAGTGAAGAAATAATTGAGCAATGAGGACCTACCTTAACCCTTTGAGTGCAATTTTGTTCCTCTGGTGCTGCAGTACAGGTCCTGCTGAGGCCTCTGGGAGTCAGGGTGAGTGACTGTGTGTCAGCCATATTTATTTCTGGCTTTGTGTGTGTATGTGGTTCTGTGTGTGTGAGTGGGGGCATGTCTGTTTGGTGCTGTGTAAGTGGGGTGTGTGTGTGTGTGGTGTTGTGTGAGTGGGGCATGTGTGTGTGTTTGTGTGGTGCTGTGTGAGTGGGGCATGTGTGTGTGGTGGTCTGTGTGTGTGAGTGGGGCATGTGTTTGTGTGGTGCTGTGTGAGTGGGGCATGTGTGTTTGTCTGTGGTGTAGGAGCAAGTGGCGGCCATATTGTTTTTTTCTGACTTTGATAGTGGTGGGCTGGCTGCATAGTGGGGGCGGGCCAACTCCCTGTATGATTGAATCACCCAATAGGAATAGTAACTCCTGCTTTATGCCTCCCCTGGGTGTGTTTTGGCAGGCACAAAGTCTTCTTTTATATATATAGATAGAACTGAAATTATGTTCTTGAGTGAGAAGAGGCAGGAATGTGGGGGCTGTCTTGCTGGAAGTGTCTGAGGGGGTTTTGGCATTGGTCTTACCGGTTCAATGGTCCTCAGTGATCTAAGACCGAGTAGTCCAGCCAGTCCACCCGGCACGGTCACGGGCACCCCTTCCTCTCCTGTTTTGACTTCTTGGGAAACATATGTTTCAACTGAAGTGGTGCACCCAATGTGTATGTGTATATATGTGTATATATGTATATGTTCAACTGAAGATTTGTTGCATTGTGATTTAGCCTCCATAAGAACAAATTGTAGTTATGTATATGTGCCCTTTGCAACCTGTTGTCTGTTAATTAGAGAAACAGCAATCCTGCTTTCCCTGAAAATGACAGGAAGGGGTTAAATGCCTGTGTGCTGATTCTCTGCCACTATGAGACGATCGCGCAGCATCAGACCCCTCCCTCTCCTGTGTAAATCCTTCCCAGTTGTAATAATGTTATGAGGGAATGAAAGAGAAAAGATTGTTGACACATATAAGAAATTAACTTCTAATGAAATTAGAGACAGATAAGTAGGGACTGCAGATGCATTCCCTCTTAATGACGTGACTGATAATGTATTATTGTTTTACTGTTCTCTGATCCTGGGGTCCGTGCGGACATGTGGGAAACCTCATTTGAATCTTCCTGGGGTGCAGTAGGTTGTGCAGCAGAGGGATAAGTCCCTTGCCGCATCTTTGTATGGATTTAGGGAAACACTGAGAGTGTGTTGAGCAAGCCAGTAAGTGACGTAATGGAGAAAGAAAGGACAGAAGTTATGTACAGAGATACAGAGGAAGACAAAAAGACTAGGCAGGTATTGAAGGACCAGGCAAAGTTTAGTGCTTTAGCAATTGCAAGGAAAGTTGGCACTGTCTAAGCAGGTAGAAAGAATAATGTAAGTGGTACAGCGAGATCTAAGCAGGTAGAAAGGATACATGTTTTTACTGTAAACAGGAAGGACATTGGAAGTGAAATTGCCCCAAGCTGAGGAATAAGTATAGATATACAGACAGAAATCCCCAGGAAGAAGGTGTATCTGTTAGGGGTGATTCAGACAGAAATGACTCACCTCATAAGACAGAATAGGAAGGGATCAGGATCAGTCTTTTTAGCATTATCCTATAGTGCAGGAGGGTGGAATTCATAGTGAAGAAAACTATCAGTATAGTAGGGGTGGATTGAATTCCCTCCTCTATGCCATATATACAACCTATGGAAGTTACCATAGAAGGGACTATGGTCCAAGATGGTTTTCTCCTATCAGAGTCATGCCCCACTGCACTGTTGGGAAGGGATTTGTTGACCAGATTGAGGACAGAGATAATTTTTGACGCTGACAAGATAGAGGTATATGTACCTGACTATTATGACTTGACTTTCCATATGGCACTGAGACACACTTCCCAGGATAGTCATGATTCAGACATCCTGGAGGAGGTTCTGCGCTCAGTGGCCTCTGCTGTTTGAGCAGCTGGAAAGCCAGGGGTTGGTAGAGATGCCCGACCCGTTATTGACTTGCAGCCTAATGCAGGACCGGTCTAGGACAGATAGTACCCCATCAGCCAAGAGGCTAGGCAAGGGTTAAGCTAATAGTGGCCAATATTTTGACTGAAGGATTGTATGACAAACTGACTATGATTCTCCTGATACGATAGTATGGGATGAACTGAAGCGGGTGCTGATGTTCGCCCCTGCTTTAGCTCTGCCAAAACCAGTTACCCTATTGACCGAGGACATAAATGATCCTCCAGAGCATGACTGTGTAGACGCCCTGGAGGAAGTGACTTTACCCAGACCAGATCTGTACAAAGTAAGTTAGAAATTGTTGGGATTTGTGTGATATATACTTGTAAATAAATCCTAAAATGTGACATATTCTAATCACTGGGGCCAGGCAATGGGCTTGGGTGTCATTTGAACGGCTCCAGATAGATTATATTGGGTTGTTTTGCAGCCTGTACTGGGATTTTAGTATGCTGTTGTAATAGTTGATTAATTGTTTAAGTGGCTAGAGACATTTCTTTTGAAAGGAGCTACTGCGGGATCAGTAGCTAAGGTGTTAATAAGAAAAGTAATTCCAAGGTTTGGTTTGCCTCGAGTCATTGAGTCAGACCATGGAAAACATGTTACAGCTGAAATTGTTAAAAGTAATTGTGTCACTCTAGGGGTGGACTGGAGATATCATACCCCCTGGAGGCCTCAATCCTCTGGACAAGTTGAGAGGATGAACCAGACTCTTAAGCGCTCTCTGACCAAACTATGTACTGAACTAAGACTCAAATGGCCAGAGGCGCTTTCCCGTGCCTTGACTCACTTCAGGGTGACCCCTTCCAAATCCTTAAAAGCTTAGTCCTTAAGAGATCCTCTTCGGTAGGCCCTGGAATAGGATTGTGATGTATCACGGATCTACCTTAGAGATTGGTAATCAGCAGATTATGGATTATGTAACTGCTTTGCAGCATACCCTTTCTTTTCTTCCCAGATTTTCTGTTCCACAGCCTTTGCTTTCGGCTGGCCCAGTGCACGTTTCCAGATTGGAGAGTGGGTATGTGTACAGACATGGAGAACAGAGTGTTTGGAGCCCCAGTGGAAGGGTCCATTCTAGATTCTGTTGACAAGTTACGGCGCAGTCAAGCTGCATAAAGGAAAGACCTGGATATACCACGCCAGAGTGACAGCTGCACCAGAGCCTGAGCAGGATAAAGGCCCTGTGCCCTCCCAGTGCCCAGCAGATGCCCAGAGGGAGGCAGAACAGGGTGAAGGTCTGAGGCTTTTGTTTAGGAAATACCAGCAAGTAGGCTTATTGCATCGCCTACCTCCGTGGGACCAGTAAGCAGGCTTATTGCATCGCCTGCCACCGTGCGATCATCAAGTAGGTGTTTTGACGGGCATAATAATCCCT
>JBBDGT010000305.1:185360-261130 GCA_037306005.1 Rhinophrynus dorsalis | reverse complement strand
TTCTCTGGTGTAATCCAGTCCATCTTGTCTATGTCCGTACTGATAGGAGAGTCCGGTACGGATTGCGTCTCTGGTGTAATCCAGTCCATCTTGTCTATGTCCGTACTGATAGGAGAGTCCGGTACGGATCGCGTCTCTGGTGTAATCCAGTCCATCTTGTCTATGTCCGTACTGATAGGAGAGTCCGGTACGGATCGCGTGTCTGGTGTAATCCAGTCCATCTTGTCTATGTCCGTACTGATAGGAGAGTCCGGTACGGAACGTGTGTCTGGTGTAATCCAGTCCATCTTGTCTATGTCCGTACTGATAGGAGAGTCCGGTACGGAACGCGTGTCTGGTGTAATCCAGTCCATCTTGTCTATGTCCGTACTGATAGGAGAGTCCGGTACGGAACGCGTCTCTGGTGTAATCCAGTCCATCTTGTCTATGTCCGTACTGATAGGAGAGTCCAGTACGGAACGCGTCACTCGTGTAATCCAGTCCATCTTGTCTATGTCCGTACTGATAGGAGAGTCCGGTACGGATCGCGTCTCTGGTGTAATCCAGTCCATCTTGCCTATGTCCATACTGATAGGAGAGTCCTGTACGGAACGCGTCTCTGGTGTAATCCAGTCCATCTTGTCTATGTCCGTACTGATAGGAGAGTCCGGTACGGATCGCGTCTCTGGTGTAATCCAGTCCATCTTGTCTATGTCCGTACTGACAGGAGAGTCCGGTTCGGAACGCGTCTCTGGTGTAATCCAGTCCATCTTGTCTATGTCCGTACTGATAGGAGAGTCCAGTACGGAACGCGTCACTCGTGTAATCCAGTCCATCTTGTCTATGACTGTACTGATAGGAGAGTTGGGTTCGGATCGCGTCTCTGGTGTAATCCAGTCCATCTTGTCTATGTCCATACTGATAGGAGAGTCCGGTACGGATCGCGTGTCTGGTGTAATCCAGTCCATCTTGTCTATGTCCGTACTGATAGGAGAGTCCTGTACGGATCGCGTCTCTGGTGTAATCCAGTCCATCTTGTCTATGTCCGTACTGATAGGAGAGTCCGGTACGGATCGCGTGTCTGGTGTAATCCAGTCCATCTTGTCTATGTCCGTACTGATAGGAGAGTCCTGTACGGATCGCATCTCTGGTGTAATCCAGTCCATCTTGTCTATGTCCGTACTGATAGGAGAGTCCGGTACGGAACGCGTCTCTGGTGTAATCCAGTCCATCTTGTCTGTGTCCGTACTGATAGGAGAGTCCGGTACAAATCGGGTGTCTGGTGTAATCCAGTCCATCTTGTCTATGTCCGTACTGATAGGAGAGTCCGGTACGGATCGCGTGTCTGGTGTAATCCAGTCCATCTTGTCTATGTCCGTACTGATAGGAGAGTCCGGTACGGATCGCGTGTCTGGTGTAATCCAGTCCATCTTGTCTATGTCCGTACTGATAGGAGAGTCCGGTACGGATCGCGTGTCTGGTGTAATCCAGTCCATCTTGTCTATGTCCGTACTGATAGGAGAGTCCGGTACGGAACGTGTATCTGGTGTAATCCAGTCCATCTTGTCTATGTCCGTACTGATAGGAGAGTCCGGTACGGAACGCGTGTCTGGTGTAATCCAGTCCATCTTGTCTATGTCCGTACTGATAGGAGAGTCCGGTACGGAACGCGTCTCTGGTGTAATCCAGTCCATCTTGTCTATGTCCGTACTGATAGGAGAGTCCGGTACGGATCGCGTGTCTGGTGTAATCCAGTCCATCTTGTCTATGTCCGTACTGATAGGAGAGTCCGGTACGGAACGCGTCTCTGGTGTAATCCAGTCCATCTTGTCTATGTCCGTACTGATAGGAGAGTCCGGTACGGATCGCGTGTCTGGTGTAATCCAGTCCATCTTGTCTGTGTCCGTACTGATAGGAGAGTCCGGTACGGAACGCGTCTCTGGTGTAATCCAGTCCATCTTGTCTATGTCCGTACTGATAGGAGAGTCCGGTACAGATCGCGTCTCTGGTGTAATCCAGTCCATCTTGTCTATGTCTGTACTGATAGGAGAGTCCGGTACGGATCGCGTCTCTGGTGTAATCCAGTCCATCTTGTCTATGTCCGTACTGATAGGAGAGTCCTGTACGGATCGCGTCTCTGGTGTAATCCAGTCCATCTTGTCTATGTCCGTACTGATAGGAGAGTCCGGTACGGATCGCGTCTCTGGTGTAATCCAGTCCATCTTGTCTATGTCCGTACTGATAGGAGAGTCCGGTACGGATCGCGTCTCTGGTGTAATCCAGTCCATCTTGTCTATGTCCGTACTGATAGGAGAGTCCGGTACGGATCACGTGTCTGGTGTAATCCAGTCCATCTTGTCTATGTCCGTACTGATAGGAGAGTCCGGTACGGATCGCGTGTCTGGTGTAATCCAGTCCATCTTGTCTATGTCTGTACTGATAGGAGAGTCCGGTACGGATCGCGTGTCTGGTGTAATCCAGTCCATCTTGTCTATGTCCGTACTGATAGGAGAGTCCGGTACGGATCGCGTCTCTGGTGTAATCCAGTCCATCTTGTCTATGTCCGTACTGATAGGAGAGTCCGGTACGGATCGCGTGTCTGGTGTAATCCAGTCCATCTTGTCTATGTTCGTACTGATAGGTGAGTCCGGTACGAATCGCGTGTCTGGTGTAATCCAGTCCATCTTGTCTATGTCCGTACTGATAGGTGAGTCCGGTACGGATCGCGTGTCTGGTGTAATCCAGTCCATCTTGTCTATGTTCGTACTGATAGGTGAGTCCGGTACGGATCACGTCTCTGATGTAATCCAGTCCATCTTGTCTATGTCCGTACTGATAGGAGAGTCCGGTACGGATCGCGTGTCTGGTGTAATCCAGTCCATCTTGTCTGTGTCCGTACTGATAGGAGAGTCCGGTACGGATCGCGTGTCTGGTGTAATCCAGTCCATCTTGTCTATGTCCGTACTGATAGGAGAGTCCGGTACGGATCGCGTGTCTGGTGTAATCCAGTCCATCTTGTCTATGTCCGTACTGATAGGAGAGTCCGGTACGGAACGCGTCTCTGGTGTAATCCAGTCCATCTTGTCTATGTCCGTACTGATAGGAGAGTCCGGTACGGATCGCGTGTCTGGTGTAATCCAGTCCATCTTGTCTATGTCCGTACTGATAGGAGAGTCCGGTACGGATCGCGTGTCTGGTGTAATCCAGTCCATCTTGTCTATGTCCGTACTGATAGGAGAGTCCGGTACGGATCGCGTGTCTGGTGTAATCCAGTCCATCTTGTCTATGTCCGTACTGATAGGAGAGTCCGGTACGGATCGCGTGTCTGGTGTAATCCTGTCCATCTTGTCTATGTCCATACTGATAGGAGAGTCCGGTACGGATCGCGTCTCTGGTGTAATCCAGTCCATCTTGTCTATGTCCGTACTGATAGGAGAGTCCGGTACGGAACGCGTCTCTGGTGTAATCCTGTCCATCTTGTCTATGTCCGTACTGATAGGAGAGTCCGGTACGGATCGCGTCTCTGGTGTAATCCAGTCCATCTTGTCTATGTCCGTACTGATAGGAGAGTCCGGTACGGAACGCGTCTCTGGTGTAATCCAGTCCATCTTGTCTATGTCCGTACTGATAGGAGAGTCCGGTACGGAACGCGTGTCTGGTGTAATCCAGTCCATCTTGTCTATGTCCGTACTGATAGGAGAGTCCGGTACGGATCGCGTCTCTGGTGTAATCCAGTCCATCTTGTCTATGTCCGTACTGATAGGAGAGTCCGGTACGGATCGCGTGTCTGGTGTAATCCAGTCCATCTTGTCTATGTCCGTACTGATAGGAGAGTCCGGTACGGATCGCGTGTCTGGTGTAATCCAGTCCATCTTGTCTATGTCCGTACTGATAGGAGAGTCCGGTACGGATCGCGTGTCTGGTGTAATCCAGTCCATCTTGTCTATGTCCGTACTGATAGGAGAGTCCGGTACGGAACGCGTCTCTGGTGTAATCCAGTCCATCTTGTCTCTGACTGTACTGATAGGAGAGTCCGGTACGGATCGCGTCTCTGGTGTAATCCAGTCCATCTTGTCTATGTCCGTACTGATAGGAGAGTCCAGTACGGATCGCGTGTCTGGTGTAATCCAGTCCATCTTGTCTATGTCCGTACTGATAGGAGAGTCCAGTACGGAACGCGTCTCTGGTGTAATCCAGTCCATGTTGTCTATCTCCGTACTGATAGGAGAGTCCGGTATGGATCGCGTGTCTGGTGTAATCCAGTCCATCTTGTCTATGTCCGTACTGATAGGAGAGTCCGGTACGGATCGCGTGTCTGGTGTAATCCAGTCCATCTTGTCTATGTCCGTACTGATAGGAGAGTCCGGTACGGAACGCGTCTCTGGTGTAATCCAGTCCATCTTGTCTATGTCCGTACTGATAGGAGAGTCCGGTACGGAACGCGTCTCTGGTGTAATCCAGTCCATCTTGTCTATGTCCGTACTGATAGGAGAGTCCGGTACGGATCGCGTCTCTGGTATAATCCAGTCCATCTTGTCCGTACTGATAGGAGAGTCCGGTACGGATCGCGTCTCTGGTGTAATCCAGTCCATGTTGTCTATGTCCGTACTGATAGGAGAGTCCGGTACGGATCGCGTGTCTGGTGTAATCCAGTCCATCTTGTCTATGTCCGTACTGATAGGAGAGTCCGGTACGGATCGCGTCTCTGGTGTAATCCAGTCCATCTTGTCTATGTCCGTACTGATAGGAGAGTCCGGTACGGATCGCGTGTCTGGTGTAATCCAGTCCATCTTGTCTATGTCCGTACTGATAGGAGAGTCCGGTACGGATCGCGTGTCTGGTGTAATCCAGTCCATCTTGTCTATGTCCGTACTGATAGGAGAGTCCGGTACGGATTGCGTGTCTGGTGTAATCCAGTCCATCTTGTCTATGTCCGTACTGATAGGAGAGTCCGGTACGGAACGCGTCTCTGGTGTAATCCAGTCCATGTTGTCTATGTCCGTACTGATATGAGAGTCCGGTACGGAACGCGTCTCTGGTGTAATCCAGTCCATGTTGTCTATGTCCGTACTGATAGGAGAGTCCGGTACGGAACGCGTCTCTGGTGTAATCCAGTCCATCTTGTCTATGTCCGTACTGATAGGAGAGTCCGGTACGGAACGCGTCTCTGGTGTAATCCAGTCCATCTTGTCTATGTCCGTACTGATAGGAGAGTCCGGTACGGATTGCGTCTCTGGTGTAATCCAGTCCATCTTGTCTATGTCCGTACTGATAGGAGAGTCCGGTACGGATCGCGTCTCTGGTGTAATCCAGTCCATCTTGTCTATGACTGTACTGATAGGAGAGTCGGGTTCGGATCGCGTCTCTGGTGTAATCCAGTCCATCTTGTCTATGTCCGTACTGATAGGAGAGTCTGGTACGGATCGCGTGTCTGGTGTAATCCAGTCCATCTTGTCTATGTCCGTACTGATAGGAGAGTCCTGTACGGATCGCGTCTCTGGTGTAATCCAGTCCATCTTGTCTATGTCCGTACTGATAGGAGAGTCCGGTACGGATCGCGTGTCTGGTGTAATCCAGTCCATCTTGTCTATGTCCGTACTGATAGGAGAGTCCTGTACGGATCGCATCTCTGGTGTAATCCAGTCCATCTTGTCTATGTCCGTACTGATAGGAGAGTCCGGTACGGAACGCGTCTCTGGTGTAATCCAGTCCATCTTGTCTGTGTCCGTACTGATAGGAGAGTCCGGTACAAATCGGGTGTCTGGTGTAATCCAGTCCATCTTGTCTATGTCCGTACTGATAGGAGAGTCCGGTACGGATCGCGTGTCTGGTGTAATCCAGTCCATCTTGTCTATGTCCGTACTGATAGGAGAGTCCGGTACGGATCGCGTGTCTGGTGTAATCCAGTCCATCTTGTCTATGTCCGTACTGATAGGAGAGTCCGGTACGGATCGCGTGTCTGGTGTAATCCAGTCCATCTTGTCTATGTCCGTACTGATAGGAGAGTCCGGTACGGAACGTGTGTCTGGTGTAATCCAGTCCATCTTGTCTATGTCCGTACTGATAGGAGAGTCCGGTACGGAACGCGTGTCTGGTGTAATCCAGTCCATCTTGTCTATGTCCGTACTGATAGGAGAGTCCGGTACGGAACGCGTCTCTGGTGTAATCCAGTCCATCTTGTCTATGTCCGTACTGATAGGAGAGTCCAGTACGGAACGCGTCACTCGTGTAATCCAGTCCATCTTGTCTATGTCCGTACTGATAGGAGAGTCCGGTACGGATCGCGTCTCTGGTGTAATCCAGTCCATCTTGCCTATGTCCATACTGATAGGAGAGTCCTGTACGGAACGCGTCTCTGGTGTAATCCAGTCCATCTTGTCTATGTCCGTACTGATAGGAGAGTCCGGTACGGATCGCGTCTCTGGTGTAATCCAGTCCATCTTGTCTATGTCCGTACTGACAGGAGAGTCCGGTACGGAACGCGTCTCTGGTGTAATCCAGTCCATCTTGTCTATGTCCGTACTGATAGGAGAGTCCAGTACGGAACGCGTCACTCGTGTAATCCAGTCCATCTTGTCTATGACTGTACTGATAGGAGAGTCGGGTTCGGATCGCGTCTCTGGTGTAATCCAGTCCATCTTATCTATGTCCGTACTGATAGGAGAGTCCGGTACGGATCGCGTGTCTGGTGTAATCCAGTCCATCTTGTCTATGTCCGTACTGATAGGAGAGTCCTGTACGGATCGCGTCTCTGGTGTAATCCAGTCCATCTTGTCTATGTCCGTACTGATAGGAGAGTCCGGTACGGATCGCATGTCTGGTGTAATCCAGTCCATCTTGTCTATGTCCGTACTGATAGGAGAGTCCTGTACGGATCGCATCTCTGGTGTAATCCAGTCCATCTTGTCTGTGTCCGTACTGATAGGAGAGTCCGGTACGGAACGCGTCTCTGGTGTAATCCAGTCCATCTTGTCTGTGTCCGTACTGATAGGAGAGTCCGGTACAAATCGGGTGTCTGGTGTAATCCAGTCCATCTTGTCTATGTCCGTACTGATAGGAGAGTCCGGTACGGATCGCGTGTCTGGTGTAATCCAGTCCATCTTGTCTATGTCCGTACTGATAGGAGAGTCCGGTACGGATCGCGTGTCTGGTGTAATCCAGTCCATCTTGTCTATGTCCGTACTGATAGGAGAGTCCGTTACGGATCGCGTGTCTGGTGTAATCCAGTCCATCTTGTCTATGTCCGTACTGATAGGAGAGTCCGGTACGGAACGTGTGTCTGGTGTAATCCAGTCCATCTTGTCTATGTCCGTACTGATAGGAGAGTCCGGTACGGAACGCGTGTCTGGTGTAATCCAGTCCATCTTGTCTATGTCCGTACTGATAGGAGAGTCCGGTACGGAACGCGTCTCTGGTGTAATCCAGTCCATCTTGTCTATGTCCGTACTGATAGGAGAGTCCGGTACGGATCGCGTGTCTGGTGTAATCCAGTCCATCTTGTCTATGTCCGTACTGATAGGAGAGTCCGGTACGGAACGCGTCTCTGGTGTAATCCAGTCCATCTTGTCTATGTCCGTACTGATAGGAGAGTCCGGTACGGATCGCGTGTCTGGTGTAATCCAGTCCATCTTGTCTGTGTCCGTACTGATAGGAGAGTCCGGTACGGAACGCGTCTCTGGTGTAATCCAGTCCATCTTGTCTATGTCCGTACTGATAGGAGAGTCCGGTACAGATCGCGTCTCTGGTGTAATCCAGTCCATCTTGTCTATGTCTGTACTGATAGGAGAGTCCGGTACGGATCGCGTCTCTGGTGTAATCCAGTCCATCTTGTCTATGTCCGTACTGATAGGAGAGTCCTGTACGGATCGCATCTCTGGTGTAATCCAGTCCATCTTGTCTATGTCCGTACTGATAGGAGAGTCCGGTACGGATCACGTGTCTGGTGTAATCCAGTCCATGTTGTCTATGTCCGTACTGATAGGAGAGTCCGGTACGGATCGCGTCTCTGGTGTAATCCAGTCCATCTTGTCTATGTCCGTACTGATAGGAGAGTCCGGTACGGATCGCGTGTCTGGTGTAATCCAGTCCATCTTGTCTATGTCCGTACTGATAGGAGAGTCCAGTACGGATTGCGTCTCTGGTGTAATCCAGTCCATCTTGTCTATGTCCGTACTGATAGGAGAGTCTGGTACGGAACGCGTCTCTGGTGTAATCCAGTCCATCTTGTCTATGTCCGTACTGATAGGAGAGTCCGGTACGGATCGCGTGTCTGGTGTAATCCAGTCCATCTTGTCTATGTCCGTACTGATAGGAGAGTCCGTTACGGATCGCATCTCTGGTGTAATCCAGTCCATCTTGTCTATGTCCGTACTGATAGGAGAGTCCGGTACGGAACGCGTGTCTGGTGTAATCCAGTCCATCTTGTCTATGTCCGTACTGATAGGAGAGTCCGGTACGGAACGCTTCTCTGGTGTAATCCAGTCCATCTTGTCTATGTCCGTACTGATAGGAGAGTCCGGTACGGATCGCGTGTCTGGTGTAATCCAGTCCATCTTGTCTATGTCCGTACTGATAGGAGAGTCCGGTACGGATCACGTGTCTGGTGTAATCCAGTCCATCTTGTCTATGTCCGTACTGATAGGAGAGTCCGGTACGGATCGCGTGTCTGGTGTAATCCAGTCCATCTTGTCTATGTCTGTACTGATAGGAGAGTCCGGTACGGATCGCGTGTCTGGTGTAATCCAGTCCATCTTGTCTATGTCCGTACTGATAGGAGAGTCCGGTACGGATCGCGTCTCTGGTGTAATCCAGTCCATCTTGTCTATGTCCGTACTGATAGGAGAGTCCGGTACGGATCGCGTGTCTGGTGTAATCCAGTCCATCTTGTCTATGTTCGTACTGATAGGTGAGTCCGGTACGAATCGCGTGTCTGGTGTAATCCAGTCCATCTTGTCTATGTCCGTACTGATAGGTGAGTCCGGTACGGATCGCGTGTCTGGTGTAATCCAGTCCATCTTGTCTATGTTCGTACTGATAGGTGAGTCCGGTACGGATCACGTCTCTGGTGTAATCCAGTCCATCTTGTCTATGTCCGTACTGATAGGAGAGTCCGGTACGGATCGCGTGTCTGGTGTAATCCAGTCCATCTTGTCTGTGTCCGTACTGATAGGAGAGTCCGGTACGGATCGCGTGTCTGGTGTAATCCAGTCCATCTTGTCTATGTCCGTACTGATAGGAGAGTCCGGTACGGATCGCGTGTCTGGTGTAATCCAGTCCATCTTGTCTATGTCCGTACTGATAGGAGAGTCCGGTACGGAACGCGTCTCTGGTGTAATCCAGTCCATCTTGTCTATGTCCGTACTGATAGGAGAGTCCGGTACGGATCGCGTGTCTGGTGTAATCCAGTCCATCTTGTCTATGTCCGTACTGATAGGAGAGTCCGGTACGGATCGCGTGTCTGGTGTAATCCAGTCCATCTTGTCTATGTCCGTACTGATAGGAGAGTCCGGTACGGATCGCGTGTCTGGTGTAATCCAGTCCATCTTGTCTATGTCCGTACTGATAGGAGAGTCCGGTACGGATCGCGTGTCTGGTGTAATCCTGTCCATCTTGTCTATGCCCATACTGATAGGAGAGTCCGGTACGGATCGCGTCTCTGGTGTAATCCAGTCCATCTTGTCTATGTCCGTACTGATAGGAGAGTCCGGTACGGAACGCGTCTCTGGTGTAATCCTGTCCATCTTGTCTATGTCCGTACTGATAGGAGAGTCCGGTACGGATCGCGTCTCTGGTGTAATCCAGTCCATCTTGTCTATGTCCGTACTGATAGGAGAGTCCGGTACGGAACGCGTCTCTGGTGTAATCCAGTCCATCTTGTCTATGTCCGTACTGATAGGAGAGTCCGGTACGGAACGCGTGTCTGGTGTAATCCAGTCCATCTTGTCTATGTCCGTACTGATAGGAGAGTCCGGTACGGATCGCGTCTCTGGTGTAATCCAGTCCATCTTGTCTATGTCCGTACTGATAGGAGAGTCCGGTACGGATCGCGTGTCTGGTGTAATCCAGTCCATCTTGTCTATGTCCGTACTGATAGGAGAGTCCGGTACGGATCGCGTGTCTGGTGTAATCCAGTCCATCTTGTCTATGTCCGTACTGATAGGAGAGTCCGGTACGGATCGCGTGTCTGGTGTAATCCAGTCCATCTTGTCTATGTCCGTACTGATAGGAGAGTCCGGTACGGAACGCGTCTCTGGTGTAATCCAGTCCATCTTGTCTATGTCCGTACTGATAGGAGAGTCCGGTACGGATCGCGTCTCTGGTGTAATCCAGTCCATCTTGTCTATGTCCGTACTGATAGGAGAGTCCAGTACGGATCGCGTGTCTGGTGTAATCCAGTCCATCTTGTCTATGTCCGTACTGATAGGAGAGTCCAGTACGGAACGCGTCTCTGGTGTAATCCAGTCCATGTTGTCTATCTCCGTACTGATAGGAGAGTCCGGTATGGATCGCGTGTCTGGTGTAATCCAGTCCATCTTGTCTATGTCCGTACTGATAGGAGAGTCCGGTACGGATCGCGTGTCTGGTGTAATCCAGTCCATCTTGTCTATGTCCGTACTGATAGGAGAGTCCGGTACGGAACGCGTCTCTGGTGTAATCCAGTCCATCTTGTCTATGTCCGTACTGATAGGAGAGTCCGGTACGGAACGCGTCTCTGGTGTAATCCAGTCCATCTTGTCTATGTCCGTACTGATAGGAGAGTCCGGTACGGATCGCGTCTCTGGTATAATCCAGTCCATCTTGTCCGTACTGATAGGAGAGTCCGGTACGGATCGCGTCTCTGGTGTAATCCAGTCCATGTTGTCTATGTCCGTACTGATAGGAGAGTCCGGTACGGATCGCGTGTCTGGTGTAATCCAGTCCATCTTGTCTATGTCCGTACTGATAGGAGAGTCCGGTACGGATCGCGTCTCTGGTGTAATCCAGTCCATCTTGTCTATGTCCGTACTGATAGGAGAGTCCGGTACGGATCGCGTGTCTGGTGTAATCCAGTCCATCTTGTCTATGTCCGTACTGATAGGAGAGTCCAGTACGGATCGCGTGTCTGGTGTAATCCAGTCCATCTTGTCTATGTCCGTACTGATAGGAGAGTCCGGTACGGATCGCGTGTCTGGTGTAATCCAGTCCATCTTGTCTATGTCCGTACTGATAGGAGAGTCCGGTACGGAACGCGTCTCTGGTGTAATCCAGTCCATGTTGTCTATGTCCGTACTGATAGGAGAGTCCGGTACGGAACGCGTCTCTGGTGTAATCCAGTCCATCTTGTCTATGTCCGTACTGATAGGAGAGTCCGGTACGGAACGCGTCTCTGGTGTAATCCAGTCCATCTTGTCTATGTCCGTACTGATAGGAGAGTCCGGTACGGAACGCGTCTCTGGTGTAATCCAGTCCATCTTGTCTATGTCCGTACTGATAGGAGAGTCCGGTACGGATTGCGTCTCTGGTGTAATCCAGTCCATCTTGTCTATGTCCGTACTGATAGGAGAGTCCGGTACGGATCGCGTCTCTGGTGTAATCCAGTCCATCTTGTCTATGTCCGTACTGATAGGAGAGTCCGGTACGGATCGCGTGTCTGGTGTAATCCAGTCCATCTTGTCTATGTCCGTACTGATAGGAGAGTCCGGTACGGATCGCGTGTCTGGTGTAATCCAGTCCATCTTGTCTATGTCCGTACTGGTAGGAGAGTCCGGTACGGATCGCGTCTCTGGTGTAATCCAGTCCATCTTGTCTATGTCCGTACTGATAGGAGAGTCCGGTACGGATCGCGTCTCTGGTGTAATCCAGTCCATCTTGTCTATGTCCGTACAGATAGGAGAGTCCGGTACGGAACGCGTCTCTGGTGTAATCCAGTCCATCTTGTCTATGTCCGTACTGATAGGAGAGTCCGGTACGGAACGCGTCTCTGGTGTAATCCAGTCCATCTTGTCTATGTCCGTACTGATAGGAGAGTCCGGTACGGAACGCGTGTCTGGTGTAATCCAGTCCATCTTGTCTATGTCCGTACTAATAGGAGAGTCCGGTACGGATCGCGTCTCTGGTGTAATCCAGTCCATCTTGTCTATGTCCGTACTGATAGGAGAGTCCGGTACGGATCGCGTGTCTGGTGTTATCCAGTCCATCTTGTCTATGTCCGTACTGATAGGAGAGTCCGGTACGGATCGTGTCTCTGGTGTAATCCAGTCCATCTTGTCTATGTCCGTACTGATAGGAGAGTCCGGTACGGAACGCGTGTCTGGTGTAATCCAGTCCATCTTCTCTATGTCCGTACTGATAGGAGAGTCCGGTACGGAACGCATCTCTGGTGTAATCCAGTCCATCTTGTCTGTGTCCGTACTGATAGGAGAGTCCGGTACGGATCGCGTGTCTGGTGTAATCCAGTCCATCTTGTCTATGTCCGTACTGATAGGAGAGTCCGGTACGGATCGCGTGTCTGGTGTAATCCAGTCCATCTTTTCTATGTCCGTACTGATAGGAGAGTCTGGTACGGAACGCGTCTCTGGTGTAATCCAGTCCATCTTGTCTATGTCCGTACTGATAGGAGAGTCCGGTACGGATCGCGTCTCTGGTGTAATCCAGTCCATCTTGTCTATGTCCGTACTGATAGGAGAGTCCGGTACGGATCGCGTCTCTGGTGTAATCCAGTCCATCTTGTCTATGTCCGTACTGATAGGAGAGTCTGGTACGGAACGCGTCTCTGGTGTAATCCAGTCCATCTTGTCTATGTCCGTACTGATAGGAGAGTCCGGTACGGATCGCGTGTCTGGTGTAATCCAGTCCATCTTGTCTGTGTCCGTACTGATAGGAGAGTCCGGTACGGAACGCGTCTCTGGTGTAATCCAGTCCGTCTTGTCTATGTCCGTACTGATAGGAGAGTCCGGTACGGAACGCGTCTCTGGTGTAATCCAGTCCATCTTGTCTATGTCTGTACTGATAGGAGAGTCCGGTACGGATCGCGTCTCTGGTGTAATCCAGTCCATCTTGTCTATGTCCGTACTGATAGGAGAGTCCGGTACGGATCGCGTGTCTAGTGTAATCCAGTCCATCTTGTCTATGTCCGTACTGATAGGAGAGTCCAGTACGGAACGCGTCTCTGGTGTAATCCAGTCCATGTTGTCTATGTCCGTACTGATAGGAGAGTCCGGTACGGATTGCGTCTCTGGTGTAATCCAGTCCATCTTGTCTATGTCCGTACTGATAGGAGAGTCCGGTACGGATTGCGTGTCTGGTGTAATCCAGTCCATCTTGTCTATGTCCGTACTGATAGGAGAGTCCGGTACGGAACACGTCTCTGGTGTAATCCAGTCCATGTTGTCTATGTCCGTACTGATATGAGAGTCCGGTACGGAACGCGTCTCTGGTGTAATCCAGTCCATGTTGTCTATGTCCGTACTGATAGGAGAGTCCGGTACGGAACGCGTCTCTGGTGTAATCCAGTCCATCTTGTCTATGTCCGTACTGATAGGAGAGTCCGGTACGGAACGCGTCTCTGGTGTAATCCAGTCCATCTTGTCTATGTCCGTACTGATAGGAGAGTCCGGTACGGATTGCGTCTCTGGTGTAATCCAGTCCATCTTGTCTATGTCCGTACTGATAGGAGAGTCCGGTACGGATCGCGTCTCTGGTGTAATCCAGTCCATCTTGTCTATGTCCGTACTGATAGGAGAGTCCGGTACGGATCGCGTGTCTGGTGTAATCCAGTCCATCTTGTCTATGTCCGTACTGATAGGAGAGTCCGGTACGGATCGCGTGTCTGGTGTAATCCAGTCCATCTTGTCTATGTCCGTACTGATAGGAGAGTCCGGTACGGATCGCGTCTCTGGTGTAATCCAGTCCATCTTGTCTATGTCCGTACTGATAGGAGAGTCCGGTACGGATCGCGTCTCTGGTGTAATCCAGTCCATCTTGTCTATGTCCGTACTGATAGGAGAGTCCGGTACGGAACGCGTCTCTGGTGTAATCCAGTCCATCTTGTCTATGTCCGTACTGATAGGAGAGTCCGGTACGGAACGCGTCTCTGGTGTAATCCAGTCCATCTTGTCTATGTCCGTACTGATAGGAGAGTCCGGTACGGAACGCGTGTCTGGTGTAATCCAGTCCATCTTGTCTATGTCCGTACTGATAGGAGAGTCCGGTACGGATCGCGTCTCTGGTGTAATCCAGTCCATCTTGTCTATGTCCGTACTGATAGGAGAGTCCGGTACGGATCGCGTGTCTGGTGTTATCCAGTCCATCTTGTCTATGTCCGTACTGATAGGAGAGTCCGGTACGGATCGTGTCTCTGGTGTAATCCAGTCCATCTTGTCTATGTCCATACTGATAGGAGAGTCCGGTACGGAACGCGTGTCTGGTGTAATCCAGTCCATCTTCTCTATGTCCGTACTGATAGGAGAGTCCGGTACGGAACGCGTGTCTGGTGTAATCCAGTCCATCTTCTCTATGTCCGTACTGATAGGAGAGTCCGGTACGGAACGCATCTCTGGTGTAATCCAGTCCATCTTGTCTGTGTCCGTACTGATAGGAGAGTCCGGTACGGATCGCGTGTCTGGTGTAATCCAGTCCATCTTGTCTATGTCCGTACTGATAGGAGAGTCCGGTACGGATCGCGTGTCTGGTGTAATGCAGTCCATCTTGTCTATGTCCGTACTGATAGGAGAGTCCGGTACGGAACGCGTCTCTG
Source organism: Rhinophrynus dorsalis (assembly GCA_037306005.1). Lineage (NCBI taxonomy): Eukaryota > Metazoa > Chordata > Amphibia > Anura > Rhinophrynidae > Rhinophrynus > Rhinophrynus dorsalis. The sequence continues at coordinate 246,417 of JBBDGT010000305.1, read as the reverse complement.
GTGTAATCCAGTCCATCTTGTCTATGTCCGTACTGATAGGAGAGTCCGGTACGGATCGCGTGTCTGGCGTAATCCAGTCCATCTTGTCTATGTCCGTACTGATAGGAGAGTCCGGTACGGATCGCGTGTCTGGTGTAATCCAGTCCATCTTGTCTGTGTCCGTACTGATAGGAGAGTCCGGTACGGATCGCGTGTCTGGTGTAATCCAGTCCATCTTGTCTATGTCCGTACTGATAGGAGAGTCCGGTACGGATCGCGTGTCTGGTGTAATCCAGTCCATCTTGTCTATGTCAGTACTGATAGGAGAGTCCGGTACGGATCGCGTGTCTGGTGTAATCCAGTCCATCTTGTCTATGTCTGTACTGATAGGAGAGTCCGGTACGGAACGCGTCTCTGGTGTAATCCAGTCCATCTTGTCTATGTCCGTACTGATATGAGAGTCCGGTACGGATCGCGTGTCTGGTGTAATCCAGTCCATCTTGTCTATGTCCGTACTGATAGGAGAGTCCGGTACGGAACGCGTGTCTGGTGTAATCCAGTCCATCTTGTCTGTGTCCGTACTGATAGGAGAGTCCGGTACGGAACGCGTGTCTGGTGTAATCCAGTCCATCTTGTCTATGTCCGTACTGATAGGAGAGTCCGGTACGGATCGCGTGTCTGGTGTAATCCAGTCCATCTTGTCTATGTCCGTACTGATAGGAGAGTCCGGTACGGAACGCGTCTCTGGTGTAATCCAGTCCATCTTGTCTACTGGACTCTCCTATCAGTACGGAACGTCTCACATGTGTATTCCAGTCCATGTTGTCTATGTCCGTACTGATCAGAGAGTCCAGTACGGAACGTGTCTCTTGTGTAATCTAATTTAAATCACATCCTCTGCCACTGACTGATCAAAGAATCTGATTTCCATTATAAACAATGCAATGTGTACTTGTATTTAAGAGAGAAGTTTTCATATTTATCTGTATAACATGCCTGAGGAAGAGACCTAAGAAGTCTTGAGAGCTTGCATCATAAATCTGCTTAGTTAGTGTCACGGAGTGACTAGGAAATTAACACACTGACAAGTACAGATGAACTTAATATAAAACTTTATTAAATACAATGAATGACAGGAGATAAGGCAACAGGCTGGTGGCAACAAATGACACAACAGTAGTATGATAATGACACAAAGTGGCAGTAGATAGTGGCACACCTTTACGAGACCAGGAAGGAACAGTGGAGTCACTTTCCTTACCCATCACCAGGCAGGTGGTCAGCAACGGAATGGCCCTGGGACTACACGGTAGACGTGAGGGCAGTGCAGAGCTATCACGGTGCCCGTGCTCCCTTGTTTTTGTTTTTCTGTTATCCTGTGTAATGCTCTCATTGGTTGCCCTGTGTTGAGCCCGCCCAGTATGGCCTTTATATACTGGGCTCCTGCACCCACACGATGCCCTTTTGTGGTGTTCCTGTACCAGTGCTAACTAGCTGCTCAGAGTTCCCAGTGTACCGACTTGGCCTGCCTGACTACTCTCTAGTTCCTGCTCCTGTGTACCGACCCGGATTGCCTGACTATTCTTCAGTGTCTGCTCCTGTGTATCGACCCGGACCGGCTGACGTTCCTGCTCCTGTGTTCTGACTTGGCCTGGCTGACATTCCTGTTCCTGTGCACCGACCCGGCTTGATCGACGTTCCTGCTTCCTCTGTCCTTTTCACCTCGGCGACATTCTTATTCTCAGACAGTCCGGTTACCATTGGCTTGTCCACTACTGCTCCTGCAGGTTGCCAGTGTTGTCTCAGTTACTGCTCCGGCAGAGCACCTCTGGCCTAGTCATCCGTTACTGTCATACCGGGTGCAAGTGTGTGCCTCCGTGATTGCTCCGTTAAATTGCATTGGCTTGATCTCCATTACTGCTACTCCGGTTGTCAGTGTTGTCTCAGTTATTGCTCCGGTAGTGCTCATTTTACGTCTATTGAGCTCCTGCAGTTCACGTATATGTTTGCTGACCTTGACTTGTTAAAGCATCATTCCAGTACCTTCACACATGGGACTGTTTACCATCATTGATGAACTTTAACTCCTGCAGTACCGGAGTCCTGGAAATCTACTTCTCTTGCCTGACCTGTGTCAGTATATACTGTCTGTACCTTCATATTATCCTGGACCTGTGTGGGCATTGAATAAATTACCTGTCCTGTGTCTGTACTATACTGTTGTATACTACAGGACCTCTGAGGGTTCTTACTGTATTGTTTAATTCAATAAAACTGTGTTTTTATCCTAACCCTGTGTCTATGAGTCAAACAAACCGTTACAAGAGCACTCTCATACACAGATGGAATGGCACACCTTCACAAGACCAGGAAGGAACAGTGTTGGCATTTTCCCCACCCTTCGCTAGACAGGTGGTCAGAAAAGGAATGGCCCTTGGACTACATGGTAGATGTGAGGACAGTGCAGAGCACTCCCGTACCCGGATAGGATGGCACACCTTCACGAGACCAGAGAGGAACAGTGCAGGCACTTTCCTCACCCTTCACAGGACAGGTGGTCAGAAACGGAATGGCCCTGGGACTGCACGGTAGATGTGAGGACAGTGCACAGCACGCCCATACACACAGTCGGCAGAGATAAGGAGCAGACCAATACCCCGACAGGGGAAACAGTAGGCGGGTAGCCAGATGGAGGATAGGCTAGGCAGCACAAACTGGTACGGCCATGGGAGGTCAGACACACGGAGTGAACGACAAGCGCCGTTAATGGAAGTGAGCGCAGAGTGGAAGACACAGGCAGCACGGGAACCAAACCGAGGCACGGAATGGTCACGGAGCACAACACAGAGAGTAGCGCAGGAGGCAGTCAATGGTCAAAACCAGATCGGGTAGTCAGACGTCGCCAGTGGTAGTAGCCAGAACGGGTAGTCAGTCGTAGCCAGGAGTCCAAACCGGAACGGGTAGTCAGACGAGCCAGAAATCAGAACCGGAACAGGTAGTTAGACGTAGCCAGGAGTCAGAACCGGAACGGGTAGTCAGACGAGCCAGGAGTCAGAACCGGAACGGGTAGTCAGACGAGCCAGGGGTCAGAACCGGAACGGGTAGTCAGACGTAGCCAGGTAACACACAGGAACGGTAATGGACCAACACAGCAATAAGCTCAGGTACTCCACGAAAGGGCACTGGAAATGACACAGGCTGAGGTTTAAAAACCCTGACAGGTAGGTGGAGCAATGACCTCATCAGTGTGGTGACCTATAAGAATAGCGACTCAGCAAGAGTGACAACTAGATAGTAAACAATGTCTCTTCAGGGCAACATCCAGCCACAGGCAATCATGGAGCACCATGATAGTTAGCCAATAAAGGTATCAACTTTATTAAATTTTTGCTTCCTGTATAAATACTATAGGACACAGCAAATGGGGGAGACCTCACACAATGGGGTACAATGGAGGGGCTTGCAATGCCATGGGACCCCCTGGGGTTACTGTACACACCTGAACAAAGGTAGTATGATTGATATAATCACCACCACAGTACAATGGAACCAGGTGTTACATGCAGTGAGAACCCCAGACTAATCCAATCACATAGACAGTGGTACCACACACCTTTGAAATATCATGGCACAAACACAAATAAGTAACGCCTAACTGCCCAGGCAGGACTGTAGGCCCAGAATTAACATAGGACAGTGTATTACCCAGTCCCTTTAGAGCAAGCCAGACTTTGATTTTAGTGTTTTTGGCAGAGCGTCCTCTTTTATAATATCTCAAAGTTCTCCATAGCCTGTGATAATGGGCTGACAATCTGTGCGCCCAGAGAGGGCTTTCAGTAATGGACTGTGGTCCGTTACAGGAGATATTCTGGGGCAAGCCACTGAAGAAAATAACTAATTCTCACTGATTTAAAGTGACAGGGTACCTCCTTTTTGACTGCACACTTTCAATAAGTGCATTATATGTAAAGTCACATTGTCTTTAATTTGTTTTCATCTTCACCTATGTTTTGCACATGGAGTTCACTGAATTGCTGTGTACAATCAGTTCTCTTTCATGGACTGAGAAAGCTGGAATTGTAATACATTGTTGCACTATCCCTGAAAGCACTTCAGCACACAGAGCACCCAGTAGTACAGGGGTAGTGTTACATTATATCATTACTTTCATACTCTGAGAGCTCCCTGTCAGAGACACACATGTTTAACCCTTTAAGGAGCAGAGCTGTGCACAATGCATTGTGCAGCCCTCTGGTTATTAAAATGTTATAAAAAACAGCTGAAGATGAAAATGGAAAATAAATTATAGTAATTTCACTTTACACTTGTGGAATATTTACAGTTAAAAAAGAGGCTTGCAGTCACTTTACATCAATGGGGGTGTCTATTTGTGTGTATAGTGTGTATATGTGTGTGTATGTGTGTGTATATATATATCTATATATATAAAAGAAGACTTTTTGCCTGCCAAAACACACCCAGGGGAGGCATAAAGCAGGAGTTACTACTCCTATTGGGTGATTCAATCATGCAGGGAGTTGGCCCGCCCCCACTATGCAGCCCGCCCACCACTATCAAAGTCAGAAAAAAACAATATGGCCGCCACTTGCTCCTACACCACAGACAAACACACACATGCCCCACTCACACAGCACCACACAAACACACACAGACCACCACACACACACATGCCCCCACTCACACACACAGCACCACATACACACACACAAAGCCAGAAATAAATATGGCTGACACACACACACACACTCACTCACCCTGACTCCCAGTGGCCTCAGCAGGACCTGTAGTGCAGCAGCAGGGGAACAAAATGGCACTCAAAGGGTTAAGGTAGGCCCTCATTGCTCAATTATTTCTTCACTGTCATCATTTCCCATGCAAGACACAGGACAGACAGCAATCAGATTCACACTTAACCCACTGACTGCCACAGGGTTCTGTATCAACGTTTACCCCTCAGGGAGTGTGTTCAAACCCCTCACACTGTAAACGTATATTTCCCTCCCACTTCTCCTCCTTCCCCAGCCTATTACTAACACTTTTCCATATGTATGTTAAGCCCCGCCCCCACTCGCGATTAAGCCCCGCCCCCTTTAACCCAAATTGCCCCACTGCTCTCTCCACATCAGCACCACATGAGGGACTCCACAAGTTAACGTTCCCAGGTGTTACACACACATGCCACACTCACACAGCACCAAACACCCATACACACACACACAAAGCCAGAAAGAAATATGGCTGACACACAGTCACTCACCCTGACTCCCAGTGGCCTCAGCAGGGCCTGTACTACAGCCACTGAGGAACAAAATGGCACTCAAAGGGTTAAAGTAGGTCCTCTTTACTGAATTATTTCTTCACTGTCATCATTTGCCATGCAAGACACAGGACAGACAGCCATCAGGTACACACTTAACCCACTGACTGCCACAGGGTTCTGTATCAAGTTTTACCCCTCAGGGAGTGTGTTCAAACCCCTCACACTGTAAACTTGCATTTCCCTCCCACTTCTCCTCCTTCCCCAGCCTATTACTAACACTTTTCCTCATTTATGTTAAGCCCCGCCCCTACTCACAATTAAGCCCCGCCCACTTTTAACCCTGATTGCCCCATTTGTCTCTCCACATCAGCACCACATCAGTCCCCTCTAGGGACTTCACAAGTCAATGTTCACAGGTATGAATACACTTCCCACTGCTATTTAACTCTCACATGCCTCTCTATACCTTAACCATTTGAGTGCCAGAGGGGTGCACAACTCATGAGCGCATGTGTTTCTGCTCATATATGTTGCGTGTGTGTTTGTGTACATCTCTGTTACATATGTGTGTCCATGTGTGCATCTCCGGTGTGTCTGTGTGTGTGCATGTGTTTTGCATGTTTCTGCCGCTCACTGTGTGTATGTGCATACCTCCCAACATTTCACATGGCCAAAGAGGGACACTGTAGTTTTTGGTGATATTGTTGGGGCGTGGCTGGTGGGCGGGGCATTAGTAATAATTTTTAGGTTATTTCATGACCTATTACTAGTTATTTATGTAACTGAATAAATGATTTCGTGCAAGACCAAAGTATTTTATTTGCACAGACTAATGTATAAACACATATACTGAAGTTTATTGCTTTATTGCTGTAGAGCAAAGTAATACACACCACACAGTCAGGGCTGGTGCAAGGATTTTTGCCACCCTAGGCAAAACCTAATTTTGCCGCCCATTTCGCTCCGCCCCTTGTGTCCCACCCCTTTATACCCTGCCTACTTATACTCAACCTCTTTTCATGATTGTCCTCTCTCTGCCCCCTGAGCCAGTCTGCCCCTGGTCTGGAGATGCCTGTAAGAGATGCCCCCCACCAGCTCCAACTTGCCCCTTATCAGCTTCACTTTGGACCACCAGCTCCACTTTGCCCCTATCAGCTCCACTTTGTCCCCCATGAACTCCAACTTGCCGCCTCAGCTCCAACTTGCCCCCCATCAGCTCCACTATGCCCCCCATCACCTCCAACTTGCCACCATCAGCTCCACCTTGCCCCCCATCCGCTCCAACTTGCCCCCACCAGCTCCAGCTTGCCCCCACCAGCTCCACTATGCCCTCTCAGCTCCACTATGCCCCCATCAGCTCCAACTTGCCCCCATCAGCTCCAACGTGCCACCATCAGCTCCACCTTGCCCCCCATCCGCTCCAACTTGCCCCCATCAGCTCCACTTTGCCCCCCATCTGCTCTAACGTGCCCCCAACAGCTTCACTTTGCCCCCTCTTCAGATTCACTTTGCCCCCTCAGCTCCAACTTGCCCCCTCAGCTCCAACTTGCCCCCATCAGCTCCACTTTGACCCCCATCCTCTCCAACTTACCCCCATCAGCTCCACCTTGCCCCCCATCCGCTCCAACTTGCCCCCACCAGCTCCATTTTGCCCCCTCAGCTCCAACTTGCCCCCTCAGCTCCACTTTGACCCCCATCCTCTCCAACTTACCCCCATCAGCTCCACCTTGCCCCCCATCCGCTCCAACTTGCCCCCACCAGCTCCAACTTGCCCCCACCAGCTCCACTATGCCCTCTCAGCTCCACTATGCCCCCATCAGCTCCAACTTGCCCCCATCAGCTCCAACGTGCCACCATCAGCTCCACCTTGCCCCCCATCTGCTCCAACTTGCCCCATCAGCTCTACTTTGCCCCCCATCTGCTCTAACGTGCCCCCAACAGCTTCACTTTGCCCCCTCTTCAGCTTCACTTTGCCCCCTCAGCTCCAACTTGCCCCCTCAGCTCCAACTTGCCCCCATCAGCTCCACTTTGACCCCCATCCTCTCCAACTTACCCCCATCAGCTCCACCTTGCCCCCCATCCGCTCCAACTTGCCCCCACCAGCTCCACTATGCCCTCTCAGCTCCAACTTTCCCCTATCAGCTCCACTATGCCCCCCAGCAGCTCCAACTTGCCACCATCTGCTCCAACTTGCCCCCCCATCCGCTCCAACTTGCCCCACCAGCTCCACTTTGCCCCCCCTCAGCTCCACTTTGCCCCCCCTCAGCTCCTACTTGCCCCCCTCAGCTCCACTTTGACCCTCATCCGCTCCAACTTGCCCCCACCAGCTCCAACTTGCCCCCATCATCTCCACTTTGCCCCACATCCGCTCCAACTTACCCCCTCAGCTCCACTATGCCCCCTCAGCTCCAACTTGCCCCCCATCACATACCTGTATCTCCCGCGCAGTCTTCTCTTCAGTAATGGAGAGCGCGGCGGGAGATCATGACTCCCAGCGCGCTCTGCATTACTAAAGATCTGACCAGATGAGGGAGCGCAGTAGCGACACAGACCTGACTGTGTTGTGGTTCCCGGCGTGGTGTGTGCGGGCGCAGCTCTTCTCCGCTGCATGCCCGCGCCCCCAGTACGTGTGCGCCCTAGGCTGGTGCCTACCTCGCCTATAGGTGGAGCCGGCCCTGCACACAGTCTGACCTCCTAAAAAGAGGGACAACAGGGTGGGAAAGAGGGACAGAGGGATTTGGCCCTCAAAGAGGGACTGTTGGGATGTATGGTATGTGTCTGCCTGTGTGTTGCATATGTCTGTGTTTATCAGTGTGTCTGCATTTCACACACGTGTGCCCAATGGTCATAACATGACGGGCAACGCCGTCCCACCTTGCTAGTATATATATATATATATATATATATATATATATATAGTGTGTGTGTGTGAAAAAGATAAAGCATCATGTGACTGAAAAACTTGCCTGAAGCCTAACACACAGAGGGGTGGCGGTAAGGAGGGACTGTTCATGTCTCCTCCCTACAGCCAGTCCTGGAGATACAGGTGGTGTGATTTGGACAGGAGTGGGCAGAGCTCTGCAAGGAGTTAGCCCTCCCTCAATTTCCTCCTCAACAAAAAAAAAAACATGGCTGCCAAACACACATAAATATATATACCCATACATGTGGGTCTCCTAGGGACTTAGAAGCACTATCTAGACTGTTTAGAACTGTGTAGTTGTGCTCAGGATGTGAAAAGGAGGCTTGGATTTCAAGGAACTGAATGAGCATGTTCACAACATAAAAAAGAGGCTTGTAATACAAGGAACTGAATGAACAAGCTCAGAACATGAAAAAGAATCTTGGAATACAAGAAACTTACTGACCAGATGCACAATAGATAAAGGTATACAAACATATAGCCCTCCCCTGAGCCTTCTATGCCCAAATTGCGAGGCTCATTGTGGGGAGAAGAGTGTCTCCGCTGTACCAGGGCCAGTAATGTGGGGCGCTGAATCTATATTACTTATGTCATTGGGACAAATTAACAGTACTCTATTTAGAGTGCCAGAGAGGTAACTAATGCATTGCACCACAATGCATTGGATGCCTTTCCAGCACTCAAAGGGTTAACTGACATGACACACCACTGTATACTGCATGGCACTCTATGGGTCTCTCACATAATCTTTTATTTTGTGATTTCTTCATGTCAAACACACAATTCTGCCCAAAAGTAAAGGAATTATCAAATACCTCTGCCCCCCCCCACTCCTCTCTGTCACTAGGATGCACAGTGAGTATCCCTCTGCCCCCACTCCTCTTTGTCACTAGGATGCACAGTGACTATATCTCTGCCCCCGCTTCTCTCGGCCACTAGGATGCACAGTGACAGTGAATATCCCTCTGCCCCCCTGCTCCTCTCGGTCACTAGGATGCACAGTGACAGTGATAAGCGTTAAGCAATGTAATGGAAGCGCAGAGCAATCGTCTCCTGTATATTCCTGCTCTGTGGACTCATGTAATCACTCCTGATTGGCTCTGCAACAAATAAATCGTGTCTCTTCTTCTTCTGTCACTTATTCTAAATGTCTCCCATTTCCAGAAATACCCCCCGTGCCTTGTGGATTCATGTATCAGACACTTTCCTATAGATAAATGCATTGTGTCCCAGTGAAGGGAAAGCCGGGGAGGACTTTTTACTTTGATTTAATACAGGAATATGCAGCAGATTAATTCTAGAACCAGAGCAGAAATCACATCCAGCATGTTCCTCCTGCATAATATTCCAACCAACCGCTGTGACACTAATTACACACTGCACAGGAACAAGGGGTATTGATCCACTGGGCAGCTCTATAACTCTCCTCTGGGTATTGGAAATGTGTCCTCTGTCTATCACAGGGGAGGACAGAACAAGCCCCGAAATCTCTGTATTCTAAAGTAAATGGACATCAAGTGGGAAGCTAACTGTTAACCCCTTGAGTGCTATTGAGGTCTCCAACATAACCAAGCTCTGTTGCATTCCAGGACTTAATAAAGGATATTAATGCAGAAATGGATGTAAAATACACAGAAAAGATGAAAAGGGGATGAAAAGGACCCTCAGTGCCTCTAATTATATACAGCAGTGCAACTGTAAGGGACGAAAAAAGATATATATATATTTTTCTGCATATATTTTAGATTTCAGAGATATTTCTAGGGCTAAATATGTATAATATGTATATAAGATACCTAGAAACAATACAATCACTATATAAAAGATTAATAAAGAGAATAATCCCCAAAATGAGACAGTGGCAAGCTACAAACTGCTCTTAAAGGGATAGTAATGTTTCAAAATAAAAGCAGCTCTAATTAGTCATCATAGTATTTGGACTTTGGAGAGTGTTATTTCAATACTGTCAGAGTTGTAGTACAAGAGTAATTGAATGATAAAGTATCCTCCCTCCCGCCCCTTTTACCTACTGTAACACTGATCACCTCAGATGTGGAATCTGGTCTCTTGACCAGACAGATCACAGCAAGGGACAATCTTCTTACTGTGATCGTAAGGAAAACACTACCCCCCTTGACAGGTTTTTCAGGTTTTTCCCTTATGGTCACTGAAGATTGTCCCTCTCTGTGATCCATCCGGACAGTCTTGCTGCTCTGAGGTGAGCAGTGTTACATCAGTAAAAGGGGCGGGAGGAGGATACTTTATCATTCAATTACTCTTGTACTACAACTCTGACAGTATTAAAATAACACTCTACATGGCACAAATACTATGGAGATTAACTGTAACTGCTTTTATTGTGAAACATTACTATCGCTTTAAGTGTGATATAAAGCCCTAAAAACCTAAAAATAGAAGAAAAAGACATAAATATAAAACTAAACATATTTAATAGCAATACATGAGAAATAAACACTAATAATACAACCTCATGGATATCAGGGTATACAGTCCAATATGCATTGTTCACATAGTCTTTTTGAAAATCCAAGAAGTGGGTGTACACAATCCGATCAAAATGATGATTTGTATCTGTTCCTGAGCGCTCTCCTGTCCTCTACGTCTGATACAATCATCAAATTAAAGGTATACGCTCACTGTTTGATACTAGGTATCAAAAGGGCTGGGATGTATCCCCAGTATCTTTATTCTTCTCCCGCCCGTTGTGGGTGCTGTTGTCCGCACCAATCCCAGAATGCTTGTTAACAGCAGGGGGTTGTAGCCCAAAAGCAATAACCATGACTGCAATGTTTTTCCCCTCACCTTAGAAGTAGTGAATGTGAGCTAATGGAGCGATTGTATAATGCACAACACGTTTCATCTCTAATCCAAGACATATATAAAATCTATAGTATCCAAAGTTTTTTGTATCTTATCCAAGACTTTTAAAATGTATAGTATCCAACAAGTTTCATATCTAATCCAAAACATTTCATGAGGGAATATACAATTTACAGCAAAAATCTATAAAATCTATAGTATCCAATGGGATTCATATCTTATCCACAACAATTCATCAGGAAATATAAAATCTATAGTATCCAACAACGCATTTCATATCTTATCCAAGACACTTCCTCAGGGAATATAAAATCTATAGTATCCAACAACGCATTTCATATCTTATCCAAGGCACTTCCTCAGGGAATATAAAATCTATAGTATCCAACAACGCATTTCATATCTTATCCAAGGCACTTCCTCAGGGAATATAAAATCTATAGTATCCAACAACGCATTTCATATCTTATCCAAGGCACTTCCTCAGGGAATATAAAATCTATAGTATGCAACGTGTTTTGTATCTTACGCCAAAACACTTCCTCAGGGTATACAAAATCTATAGTATCCAACGCGTTTCATATATTTTCAAAGACACTTCATCAGGGAATATAAAATCGATACACTTTGATCAACAGACTGCTTTGATATCCGTGGCGTTATGTTATCATTATCTATTTTTCATGCGTTACCATTACCGACTATAATTTAAGATATAGGAAATTAATTGGACTGTTTATCAGCAGACTGGGGGAAGCCTTTTTCTTTGCATCCTCACTTTCAGGCCAGGAAACTGCACTGTACCATGTAACATTCAGCAGGATGGGAGGAGCTCAATGGAAAATGGATTTTCTCTTTCTCTCTCTACTATAAATATATATATATATATATATATATATATATATATATATATATATATATACACACGCACTGACTAAAGTGGATTACACTGCGCACTATGGATTTCCTACTCACTAAAGTGGATTACACTGTGCACTACAGATATCCTTCTCACTAAAGTGGATTACACTGCGCACTACGGATTTCCTTCTCACTAAGGTGGATTACACCACGCACTACGGATTTCCTACTCTCTAAGGTGGATTACACCGCGCACCACGGATTTTCTACTCACTAAAATGGATTACAACGTGCATTACAGATTTCCTACACACTAAGGTGGATTACGCCACGTGCTACGGATTTTCTACTCACTAAAATGGATTACACTGCGTACTACAGATATCCTTGTCACTAAGGTGGATAACACGGCGCACTATGGATTTCCTACTCACTAAGGTGTATTACACCGCACGCTATGGATTTCCTACTCACTAAGGTGGATTACACCGCGCGCTACGGATTTTCTACTCACAAAAATGGATTACACTGTGCACTACGGATTTCCTACTCACTAAAATGGATTACACTGCGCACTACGGATTTCCAACTCATTAAGGTGGATTACACTGCACACTATGGATTTCCTTCTCACTAAAGTGGATTACACAGCACTCTACGGATTTCCTACTCACTAAGGCGGATTACACCATGCGCTACGGATTTCCTACTCACTAAAGTGGATTACACCGTGCACTACAGATTTACTACTCACTAAGGTGTATTACACCGCGCACTATGCATTTCATACTCACTAAGGTGGATTACACCGCGCATTACGGATTTTCTACTCACTAAAATGGATTACACCGTGCACTACAGATTTCCTACTCACTAAGGTGGATTACACCGCACGCTACGGATTTTCTACTCATTAAAATGGATTACACTGCGCACTACGGATTTCCTACTCACTAAGGTGGATTACACCACGCACTACGGATATCCTACTCACTAAAGTTGATTACACCATGCACTACGGATTTCCTACTCACTAAAGTTGATTACACCACGCACTACGGATTTCCTACTCACTAAAGTGGATTACACTGTGCACTATGGATTTCTACTCCCTAAGGTAGATTACACCGTGCACTATGGATTTCCTACTCACTAAGGTGGATCCGTGCACTACGGATTTCCTTCTCACTAAGGTAGATTACACCGTGCACTATGAATTTCCTACTCACTAAGGTGGATTAGACCGCGCACTACGGATTTCCTACTCACTAAGGTGGATTACACCATGCACTATGGATTTCTTACTCACTAAGGTGGATTACACCGCGCACTACAGATTTCCTACTCACTAAGGTGGATTACACCGCGCGCTAAGGATTTCCTTCTCACTAAGGTGGATTACACTGCGCACTATGGATTTCCTACTCACTAAGGTGGATTACACTGTGCACTGCAGATATCATTCTCACTAAGGTGGATTACACTGCACACTACGGATTTCCTTCTCACTAAGGTGGATTACACCACGCACTATGGATTTCCTACTCAATAAGGTGGATTACACTGTGCACTGCAGATATCATTCTCACTAAGGTGGATTACACTGTGCACTACGGATTTCCTTCTCACTAAGGTGGATTACACTGCGCACTAAGGATTTACTTCTCACTAAGGTGGATTACACCACGCACTACGGATTTCCTACTCACTAAGGTGGATTGCACTGCGCACTACGGATTTCCTACTCAATAAGGTGGATTACACTGTACACTGCAGATATCATTCTCACTAAGGTGGATTACACTGCGCACTACGGATTTCCTACTCACTAAGGTGGATTACACTGCGCACTACGGATTTCCTTCTCACTAAGGTGGATTACACTGCACACTACGGATTTCCTTCTCACTAAGGTGGATTACACCACGCACTACGGATTTCCTACTCACTAAGGTGGATTACACCGCGCACTACGGATTTCCTACTCACTAAGGTGGATTACACTGCGCACTACGGATTTCCTACTCACTAAGGTGGATTACACTGCACACTACGGATTTCATTCTCACTAAGGTGGATTACACCGCGCACTACGGATTTCCTACTCACTAAGGTGGATTACACCGCGCACTACGGATTTCCTACTCACTAAGGTGGATTACACTGCGCACTACGGATTTCCTACTCAATAAGGTGGATTACACCGCGCACCACGGATTTTCTACTCACTAAGGTGGAGTACACTGCGCACTACGGATTTCATACTCAATAAGGTGGATTACACTGCACACTACGGGTTTCCTACTCAATAAGGTGGATTACACCTCGCACCACGGATTTTCTACTCACTAAGGTGGAGTACACTGCGCACTACGGATTTGCTACTCAATAAGGTGGATTACACTGCGCACTATGGATTTCCTACTCAATAAGGTGGATTACACTGCGCACTATGGATTTCCTACTCAATAAGGTGGATTACACCGCGCACTATGGATTTCCTACTCACTAAGGTGGATTACACTGTGCACTATGGATTTCCTACTCAATAAGGTGGATTACACCGCGCACCACGGATTTTCTACTCACTAAGGTGGAGTACACTGCGCACTACGGATTTGCTACTCAATAAGGTGGATTACACTGCGCACTACGGATTTCCTACTCAATAAGGTGGATTACACTGCGCACTATGGATTTCCTACTCAATAAGGTGGATTACACCGCGCACCACGGATTTTCTACTCACTAAGGTGGATTACACCGCGCACTATGGATTTCCTACTCACTAAGGTGGATTACACTGTGCACTATGGATTTCCTACTCACTAAGGTGGATTACACTGCGCACTACAGATTTCCTTCTCACTAAGGTGGATTACACTGCGCTCTACGGATTTCCTTCTCACTAAGGTGAATTACACTGCGCACTACGGATTTCCTACTCACTAAGGTGGATTACACTGTGCACTACGGATTTCCTACTCACTAAGGTGAATTACACTGCGCACTACGGATTTCCTACTCACTAAGGTGGATTACACTGTGCACTATGGATTTCCTACTCACTAAGGTGGATTACACTGCGCACTATGGATTTCCTACTCACTAAGGTGGATTACACTGTGCACTACGGATTTCCTACTCACTAAGGTGAATTACACTGCGCACTACGGATTTCCTACTCACTAAGGTGGATTACACTGTGCACTATGGATTTCCTACTCACTAAGGTGGATTACACTGTGCACTATGGATTTTTTCCTACTCACTAAGGTGGATTACACTGTGCACTATGGATTTCCTACTCACTAAGGTGGATTACACTGCGCACTATGGATTTCCTACTCACTAAGGTGGATTACACTGTGCACTATGGATTTCCTACTCACTAAGGTGGTTTACACTGTGCACTATGGATTTTTTCCTACTCACTAAGGTGGATTACACTGTGCACTATGGATTTCCTACTCACTAAGGTGGATTACACTGCGCACTATGGATTTCCTACTCACTAAGGTGGATTACACTGCGCACTACAGATTTCCTACTCACTAAGGTGGATTACACCGCGCACTATGGATTTCCTACTCACTAAGGTGGATTACACTGTGCACTATGGATTTCCTACTCACTAAGGTGGATTACACTGCGCACTACAGATTTCCTTCTCACTAAGGTGGATTACACTGCGCTCTACGGATTTCCTTCTCACTAAGGTGAATTACACTGCGCACTACGGATTTCCTACTCACTAAGGTGGATTACACTGTGCACTATGGAGTTCCTACTCACTAAGGTGGATTACACTGTGCACTATGGATTTCCTACTCACTAAGGTGGATTACACTGCGCACTATGGATTTCATACTCACTAAGGTGGATTGCACTGCGCACTACAGATTTCCTACTCATTAAGGTGGATTACACCGCGCACTATGGATTTCATACTCACTAAGGTGGATTACACTGCGCACTATGGATTTCATACTCACTAAGGTGGATTACACTGCGCACTATGGATTTCATACTCACTAAGGTGGATTACACTGCGCACTATGGATTTCCTACTCACTAAGGTGGATTACACTGCGCACTATGGATTTCCTACTCACTAAGGTGGATTACACTGTGCACTACGGATTTCCTACTCACTAAGGTGGATTACACTGTGCACTATGGATTTCCTACTCACTAAGGTGGATTACACTGTGCACTACGGATTTCCTACTCACTAAGGTGGATTACACTGCGCACTACGGATTTCTACTCACTAAGGTGGATTACACTGCGCACTACAGATTTCCTACTCACTAAGGTGGATTACACTGCGCACTACGGATTTCCTACTCACTAAGGTGGATTACACTGCGCACTACAGATTTCCTACTCACTAAGGTGGATTACACTGCGCACTACAGATTTCCTACTCACTAAGGTGGATTACACTGCGCACTATGGATTTCCTACTCACTAAGGTGGATTACACTGCGCACTATGGATTTCCTACTCACTAAGGTGGATTGATGGATCTGTTTGGCCTGAGAGTCAGTGACTTGTCATGTGGTCACTGTGATCAGTAAAAGATTCCTAAATGTGACACAGGACATAAGACTCTCCTTCCATACAGCACATCACATTCCTGGGTATCACGTATATCAAACACCTCACCTCTTTAACCCTCTGTGTGCCAGAGTTGGGTGTAAAGCTAGGAGTAACATGTATAAGATATGAATTACTGCTGTCAGTCCATTCCTTTAACCCTTTATGTGCCAGAGTTGGGTCTAATGCTTTGGACACTTCTGTGACACTCTGTAGGGATTTCCCTGCCGGGATCCTAGAATTAAAGGAACAGTAACCCCTAAACATGAAAGTGGGTTATACCATTTTACTGATCAGACACTTCCATCTGGTATGTGTAAAGCACAGGGTCCCTGAATTATAATTGTAACTTGCCTATTTATACGTGTGTAGACTCTTCTATAGATAGACAGTATTAGTTAACCCTTTGCATGCAGAGAGTCTAATGAATTATGATGCAATACGTTGGATACCTCTCTGGCACACCAAGTGTTAATTGTGTTTGTGCAGAGATAAGAGCTGAGGCAGCTATTGAGATTAGTTCCCACTGCTCCTCTACTGATAAAAGCCGTTACCTTATCTTGGTCAAGTTACAGACAATACAGCGCTAGCACTTCTCAGACACCTATAAAGACTGTAATGGACGCCTTGGAGAGGGCAGGATTTGGAGCCCCAGAGAACACCTGTCAGACTGGATATTAGGCCTCAGATAACGCACACAAGAATGTCTACAGATGGCGCCTGGAAAACAGGGGATTTAGGGGTCAAGTTAGTCTTCCTTTAAGGACCAGCGGAGTGTGGAGAACTTATTACAATACATTGCACCCACCTCTGTCATTAGAGCCTCATAAGATACCACTTGTCTTCATGGATGTCTGCCCCCCCCGTACACTTGCCCACCCTGGATATCTATAGGGGCTGGTTGGACTGGCCTGGGCTGCATATTGGGGATTTGCCCCACCCCATGTTGTCTTCATCCAGTTCCAGCAGTCAGATTCCTCAACTATCAGAATTGTGTCACGAAAATTAGATGGTCCAAAAGACCTCCCACAAATAAATACCCCAAACATAACAAAATGTACCCATGCAGGGCAACAGGAATGTGCAGGAACATTCACTGGTTAGGATGGGGGGGGTCAGTTATTGCTCTTTTGTGTATGTGAATAACAATATGACATTGTGTTACAGATTACCTTGGTTTCAGCGTCATCTACAGGCGCGAGACTTCAAGCATGCTGCAGGCCTCTGTTTTATGCCATGTTTCCTGTAGTCTCCTCCCACCTACTTCCTCCCTCTGAGCTGCTCCTCCTATCTACTTCCTCCCTCTGAGCTGCTCCTTCTACCTACTTCGTCCCTCTGAGCTGCTCCTCCTACCTACTTCCTGTGGAGGGGTTTAAAGGGCTGACTGAGTCCTGACTCAGTTGCCCTTGCGTTGTTGTACTATATAGTTCTGTTTCCCTTGGGCTCTGTGTATGACCTGGCTTGTCTGACCATCCATTCTGGTGTTGACCTGTAGCTCTGTCTGACTACTCTTTTGCCTGCTCCCATTGTGTAGTGGACACCCAATCTGGTGTGGACCTGTGGCTCTGGCTGGCTACCTGAACTGTGTATGACCCGGCCTGTCTGTCCATCCATTCTGCTGTTGACCTGTGGCTCTGTCTGACCATTCTCCTTGTGCATTCTGATTTGGTTTAGACATCCTTTCTGGTGCAAACCCGTGGCTCTGGCTGACTACCCGCTCTGTGTATGACCTAGGCTTGTCTGACTACCCACTGTGGTGTTGACCTGGGGCTCTGTCCACTGCGCATCCAGCATTCCATCTCTCCAGTGGATATCCTATCTTTTGCAAACATGTGGCTCTGGCTGACTACCCGCTCTGTGTATGACCTAAGCTTGTCTGACTACCCACTCTGGTGTTGACTTGGGGCTCTATCCACTGTGCATCCAGCATACCATCGCTCCAGTGGATATCCTATCTGGTGAAAACCTGTGGCTCTGGCTGACTACCCACTCCGTGTATGACCTAGACTTGTTTGACTATCCTTTCTGGTGCTGACTAGGGGGCTCTGTCTGTTTCCTCCGTGTGTTGGTTCCCATTCCACAGACTTCCATCCTGGTGTGGACCTGGGGCTTTATCAGACTCCTAGCTTACTGACTGCAGGCTGAGTCAGCGCTAGTCCTTTGGGCGTTACGAATTACCTCGAGGCTCCAGTGGGCTAAGACCTAGTCTCGGACAGTGTGGTGGATCTATTGGCGGACTGCTACTTCTGATACAGTGCTTGCCTCTTTGATCACCCTCTGTGTGTTATCTGTTTACCTGCATTACTGTGATTATTCTGATAAAAGAGTGTTTTACTTTACCGTACTGACAGGTTTATTCCTGGGAACCGTGACATATTGATTCAAAGCGTCAGTGTACGATACTGTAAAGTCAACTAATGATGACATTTATCTTGTGACTATTGCCTTCATTAAGAAAAGCAAATGTAACAACATTATTACATCTCAAACTTGTTTAATTTCTTAATTTCTTTAATCAAAAAAAGTGTATAAAGTGACCACTAGGTTGTGCTGTTTCATTAGTCCCTATGAGGAAATTTGGTAAATTGGTTGTACATTTCTCTAAACACTAAATAGCAAGGCATTACCGTGAGTTGTAATAATGTTTCAGTGCATTATCTCCCAGCAGATGGAATACCTATCCTCACATCAGGAAAATATTTACAATATGTAGTAATGTGCAAAAGTCTTAGGCAGGAGTGAAACAATTCTGTAAAGTAAGAATGTCTTCAAAAATAGACAAGTTAATACTGCGAAGACATAAAAGGAGACAAAAATAGGGAGCACCCCTGTTCAGATCAACAGGACATCAATTTGTACCTCCACTAACACCCAGATGTGCCTGCTCAGTTGCAGTGTTTATGCTCTAGAATATTCTTGGGTGCCGTCCTCTCCTTACACTCTCCTCAGTGGTAACGTACAATATGCAATAAAAAGAAAACAAAAGGAGGCGCCCCAATAGTGCAACATTTACGTTTTAACAAGAATAAAAGTAATGGATCTACTCTCAGATTTCTGCTGTCAGTCAGATGTTTCTTTAAGAAGACGGTATAGTCTATAAGTCTGTGTCACATGTGGAAAGATTTGCCAGCTTTCTTTGGAGCCGCTGAATCGTGGTTTGGATTTCACTATTATAAGTCAGATGTTATCGCCAGGACTGACTCAATACACGTTCGGAGGAAATCCGACCTGTCTGCGCTCAGGTGCATACATCGTCAGAACTCAGTCCACCTTTAGCATCCGATCCAGGATATCCACAGGAAACAACAGGTATAATAATGAAAATAATGTGGCAGTGTATTCTCTTATTAATAAAATAACATTTTTTATTTCAATAAGAACAAGATTTGCTACAATAAAATATATTAAAAAGAAGCCCTTACGCGTTTCACAGCCTAAACACTGCTTTATCAAAGATAATTTGGCCCAAAACCAACCAGAAAGATAAACGCTGCCGCTCTATAATCAACCTACTTCGTTTTAACTTTATTTTATTAAAAAAACATGAAGAACGATATAAGTCTTATCTCTCAAACCTTTACGGTTTGAGAGATATTCACAAGCAAAGTTTCCCCTCCCGCCCCTTTTACCTAGTGTAAGCCATCTCTTCTCAGATGTGAATCCAGTCCATAGACCAGACAGATAACAGCAGGGGACAATCTTCTTCCTATGAGAACAATGAAAGCCCTGCCCCCCTTTTACCTAGTGTAAGCCATCTCTTCTCAGATGTGGAATCCAGTTCATAGACCAGACAGATAACAGCAGGGGACAATCTTCTTCCTATGAGAACAATGAAGGCCCTGCCCCCCTTGACAAGTTTTTCAGCTTTTTCCCTCATCTTAATTGAAGATTGTCCCTCTCTGCAGTCTACCTGGGCACCTCCCTTCTGATCTGGTTGAACAGGGGGGGATACTTTGCTTGTGAATATCTCTTAAACCATAAAGGTTAGAGAGATAAGACTTATATCGTTCTTCATGTTTTGTTAAAGCCTACAAAATAAAATAAAGATAAAACGAAGTATTACTATCCCTTTTAATTTATTCATCAATTCATTAATCCATTAATTAACAACTTATTATATATGGTATTCTTTTTGTATATTTTAAATGGTATACTTTTATTAATTATTAAATTATCAAATAATGTGGTAAACCCTATGTGAAAATTAAAAAAAAAAAATAACCCATAATTTGATGCCATATTTTAAAGAATCAAATCTATACTTATTTAACGTGTTATTGAAATTCTCATTGTACCGGACCACGGTCCGTTACTGGAAGCTCTCTCTGGGCGCACGGATTGTCAGCCCATTGTCACAGGCTATGGAGAACTTTGAGACAATATAACAGAGGACGCTCTGCCAAAAAGACTAAAATCAAAGCCTGGCTTGCTCTAAAGGGACTGGGTAATACATTGTCCTGTGTTAATTCTGGGCCTACAGTACAGGCAATTAGGGGTTACTTATTGGTGTTTTTGCCATGATACTTCAAAGATGTGTGGTACCACTGTCTGTGTGATGGGATTAGTCTGGGGTTCTCACTGCATGTAACACCTGGTTCCATTGTACTGTGGTGGTGATTATATCAATCATACTGCCTTTGTTCAGGTGTGTACAGTAACCCCAGGGGGTCCCATGGTATTACAAGCCCCTCCATTGTACCCCATTGTGTGAGGTTTCCACCCTTTGCAGGAGCCCAGCAGTTTCCAATTGATGATGCAGTTCCAGAGATTCAGCCAGTTAGCCTGTTTCACCGGACAGGCTACCCATTTGTAGCTGCATCTAGGAGGAAGAGATCCAGAACGACCGTCTAAGTCAGCCCAAGGACTAAGGCTCCTATTACACTGGTGGAAAGTGGTGGGATTAACTCCCTCATCAGAGTCGAGTACGCCGGTGAGCCATGAAAACTTTGGGACCCATGGACTCTGTCAAGCCCAACTGGAGACACCTAAAGATGCACTGGCTGATCCTGGGAAGCACTCCTCTACCAGAGTGGGAAGAAAGTATGTACTGCTTTGTGAGGGTGGAGAGTGACTTACAGGACCAATATACCGCCCTTCGCCAGCAAGCAGAGAGGAGGTACGGCAATAAAATCTGCCATAAGTGGTTCCCAGCGGCCTATAGATACGACGGCCCAGGAATAGAGTGGGAGACTTTTGACTATACTCCCAACTTTGGAAGCAAGGAGGAGAGGCACTTCTGGGAGATTCGTGACGCCCGTGAAGTGATGCTGGGTTTCCAGGACATCTCCGAGCTAGGAGGGGAACTAGATGACCTGGCTGAGCAGGAGTAGCATCTGGAGAGGGCATACATGGGCCTCTGCTGGAGGATCAGAAGATATATAGAGAAGAGAGCAGCCGCAAGATGTCCTCCGTGGTGATTTTGTTGCCCCTGAATATGATGACCTCAGCAGACTGACACAATACAGTGCTGCTGACTATGTTGCCCCTACAGTTTCCAATTGATGATGCAGTTCCAGATATTCAGCCAGTTATCCTGTTTCACCGGACAGGCTACCCATTTGTAGCCGCATCTAGGAGGGAGAGACCCAGAACGGCGGTATAAGTCAGCCCAAGGACTTTGGCTCCCGTTGCACTCATGAAAGGTGAATACATTTTAAATGAATAGTGTGGTGGATATTTATATATATGAATGTGAATAAACTCATTAAGTGTGAACAGATTCAAAAACTTCATTCAGACTCTCTATTATTAAGTCTCTGTATTCTATCATATGAATCTGAAGGCAAAATATGTTCAATCACCATAAATTCCATACACGAAGGATCTTTACTAAGATAGTGAAGGAAATGCTTAGATAAGCTATGTTGTGTAAAACCTTTTAAAATGTTCCTCTTGTGTTGTCCTGTTCTGGATCTTAATTGCTGAGTGGTCTGGCCTATATATTGCATATTACAACTACACGTGACTAAGTAAATTACAATCTTAGTCTTCCAATTATAGAATCCATTAACATGGAAAATTTCTGAGGTTTTTTTCCGATCCAAAGCTCAGAGTTATTTTGAACAAATGTACACGCTAAACATCTGTTTACATTACATCTAAACATCCCTACAGCCGGTGTCAGTCTGTATCCATTTGCATCCACAGAGGAACCATTATTAGTTGGAATTATAGATGTTTGTCTTAACCCCTTAAGTACCATTGACGTGCCAGGACTGTCAAGGCGGTCCGGCACTTAAGGACCAGTGACGGTCCTGGCATGGTATGGAGTTCAGGGCTCCTGGCGCGGCTGCACGCCGCTCCGGAAGCCCTGAACTGGAACTTAAAAAAAAAAAGCCCCGTGGTCCTCAAGTGCCGGCCGCTCTTGCACGCGCCAGTCCTTAAGGGGTTAAGCCCTTCATATTTCATTTTGCTTCAGATCTATCTTTCCTAAACTTACTAGGTGCAAGAAAATTCTTCAAGGTTTTTGCTGTCCTGTATAAAACCTTAGGTGTATCTGAAGTGCAGCTCTTTTAACAAAGGATCATTCTTTAAGATGTCACAGTGTTTACTTAAAATATTACATCGACTATTACATCGACTCTATTCTGTATAACTCCAGGCCTTGAGAAAGGAGTCATGTATTAAATTTTTTGGGTAACACTTATCCAAAAAGCGTTTATACAGGACTCCAGATTGGATATCATAATCCCTCAAATTTGAACAATTTCTTTTAATTCTTCTAAACTGTCCATAGGGAATATTCCTAAGCCATTTTTTGTGATGGAAACTTTTAAAATCTAAGTAGCTATTATGGTCTACCCCCTTAAAATAAGTTCTGGACACAATACCTTCCTGATGGGAAACTTCCAAAGATAAATCTAAAAACTGGATCTCATGATCATTAAAACTACTAGTGAATTCAAGGCCCCAATATTTCCCTTTAAATAGAGGAGAAACTTTTCATACAAACACTCCTCTCCTCTCCAGATGATTAAGATATCGTCAATGAAACGGCGATATAGGACCAAGTTTGCACCAAAGGGGTTATTCCGATAGATCATCAGATCCTCGTGATACCCCATTAATAAGTTGGCATAACTCAGTGCAAACTTGATCCCCATAGCTGTCCCATAGATCTGTAGAAAGAACTGACTATCAAACTCAAAAAAATTATGAGTTAAAACAAATTCTATGGATCGTAAAAGAAACTCTGAGCAGTGGGGATAAGAGGATCCTGGAGAAGAAAGTATCTAATCGCATTGATATCTCCCTTATGTGGAATATTGAATAAAGCGAAGCGACTTCCAGAGTAGCCCATCTATAATCACTCTCCCATTTGATATCCTTCAAAATATCCAGAAGGTAAGAGGAATCTCTAAGGTAAGAAATTAAACCACTCAGTCTCCTCTGGAGTTGAAAATCTATAAAAGATGATAGGTTAGATGTTACAGAATTAACCCCTGATATAATGGGTCTCCACAGAGGACACGTGAGTGATTTATGCACCTAGGTCTCGCTACATAGATATGCTTGTTTTCTTGGATATCAATAAGACCATTACAATATGCTTCCTCAATTAGGGTAGTTAGTGCTTGTTTGAAAAGATCCAAAGGATTACTTTTTAGAATACGATAATACTTCTTATCTCCCAAAATCTTATGAGCTTCACTCAAATAGTCCTCCACATTCTGAATCACTATTGAGCCACCCTTGTCAGCTGGTTTAACTATTATCCCTTCATTTTTTGTAGATCAACCAATGCTTGAAATTCTTCTTTGCTGAGATTGTACTCACTAACACTTCTGTTATCAAATTCTCTAAAATCCTCTAAAACCAAAGTGTGAAAGGTCTCAACAAACGATCCCAAACAATAAGTAGGGTTAAAATTAGACTTTGGTTTAAGTCCAGATGGAACACTCGACTCCATGAACAAGTTCACTTCTTCCTCCACAAAAGGAATGATTTTTCTTCCTTCTTCAATCATTAATACCAGAATTAGTAATAATAGCTGTAGTCCCCGGATTAGACTTCAGTTTTTTATTCCCAAAAAATCTCTTGAGAGATAGCTTGCGAACAAATTCATTCAGGTCAACAAATAATTCATTAAGATTTGGACCACTAGATGGACAAAAGGATAAACCCTTAGATAATATAATAAAGAAAATTCACTGGGACTAAGCTTGTAGTTTGATAAAAATTAATAATATTAGAATTGGACTCCTGACTATTCAAAACCTCTAAATTCCTCAGGCCTCCTCATTTGTTGTTGTTCTTTTTGGAATGGCACCCTCCATCTCCGGATCCTCTGTATCTATTCTTTTTCCAGATTCTTCTGTCTTTAAAATTGAAAACCTGTTTGGTTGATTTTTCCACCAAACAAGATCCAGGGTAGGGCCCTGCCCCCCAAAACAAGTACAACCGAGAATAATGAACTAATATTACTGTCAGTAGAAGGCCCTGCTTTGTCCAATCCACTAGCTATAGTCTGGTGAATCAAATTATTTACTATCCCAGTTTCTACGGAGGATCCACTGGTCCATTAGTCTCCTTGTTGGCGAGTTCAGCAGCGTTCCCACTCTCACAACTCAAAGAATTAATGAGTGTGTTTGTGTATTCAAGCCGGACTCCCCCACAGGTATTTTAGAGACTCTGTTTATGGAAGCAGTCACATCTCCTGGAGATACACTCTCCCTATTACTCTGAGATGTAGAGGTCATATCTTTATTTCTCGACAGTTAATAGTTTATATTTATCAATTAATAAAATGTATAGTGAGTGAACAGAAGAAAAATCTAAATTAAATCAATATTTGTGACCACCCTTTGTCTTCAAAACAGCATCAATTCTTCTAGGTCACTTGTACACAGTTTTTTAAGGAACTCAGCTAATTCTGACCAAATCCCCAACTCCATTTGCAGAAATGCAGCCCTAAACTTGCAGGGAACCTCCACCATGCTTCACTGTGGCCTGCAGACACTCATTCTTGTTCCTCTCTCCAGCCCATTGGTGAACAAACTGCCTTCCGCTACAGCCAAATATTTATAATTTTGACTCATCAGTCCAGACCATCTACTGACATTATTCTGTGCCCCAGTTCCTGTGTTTTCGTGCATAGTTGAGTCACTTGGCCTTCTTTCCATGTCGGAGTTATGGCTTTTTGGCTGCATGTCTTCCATGAAGACCACTACTGACCAGACTTCTCTGGACAGTAGATGGGTGTAGCAGGATCCCACTATTATCTGCCAATTGTGAGCTGATGGCACTACTGGACATCTTCCGATTACGAAGGGAAGTATCATGGTGCCCGTGTATTGCTGGCGACATTTTGACACATTACTTCTGATGCTTTCTTATTGGCTAGCGTGTGATTGCTCCACCAAGTGGTAGCCTTTAAGTACTGTGCCCTGTCACTCATACAGGGCCCTTTCGTGGTGTTCCCGTTGCCTAGAGCTTGCTGCCGTTATCGTGTGATATCCTGTGTATGACCCGGACTGCCTGACTATTCTCTTTCTGATCCTGTTCCTGCTCCGTGTACCGACCTGGCCTGGCTGATGTTCCTGCTCCGTGTATCGACTTGGATTGGCTGACGTTCCTGCTCCGTGTACCAACTTGGATTGGCTGACGTTCCTGCTCCGTGTACCAACTTAGATTGGCTGACGTTCCTGTTCTATGTACCAATCCGGCCTGCTGACGTTCCTGTTCCGTGCCTCCAGTCCGGTGCACTACCGCGTCCCGTAGAGAGTATCTCCTGTGCGCTGTCTTGAGCGTGCTGGCCCATTGGGTTGCCTTAGTACTGAATTACCGTTCCGTGACTGCGACCCATTTGTGCCTCGTTGCCTCTATCCTCCTTACCCAGGGCTGACGCAGATCTCGCTTGCTCACTATAGGCTTGGCTTGCTCACTGTGGTTGGTCTCATGGGCGCCCAGTCTCTGCTCTTGTCAGTCGCCAACAAGCCCAAGTGCCCCTTACCAGGGCCGTCCGGTACTCACCCAGGTAGGAGCTATTCTTTGGCACCTTATACGCTGGCTTGTCACTACTCCACTACTGAGGTTGGTCTCCTGGGCGCCCTAGTCGGCTCTGTCACCTGGCAGTTGCTATCGAGCCTAGCGTTATTACATCTATTGTTCGGTACCGTTACCCTGGGTCGCAGTCTGTGTGTATTCCTGGGCGTTCCATTGTTCCTCTGGTTGCAGTACTACTGGTAGTCCGTGTTCCAACTGGGCCTCGCTCACCCTTCCCGGGCCTAGTAGCTATTTTGGCATTCATCCTCAGAGAGTGCTTCTTCGGCCTCGCTATTAGGGCCTCCCAGCCTCCTGGCCTAATAGCATTTACCATCAGTTTCTCACTATATCACACTAACTGTTCCTGACCTTTGTCAGTATATGTATTGCTCTCTGATATATGTATACTGGACCCGTGTGGGCTAATGTTATTTAGTAACCTGTCCTGTGTCAGTACTGTTTGTTAACTATTGCTGGACCCGCGAGGGTTACTTTATTCTGTCTGGTTTCAATAAAACTATGTTTTACCAAATTGCCTGCCTCTGAGTGTACTGAAAACCGTTACAGGAAGTAAGCATGATGTGTCTTTTATCTGCTGCACTAAATTTCCTTGGCCGACCACTGCATCCACAGTCTTCAACGTTGCCATTTCTTTTTGCTTCTGCAAAAAAGCTTGGACAGCACATCTGGAAACCCCTGTTTGCCTTGAAATTTCTGCCTAGGAGAGTCCTTGCTGATGCAGTATCACTACCTCTTGTTACTGTGCTTAGTCTTGCTATAATGTATGACTTATGACATTAACCTGCCTTCAGCAACCTCACCTTGTTAGCCAAGTTTGGTTGTTCCTCTACCAGTTTTATTCCTTGTAAACAGCTGTTTCTGTTTCAGTTAATGGCTGTGTTTCAACCCACATATTAAATTAATGATGACTGGCATCTGTTTGGTATAATTGTTTAATCACACAACTGACTATATATACCTACAACATCCCTGACTTTGTGCAACTGTACCTAGAAGAACTGATGGTGATTTGAAGGCAAAGGGTGGTCACACCGAATATTAATTTGATTTAGATTTTTCTTCTGTTCACTTACTATCATTTTGTTAATTGATAAATATAAATTATTAATATGTCTACTTTTGAAAGCATTCGTTTTTTACAGCATTTTTTCACACCTGCCTAAGATTATTGCACAGTACTATATATATATATATATATATATATATATATATATACACATATATATATATATATATATACTAGCAATGTGGGACGGCGTTGCCCGTCATATTATTTACACAGAGAGACATTGTGTGAAACAGAAATATGCAGTGTTACAGACACGCACTTAAAGAGACAGAGTGTCACGCACTGTGAAACGCATACATACAGAGACACGCACGTACATGACGTATGTCAGATATGTAGAAAGTGTGTGACAGACGTAGTAGTGATGTAGATATGCTGATAAGAGTTGTAAAAAATGTTTTAATTGCAGCTCTTCAGCTTGATGAATAAGACCCTGTATCCTTACAGTTGAAGTGAGTGTGCTGTGTTACTTGGTGAATAAGGCCCTGTATCCTTACAGTTGAAGTGAGTGTGCTGTGTTACTTGATGAATAAGGCCCTGTATCCTTACAGTTGAAGTGAGTGTGCTATGTACTTGGTGAAGGTCACAGTGAGAAGATGTTTGTGAGTAAAGGAATAATTTAGATTACAGCAGTGGATACTGCAGTACATTTGAAGAACTAGGTTGGCAGACAGAGGGTTAAGTGTCAGATGCAGTGATAGATAATGTAATAGTGATGTGGGAGTAAAATGGCGAGATTGGGACTATGGATGAATGGCAAGGGGATAGGTGAGTGGGGGTGACAAGGGAGGAGGAGGTGAGAGATTGAGGAGAAGAGGGACAGTGAAGTGTTACAGTAAAGTAATGGGTGAGGGGGAGAAATGACTGTACATAGACAGTGAAGTAAACATGAAATACAGGGCTGTAGGGTTACTGCATTATAGACACCAAGTGTAGCAGTTGGTTGGAGTGAAGCACTTTCAGTCTGAGTGTGAGAGAGGTACACAACACATTGCTGTGTAATGAGTTGTATAGTCCTCTGGCAGTGAAAGGGTTAAGTGACACATGTTGGGCGCTTATACACTATGTGGGACGGCGTTGCCCGTCATGTTATGACCGTTGGGCGCATGTGTGTGAAATGTAGACACACTGATAAACACAGATATATGCAACACACAGGCAGACACATACACAGGGACCGTAAGTCTCCATAGGATGGTGTAGCAACAGCGCCACTGTACAATTTCAGGCCACTGTGATATTACACCTAAAAAAATCAACTTTGAAAATTAATAACTTTTGAATGAAATACCTTTCAGCAGTGGGAGTACCCTTGTTTTACTCAGGGGGATAAATCCTACAACATATATTTTTTTAAAATTTTAAGTATTACTATCCCTTTAAAAGAGAATATGTGAGCAAGAACGTGTGAGCGTGAATGACTGTGTGTGAGTGTGCACGAGTGCGTGTTTTGTCTGTAGTGTGGGATTTGTGTGTAATGTTTCGTATATTGCATTTTGCGGATGGCGTTATGCATATTCTGTTTTACTTATAGAATTTTTGCATAGTGATTTGGTTGTGCTTATATTGCTTATAGCGTTTTGCATTTTTCACATAGATTTTTGCATATTGCAATTTGTGTATTTCAAATAGTGTTTTGGATTGTGCATGTATTGTGTGCATATTTTGTATTTGTGTGATTGTGTAGGTATACGTGTTGTGTGTGATTGTGTTTTTTGTACATTGTGTATTCTGTTTGTATGTGTATTGATTGTGTTGTGTGTGTCTATTGTGAGTGTGTGTGGTGTGTGTGTGTTGTATGGGTATTGTGTGGGTATTTTGTGAGTGTGTTGTCTGTGTATAGAAGGCCCAGCAATTCCTTGCAGAGATTTTCAGAGAAGGGCCACCAGCTAAGCCCCCCTGGCCACTCCCGGGAAAATCCCTCCCCATGAATGAACCTGTGGGAGCTCCAGTATAGAGAAGATTTGAATAACTCCTCCTTACTGCTGCCACTGCGTGTATGCCCCAGTGCCACAGAATTTTGGTCACATTACGAGTTCCTCTTTTTTCCTTGTTTCAAACTCTCAGGAGGTGAGTTAAAGTTTCATTACTTCCTGAACGTTCTATCTCAGCTGTTATTATCCCATTCGATAGAGAACTGCTGTCAGTGACTCACCTCTCCCATAGAATGCAGCAGAATAATTTAAAATCTGACCACTAGAGGGCAATGTTAGTGTAAAAAAATCTAACAGATTACACTTAAAGCGGATCACTCCAAATAAAGTGCCCCCCAAATAATTATTCATATAATGATACGCACAGAAATACTAGTATTATACAGATAAGTCCAGCGTTATTAAGAAATCCTACTTCATCCCAGATGAACAGACAGGCATCAGCGCAGGCATCTGTGTGCCTGCACTGTCCATCCCGGTCTCCTCTAGGAGGCGCTGCATTGTACATTAAGGTAACAGGAAGTGACTGACGGGACAGGCGTACAGATGCCTCTAAAGCAAGAAGGCTGCCCGTCAGTCTCAGACCAATTGTACAGCGCTTCGGAATTAGTTGGCGCTATATAAATAAAGAATAATAATAATAAAGTAGGATTTCTTAATAACGAGGTACTTAGGCTGGATAATACTACTATTTCTATGCTTATCGCTGTATGAATAATTATTTGGGGGGACTTTATTTGAGGTGATAGTTCAGCTTTAATAACACTGGAAATACCTATTTTCCAACTGTGGGCATACTAGTGTTTTACACAATAGTATAAAGTTTACTGCTCCTTTAAATGTCCTCATCCAACTGAGAGCTGGAATACCAGAGGTTTTCTACCCGTTACAGAATGTGACAGCGAATCAAGGTGCTGTAAATCAGAATCTGGCCCATAGGACTGCCCTGTAGTTAAAGGGAGACATCCGTCAGGAGGCCACAGTTTATTAGCTATGGGATATATCTGGCTGCATGGTTGTGTGTCTAACATGCCTTGTCTAGGAAGACCTCAAAACAATGAATGTGACAACCCCCCACTGACAAGGAACAAAGTAAAGTGTTTTATCCTACGGCATGGTGACCTCTCACTGGTGCTCAAGTCTGTTTTTTATTACCTGACGGTATACACACAAGTGTACTTATATAACTTAGTTCAGTAATAACAAGACCATTATACTTAATATTTATTGATTCACTTTCATCAGGTATGGTGCCCTGTGATTGGAGGAAAGCTGATGTAGTTCCATCGTTCAAAAAAGGAGCAAGATCCAAATCAGGAAATTATAGACCTGTAAGTTTGACTTCCATATTGGGTAAGTTACTAGAAGGGTTACTAACTGACACTATTCAGTACTATGTGACTTCCATAGTGGGTAAGATACTAGAAGGGTTAATAACTGACAGTATTCAGTACTAGGTGACTTCCATAGTGGGTAAGATACTAGAAGGGATACTAACTGACACTATTCAGTATTAGGTGACTTCCATAGTGGGTAAGATACTAGAAGGGTTACTGACACTATTCAGTACTATGTGACTTCCATAGTGGGTAAGATACTAGAAGGGTTAATAACTGACACTATTCAGTACTAGGTGACTTCCATAGTGGGTAAGATACTAGAAGGGATACTAACTGACACTATTCAGTACTAGGTGACTTCCATAGTGGGTAAGATACTAGAAGGGTTACTAACTGACACTATTCAGTACTAAGTGACTTCCATAGTGGGTAAGATACTAGAAGGGTTACTAACTGACACTATTCAGAACTAGGTGACTTCCATAGTGGGTAAGATACTAGAAGGGTTACTGACACTATTCAGAACTATGTGACTTCCATAGTGGGTAAGATACTAGAAGGGTTACTGACACTATTCAGAACTATGTGACTTCCATAGTGGGTAAGATACTAGAAGGGTTACTAACTGACAGTATTCAGTACTATGTGACTTCCATAGTGGGTAAGATACTAGAAGGGTTACTAACTGACACTATTCAGTACTAAGTGACTTCCATAGTGGGTAAGATACTAGAAGGGTTACTAACTGACACTATTCAGAACTAGGTGACTTCCATAGTGGGTAAGATACTAGAAGGGTTACTAACTGACACTATTCAGTACTAGGTGACTTCCATAGTGGGTAAGATACTAGAAGGGTTACTAACTGACACTATTCAGAACTAGGTGACTTCCATAGTGGGTAAGATACTAGAAGGGTTACTAACTGACACTATTCAGGACTAGGTGACTTCCATAGTGGGTAAGTTACCAGAAGGGTTACTAACTGACACTATTCAGTACTAGGTGACTTCCATAGTGGGTAAGATACTAGAAGGGTTACTGACACTATTCAGAACTATGTGACTTCCATAGTGGGTAACATACTAGAAGGGTTACTAACTGACACTATTCAGAACTAGGTGACTTCCATAGTGGGTAAGATACTAGAAGGGTTACTAACTGACACTATTCAGTACTAGGTGACTTCCATAGTGGGTAAGATACTAGAAGGGTTACTAACTGACACTATTCAGGACTAGATGACTTCCATAGTGGGTAAGATACTAGAAGGGTTACTGACACTATTCAGAACTATGTGACTTCCATAGTGGGTAAGATACTAGAAGGGTTACTGACACTATTCAGAACTATGTGACTTCCATAGTGGGTAAGATACTAGAAGGGTTACTGACACTATTCAGAACTATGTGACTTCCATAGTGTGTAAGATACTAGAAGGGTTACTAACTGACACTATTCAGTACTAGGTGACTTCCATAGTGGGTAAGATACTAGAAGGGTTACTGACACTATTCAGAACTATGTGACTTCCATAGTGGGTAAGATACTAGAAGGGTTACTGACACTATTCAGAACTATGTGACTTCCATAGTGGGTAAGATACTAGAAGGGTTACTAACTGACACTATTCAGTACTAGGTGACTTCCATAGTGGGTAAGATACTAGAAGGGTTACTAACTGACACTATTCAGTACTAGGTGACTTCCATAGTGGGTAAGATACTAGAAGGGTTACTAACTGACACTATTCAGGACTAGGTGACTTCCATAGTGGGTAAGATACTAGAAGGGTTACTAACTGACACTATTCAGTACTAGGTGACTTCCATAGTGGGTAAAATACTAGAAGGGTTACTAACTGACACTATTCAGTACTAGGTGACTTCCATAGTGTGTAAGATACTAGAAGGGTTACTAACTGACACTATTCAGTACTAGGTGACTTCCATAGTGGGTAAGATACTAGAAGTGTTACTAACTGACACTATTCAGAACTATGTGACTTCCATAGTGGGTAAGATACTAGAAGGGTTACTAACTGACACTATTCAGTACTAGGTGACTTCCATAGTGGGTAAGATACTAGAATGGTTACTAACTGACACTATTCAGAACTATGTGACTTCCATAGTGGGTCAGATACTAGAAGGGTTACTAACTGACACTATTCAGAACTATGTGACTTCCATAGTGGGTAAGATACTAGAAGAGTTACTAACTGACACTATTCAGAACTAGATGACTTCCATAGTGGGTCATATACTAGAAGGGTTACTAACTGACACTATTCAGAACTATGTGACTTCCATAGTGGGTAAGATACTAGAAGGGTTACTAACTGACACTATTCAGTACTATGTGACTTCCATAGTGGGTCAGATACTAGAAGGGTTACTAACTGACACTATTCAGAACTATGTGACTTCCATAGTGGGTAAGATACTAGAAGGGTTACTAACTGACACTATTCAGAACTATGTGACTTCCATAGTGGGTAAGATACTAGAAGGGTTACTGACACTATTCAGAACTATGTGACTTCCATAGTGGGTAAGATACTAGAAGGGTTACTAACTGACACTATTCAGAACTATGTGACTTCCATAGTGGGTAAGATACTAGAAGGGTTACTGACACTATTCAGAACTATGTGACTTCCATAGTGGGTAAGATACTAGAAGGGTTACTAACTGACACTATTCAGTACTATGTGACTTCCATAGTGTGTCAGATACTAGAAGGGTTACTAACTGACACTATTCAGAACTATGTGACTTCCATAGTGGGTAAGATACTAGAAGGGTTACTAACTGACACTATTCAGAACTATGTGACTTCCATAGTGGGTAAGATACTAGAAGGGTTACTGACACTATTCAGAACTATGTGACTTCCATAGTAGGTAAGATACTAGAAGGGTTACTAACTGAC
Organism: Rhinophrynus dorsalis; assembly: GCA_037306005.1. Lineage (NCBI taxonomy): Eukaryota > Metazoa > Chordata > Amphibia > Anura > Rhinophrynidae > Rhinophrynus > Rhinophrynus dorsalis. The sequence goes on along the minus strand of JBBDGT010000305.1, from coordinate 212,648 downwards.
AGTATTCAGGACTAGGTGACTTCCATAGTGGGTAAGATACTAGAAGGGTTACTAACTGACACTATTCAGAACTAGGTGACTTCCATAGTGGGTAAGATACTAGAAGGGTTACTAACTGACACTATTCAGTACTAGGTGACTTCCATAGTGGGTAAGATACTAGAAGGGTTACTAACTGACACTATTCAGAACTATGTGACTTCCATAGTGGGTCAGATACTAGAAGGGTTACTAACTGACACTATTCAGAACTATGTGACTTCCATAGTGGGTAAGATACTAGAAGAGTTACTGACACTATTCAGAACTATGTGACTTCCATAGTGGGTAAGATACTAGAAGGGTTACTGACACTATTCAGAACTATGTGACTTCCATAGTGGGTAAGATACTAGAAGGGTTACTGACACTATTCAGAACTATGTGACTTCCATAGTGGGTAAGATACTAGAAGGGTTACTAACTGACACTATTCAGTACTAGGTGACTTCCATAGTGGGTAAGATACTAGAAGGGTTACTGACACTATTCAGAACTATGTGACTTCCATAGTGGGTAAGATACTAGAAGGGTTACTGACACTATTCAGAACTATGTGACTTCCATAGTGGGTAAGATACTAGAAGGGTTACTAACTGACACTATTCAGTACTAGGTGACTTCCATAGTGGGTAAGATACTAGAAGGGTTACTAACTGACACTATTCAGTACTAGGTGACTTCCATAGTGGGTAAGATACTAGAAGGGTTACTAACTGACACTATTCAGGACTAGGTGACTTCCATAGTGGGTAAGATACTAGAAGGGTTACTAACTGACACTATTCAGTACTAGGTGACTTCCATAGTGGGTAAAATACTAGAAGGGTTACTAACTGACACTATTCAGTACTAGGTGACTTCCATAGTGGGTAAGATACTAGAAGGGTTACTAACTGACACTATTCAGTACTAGGTGACTTCCATAGTGGGTAAGATACTAGAAGTGTTACTAACTGACACTATTCAGAACTATGTGACTTCCATAGTGGGTAAGATACTAGAAGGGTTACTAACTGACACTATTCAGTACTAGGTGACTTCCATAGTGGGTAAGATACTAGAATGGTTACTAACTGACACTATTCAGAACTATGTGACTTCCATAGTGGGTCAGATACTAGAAGGGTTACTAACTGACACTATTCAGAACTATGTGACTTCCATAGTGGGTAAGATACTAGAAGAGTTACTAACTGACACTATTCAGAACTAGATGACTTCCATAGTGGGTCAGATACTAGAAGGGTTACTAACTGACACTATTCAGAACTATGTGACTTCCATAGTGGGTAAGATACTAGAAGGGTTACTAACTGACACTATTCAGTACTATGTGACTTCCATAGTGGGTCAGATCCTAGAAGGGTTACTAACTGACACTATTCAGAACTATGTGACTTCCATAGTGGGTAAGATACTAGAAGGGTTACTAACTGACACTATTCAGAACTATGTGACTTCCATAGTGGGTAAGATACTAGAAGGGTTACTGACACTATTCAGAACTATGTGACTTCCATAGTGGGTAAGATACTAGAAGGGTTACTAACTGACACTATTCAGAACTATGTGACTTCCATAGTGGGTAAGATACTAGAAGGGTTACTGACACTATTCAGAACTATGTGACTTCCATAGTGGGTAAGATACTAGAAGGGTTACTAACTGACACTATTCAGAACTATGTGACTTCCATAGTGGGTAAGATACTAGAAGGGTTACTAACTGACACTATTCAGTACTATGTGACTTCCATAGTGTGTCAGATACTAGAAGGGTTACTAACTGACACTATTCAGAACTATGTGACTTCCATAGTGGGTAAGATACTAGAAGGGTTACTAACTGACACTATTCAGAACTATGTGACTTCCATAGTGGGTAAGATACTAGAAGGGTTACTGACACTATTCAGAACTATGTGACTTCCATAGTAGGTAAGATACTAGAAGGGTTACTAACTGACAGTATTCAGGACTAGGTGACTTCCATAGTGGGTAAGATACTAGAAGGGTTACTAACTGACACTATTCAGAACTAGGTGATTTCCATAGTGGGTAAGATACTAGAAGGGTTACTAACTGACACTATTCAGTACTAGGTGACTTCCATAGTGGGTAAGATACTAGAAGGGTTACTGACACTATTCAGAACTATGTGACTTCCATAGTGGGTAAGATACTAGAAGGGTTACTAACTGACACTATTCAGTACTAGGTGACTTCCATAGTGGGTAAGCTACTAGAATGGTTACTAACTGACAGTATTCAGTACTAGGTGACTTCCATAGTGGGTAAGATACTAGAAGGGTTACTAACTGACACTATTCAGTACTAGGTGACTTCCATAGTGGGTAAGATACTAGAAGGGTTACTGACACTATTCAGAACTATGTGACTTCCATAGTGGGTAAGATACTAGAAGGGTTACTGACACTATTCAGAACTATGTGACTTCCATAGTGGGTAAGATACTAGAAGGGTTACTAACTGACACTATTCAGTACTAGGTGACTTCCATAGTGGGTAAGATACTAGAAGGGTTACTAACTGACACTATTCAGTACTAGGTGACTTCCATAGTGGGTAAGATACTAGAAGGGTTACTAACTGACACTATTCAGGACTAGGTGACTTCCATAGTGGGTAAGATACTAGAAGGGTTACTAACTGACACTATTCAGTACTAGGTGACTTCCATAGTGGGTAAAATACTAGAAGGGTTACTAACTGACACTATTCAGTACTAGGTGACTTCCATAGTGGGTAAGATACTAGAAGGGTTACTAACTGACACTATTCAGTACTAGGTGACTTCCATAGTGGGTAAGATACTAGAAGTGTTACTAACTGACACTATTCAGAACTATGTGACTTCCATAGTGGGTAAGATACTAGAAGGGTTACTAACTGACACTATTCAGTACTAGGTGACTTCCATAGTGGGTAAGATACTAGAATTGTTACTAACTGACACTATTCAGAACTATGTGACTTCCATAGTGGGTCAGATACTAGAAGGGTTACTAACTGACACTATTCAGAACTATGTGACTTCCATAGTGGGTAAGATACTAGAAGAGTTACTAACTGACACTATTCAGAACTAGATGACTTCCATAGTGGGTCAGATACTAGAAGGGTTACTAACTGACACTATTCAGAACTATGTGACTTCCATAGTGGGTAAGATACTAGAAGGGTTACTAACTGACACTATTCAGTACTATGTGACTTCCATAGTGGGTCAGATACTAGAAGGGTTACTAACTGACACTATTCAGAACTATGTGACTTCCATAGTGGGTAAGATACTAGAAGGGTTACTAACTGACACTATTCAGAACTATGTGACTTCCATAGTGGGTAAGATACTAGAAGGGTTACTGACACTATTCAGAACTATGTGACTTCCATAGTGGGTAAGATGCTAGAAGGGTTACTAACTGACACTATTCAGAACTATGTGACTTCCATAGTGGGTAAGATACTAGAAGGGTTACTGACACTATTCAGAACTATGTGACTTCCATAGTGGGTAAGATACTAGAAGGGTTACTAACTGACACTATTCAGAACTATGTGACTTCCATAGTGGGTAAGATACTAGAAGGGTTACTAACTGACACTATTCAGTACTATGTGACTTCCATAGTGTGTCAGATACTAGAAGGGTTACTAACTGACACTATTCAGAACTATGTGACTTCCATAGTGGGTAAGATACTAGAAGGGTTACTAACTGACACTATTCAGAACTATGTGACTTCCATAGTGGGTAAGATACTAGAAGGGTTACTGACACTATTCAGAACTATGTGACTTCCATAGTAGGTAAGATACTAGAAGGGTTACTAACTGACAGTATTCAGAACTATGTGACTTCCATAGTGGGTAAGATACTAGAAGGGTTACTAACTGACACTATTCAGAACTATGTGACTTCCATAGTGGGTAAGATACTAGAAGGGTTACTGACACTATTCAGAACTATGTGACTTCCATAGTGGGTAAGATGCTAGAAGGGTTACTAACTGACACTATTCAGAACTATGTGACTTCCATAGTGGGTAAGATACTAGAAGGGTTACTGACACTATTCAGAACTATGTGACTTCCATAGTGGGTAAGATACTAGAAGGGTTACTAACTGACACTATTCAGAACTATGTGACTTCCATAGTGGGTAAGATACTAGAAGGGTTACTAACTGACACTATTCAGTACTATGTGACTTCCATAGTGTGTCAGATACTAGAAGGGTTACTAACTGACACTATTCAGAACTATGTGACTTCCATAGTGGGTAAGATACTAGAAGGGTTACTAACTGACACTATTCAGAACTATGTGACTTCCATAGTGGGTAAGATACTAGAAGGGTTACTGACACTATTCAGAACTATGTGACTTCCATAGTAGGTAAGATACTAGAAGGGTTACTAACTGACAGTATTCAGGACTAGGTGACTTCCATAGTGGGTAAGATACTAGAAGGGTTACTAACTGACACTATTCAGAACTAGGTGACTTCCATAGTGGGTAAGATACTAGAAGGGTTACTAACTGACACTATTCAGTACTAGGTGACTTCCATAGTGGGTAAGATACTAGAAGGGTTACTGACACTATTCAGAACTATGTGACTTCCATAGTGGGTAAGATACTAGAAGGGTTACTAACTGACACTATTCAGTACTAGGTGACTTCCATAGTGGGTAAGATACTAGAATGGTTACTAACTGACAATATTCAGTACTAGGTGACTTCCATAGTGTGTCAGATACTAGAAGGGTTACTAACTGACACTATTCAGAACTATGTGACTTCCATAGTGGGTAAGATACTAGAAGGGTTACTAACTGACACTATTCAGAACTAGGTGACTTCCATAGTTGGTAAGATACTAGAAGGGTTACTGACACTATTCAGAACTATGTGACTTCCATAGTGGGTAAGATACTAGAAGGGTTACTAACTGACACTATTCAGTACTAGGTGACTTCCATAGTGGGTAAGATACTAGAATGGTTACTAACTGACACTATTCAGTACTAGGTGAAGACAAACGATATTATTAGTAGGAGCCAGCACGATTTTATGAAGAATAGATCAAAGAAATATTGTGACTAGTACTAACTGAGGACGAACAAGACAAAGTGTTTTGTTCTAATGCTTGGTGGCCTCTCCTAGGTGCAACAAATCACATTTTTCACTCCCATGTGCCCTTGCAGAGAGGCAGTTTCCACATCTACATCAGACTAGTCCCACCCTCAGGAAGTCCAGTTCCGAAATGTCAGGCAAATCCTCTTTGCACAAGAGAATCAGCACAACCACAAACGTATGTTTCAGCCTATGTGAGCCTCATCGGTGTGGTGCAGCAGATTCCCTATAGGCACATATAGAGCAAGTGCCTATGCCTGGGATCCCCTTCCAGATTATGGAGACAAACAAAGACATTTTATGATGAGCACTCACTGAGGATGAACAAAATAAAGTGTTTTGTTCTAAGGCATGGTGGCCTCTCAGAAGTGCTACAAATCATGTTTTTAGCTCCAGTGTGCCATTGCAGAGACAATGGCAGAAATAGTTAAACCCTCCATTTCCATACAAGAATGTGTTAAACAATAAAGGCATTATGGAGTCCGTAAAAGGTTTTAAAGAAACATATTCTCACCTTGATGTCAGAGGTCCAGTGGTGTTCGTGATGCCCTGGTCATCAACATCATTCACTGAAATAAATTAATATATTAAATAATTAGCCCTAAAAATCAGCCACCATTCTTACCGCTGCTGGAAAATAAAAGAGGCAACCCTCATCCCCCCCAAATTCTGCATGGGCTGCCACCAGGGCATTTTGGAAAAACACATTGATTGGGTTTTATTTGGCCTATATCCCTGTTTACATTTTTTCAGACGCTCCCTTTGGCTGGGAGGTTGTTAGGGACCAGGAACCAGACAAGACACAAAAGTGTAAAATGCAATACACCTTTATTAATGAAACAAAAACAGGAGCATGATCCAAAGGCATAAACCAAAAGACACCCCAGGGTCAGGAACCAAGACAGTTATTCAGCCAAGCTGGAGTCAGGAAACCAGATATCAGCGAAGTCTGGAACAAGCCAAGGGTCAGAAGAACAGAAGTCAGCGAAGTGTGGAACATGCCGAGGGTCTGGAACACAGAAGTCATAGATGTCAGGAACAAGCCAAGGGTCTGGAACACAGAAGTCAGAGATGTCAGGAACAAGCCAAGGGTCTGGAGCACAGACATCAGTGAAGTCTGGAACAAGAAGAGAAAATAGAGGGAGGGAGGACAGCGCAAATAATCTCCTCTAAGTGTAGTAATGAATAATAATACATATAATAAATGAGCTTTGTTGGAATCAGATAACTGTAATATATGTAATGATATAACAAAATATCAATATGATAAAATGAATAAATAATACACCTTTAATATTTATCATTCAATAGAATAAAATGAAGTAGAGATAACATAAAAACTAAATAACAAAATAAAGATCCAGTGTATAAAATCACCACATAAATCGATTCGAATAATATCGTTGTGTGAGCCGATCTATTGAAAATAGAGCTCTCAAGCCAGTGGTTCTATTTAGACTGTGAGGATCTATGGGTAGTCCGTATAGTCTGGAGGTGAAGCGTAGGGTATATATGTGGAGAAATATATATATGGGTGTCAGGAATGGCGGTGTGTGAATGGTATAAATCGGAGGCTTACTAGAACATAGTGAGTCAAGGCAATATGTATAACATTCTAAAGCCCATGGATGTCTACTTACTAGACGTCCGATGTACGTCAGCGTCAATACAGCCTTAGTGCTCGATCTGTGTCCTCGCCTTCTATACCCGTCACCCGATACAGCTGGATTAGTATCCACTCCTTCCAACTCCTCCACGTCTTCCTTTAGTCCCGGACTCGCAGACTCCCTCCTCCTTTTCTCCAAAATTGGTCGCGATGTAAGATATGTTTGAAATCTCAGAAAGATGTCAGTCTTGGTGTCTCTTCTCAATACGTATCTGCTTATGCGTTTCGGCGCTAAACTGCGCCTTCTTCTCGAGCTATCTGGGACAAGCCAAGGGTCTGCAACAAAGCAAACAGGGGCGCAGGAAAATCCACAGCAGCATCAGGTCAGCAAACAAACACAAGGACAATGGGGAAGTGAGCCAAGCTGCTTTAAATATCATGAGAGGGTTGGCTGATAACAGTCAGGTGAGCAATCAGAGAGGTCAGCTAATCAGCCTGAGCCAGAAACTCAGAAGACAGCAGCAGTGGATAGCAGAGCACTGGATTAGATCAGACAGCAGAATTAACATGCAGAGTGAGCTGCTCAGCAAAACCTTGACAGAGGTGTGGTTATACATGGAACAGAACAGTCTGGAGTAACTTCACCTCCCAGCCAATCATGACAAGGAGAAAAGGCTGCTTATGCACAATAAGGGACCCCATCCACTCATTCATGATTGGCTGTGCCCTGTGTAACCCCACCTCCCAGCAAATGTGGGTGTGGAAAAAAATGTAAGCAGGGATAGACTGTATAAAAGCCAATTCCAATAGCCTGGAAGCGGCCCAGGTAGAACTGGTGTTGGGGGTGGGGTTGCCTTTTTATTTGTTTATTCTTTCTTAATGTGAATGATGTGGAGGATCAGTGCAACGCAGACGCTGCTGGATGTCCTACTTCAAGGTGAACAGATGTTCTTCATCCACACACCATAGTGGTGTAAGAGATCACAGACCTCTCCATTGTGTTCCCATGTTTTCCATTACATTAATATGGGCACTGTGGACCCCAAATCTGCCAACAGTTGTGCACACCAGCCTAGGGGTAAAAAGGCAAGTGACCCATCATTTGATGTGGGTGAATGTCTACTTTACATAATGGTCCACCTTGCTTACCTTTTCTGCATGTCACTAATGGTTATAACCATTAATTTAATTAATTAATTCAGGAAGGTAATCTATCTGCAGGCACGTGTAGGATAGTTTTCCTTGTACCTCATGCAGCATGTAAAGGACACAAATGGGGTACCATTTTTCTCATGCTGGTTGCAGGTACTGAATACAATAGTAAATTCCATGTTTGGAATGAGAAATGAGAAAAAAGTAACAACATATAATTCTTACTATAGTGCGACCTTTACTACCAATGTCTAGAAACATTAGTTTACAGGTTAGGGGTAGAAAGGCAAGTGGCCCCTCATTTGATTCAGTGGGTTATTTTCATTCCTATACTTTGTTTACCTTTCCCTCATTTTTATAGCTGTTTTAACCATTTTAGTAAGGTAAATCATGGTTAAAAAAATATAAGAAAAAAATTTGAACTTGTAGTTGGAGTAGTTTTGTGCTTGTGGAACCCCCTACTGTGTGTCCGCTCGTACCACTGGGGTGCTATTTTTTTGTAAGAGCAATACCTAATGAATACAGAAGGAAACTTCATAGTTTTCAAACATTTCAGTACGTTCGATTGGGTGGAAGTGTAAAAAATAATCCAATTTTTTTCTTCAGCGCCATCTTCTGGAAAAATTTGTTCACACAAGCATAGGGATAGAAAAGCACGTGACCCCTCATTTCATGCAGTTGGTTATCTTCTTTCCAAAATAGTATGCTTTGTCTATCTTTTTCTTTGTTTCTCTAGTTGTTATAACCATTTTAGTATAGGCAAGTCATGTTTAAAATAATGTAAGAAAAATGAGAGCTTTGTGCTTTTAGCACCCCCTACAATGTCATCTCAAACTAATGAAGTGCCATTTTCCTTGTAAGAGCAGTAGTTAATGAAAATAGTAAAAAAGTCCATAGTTTTCATAGATTTCAGTACATTTGAAGTGGTGGGGAAAAAAATATTTTTTTTCCTTTAGCACCAACTTCTGGAAACATTTGTGCACACCAGGCTTGAGATAAGATGACAAGTGACCCCTCATTTGATGGTATGATATCTACTTTCTGGAATGATATGGTTTTATAAAGTTATTGAGCTGTTTTAGTGTAGTATTACCCTCTAACCACTGGAATATGCATTGTACTTCTTAAAGGGATAGTAATGTTTCATAATAAAAGCAGCTCTAATTAATCATCATAGTATTTGGACTTTGGAGAGTGTTATTTCAATTCTGTCAGAGTTATAGTTCAAGAGTAATTCAATGACAAAGTGTCCTCCTCCCGCCCCTTTTACTGATGTAACACTGCTCAGCCAGAGCAGCAGGGAGGTGCCCAGGTAGACTGCAGAGAGGGACATGTGTGTGTGTCTGTGGTGTAGTAGCAAGTGGCAGTCACTTTGTTCTTTTCTTGTTTAGTGGTGGGCAGGCTTGGCAGTGGGAAGTGTATTCATACATGGGAGCTTTTACTTGTGGAGTCACTCATGTGCTGATGTGGAAAGAGCAATGGGGCAATTTGGGTTTAAAGTGGGTGAGGCTTAATCATGAGTAGGGGTGGAGCTTAACATAAATGTGATAAAATGTTAGTAATAGGCTGGGGAAGGAGGAGAAGTAGGTGGGAAATGCAAGTTTACAGTGTGAGGGGGTTTGAACACATTCCCTGAGGGGTAGAACTTGATACACAACCCTGTGGCAGTCAGTGGGTTAAGTGTTAACCTGATGGCTGCCTGTCCTGTGTCTTGCATGGCAAATCATGACAGTCAAGAAATAATTGAGCAGTGAGGGCCTACCTTAACCCTTTGAGTGCCATTTTGTTCCCCTGGTGCTGCAGCTTCCCTTCAGTGGCTGTACTACAGGTCCTGCTGAGGCCACTGGGAGTCAGAGTGAGTGACTGTGTGTGTATGTGTGTGTGTCAGCCATATTTCTTTCTGGCTTTGTGTGTGTGTTTGGTGCTCTGTGTGTGTGTGTGTGTGGTGCTGTGTGTGTGAGTGGAACATGTGTGTGTGTGTCTGTGGTGTAGGCGCAAGTGGCAGCCATTTTGTTTTTTTCCTCAGTTGGATAGTGGTGGGCAGGTTGGATAGTCCTGTGAAAATCACATCCCCATTGAATAACACAATGGGAGAAGCAACTCCTCCTTACTGGCACCCCTGGGTGTGTGTGTGTCTCCTGAGGAGACATAAATTATGTAACGAGCCATTATCTTGTTTGTGTGTTTCCTGAGGAGACATAAATTATGTACTGAGGCTTTCTCTTTTATATATATAGTTGTGACAAAAGTACTCTTTAATGTTTTGTAACTTCTGTCCTGGGATCAGCCTTCTAGGTTGCAAAGACACTTCACACACAGGAGGAGGATAATTCAAGTCTTTGTCTGTTTGTCTCCAAGTGGTGAGACAGCAGCATCACAAACACATCAAACAAAACAACATCCTTGCTCTACTGAGCACTAACTAAGCACATCAGCTCCTGACTGTATTTGGACTACTAGTCAGTTTGCCAGCTTGAGAAATAAACATACAGCAACACAGTCCAGCAGGCACAATTAAAATTGACAAGTTGAAGGCTTTCAGAGGTCAATTCCTTCCTTTCTGGGAACTCAAACAAAAGGGAACATGTCTTGGTACAGGGGGAAGTATTTGGCTGCTCGCTGCACTAATTACCAGATGCAGGTGAGTGACAGTAGGGAGTGAGGGAACTCCTGGTGTGGATTCTTCACCTGACATATGTCAGTTACTATGAAACGGTGGAGTGGAACACTGGCCCAAAATACAGAGATCTGCAATGTATAAAACAAGTTAACAATATATTATATTTTGCTGGGGTTAATCAGGGTAGATACCCTGCAGGATTTGGTTAGATAGATATACATCCTCCACCACTATTCCTGGGACTCTGTCACAATATTTATATAGATTTGTATCAGAGTTATTTTGCTGTTATAAAATGTTTCCCATAAAGTTCATTAAATAATATCAGTCTGAAGTGTTTACTAAATAAAGGTGCCCCAGTATAAGTGGATTCTGGAGGAAAACAATGGCAGCTATAATATAAAATTAACCCATTAGATGCTTTCTATTAATTTAAATAGAATTTTCACCTACTGGATGTTAGCGAGCTCACCTACACAGAAAGAAACTGGAAGCCTCTCTCTAGGAAACAAGAAGTTACATTCGTAGTTTAAATTGTGGGATATATTGTGAATAAAATGCAGTTGTTTTCTCCCAGAACTGAAGCCACTGTGGTATTCACACGTGTCCTCAGATTGCCTTCTAAGTGACGCAGGAATTAGGAGCCCGCGTACCACGACACAGACTTCCAGCGTTTCTTCTTTAATTTGCTCTGAATCTCTGCAGACGTATAGGAAAGAACGGGCTATCTGACCTGTTTACTTGTTCTACTGAAGGTCTGCGACTACATCAGGGAGCTAACAGCAGGGGGCGGCTGGAGAAGGGGAGGTTTCTGCAATAATAATTGATTTGGCCTTTTGCTGACACAACAGGAGAGAGAAAAATCTTTGCACCTAATGTAAAAGCTTCAGAAGAAACTAATGAAATGCAGCATTTTGGACTGTTTTATTATTTTATTGTCTCTCCTGTAATGCCCCCCAGGGACAAGAGACATGTCGTTGTGTTTCACCTCTTAAATGCCAGACAGGTGTGAACCAAACACAGCGTGTGCATGTAAGTGCAGGCTGTGACAGCACCCGCAGCAGGCGCCCTCCCCTGTAGAGTTAGGGGGGTGCCTACCAGGTCATTTACACCGGACTGGCCTCAGAGGACCACTGGACAGACCTGGGCAATTTGCCACTGGATCTAGCTACACCCGAGGAGGAAGACCTCCAGGTGCAGCCAGCCCAATGGAGAGCAGTGACCAGGGTAGGGACTCACACTTCTACCCACTGGGACAGGTCCTAACCACTCTGCCTTGTTGGGGGGAACAGGTTCAGTCCCCTCTACAAAAACACTCCTCCTCCAGGAAGGAACTAGCCCCTCTGCCCTAGTAAAACAACACCACCTTTAACAAGGTGCTTTTGGCTACACAGGCCTGGCTCCCCCCCCCCCCCCAATTTAATATGTGGGTTGAAACACAACCATTAACTAACATAAACAGCTGTCTAGAAGAAATAAAACTGGGTGAGGAACAGCCAAACTCAGCTAACAAGGTGAGGTTGCTGAAGACAGTTTAGTATCAAAAGTCATACAACATAGCAAGACTGAGCACAGCAACAAAACACAAGGTAGTTATACTACATCAGCAAGGTCTCTCCCAGGCAGAAATTTCAAGGCAGGCAGAGGTTTCCAGATCTGCTGTCCAAGCTCTTTTGAAGATGCACAAAGAAGCTGGCAAAGTTGAGGACCATAGACACAGTAGTCGGCCAAGGAAACTTAGTGCAGCAGATGAAAGACACATCATGCTTACTTCCCTTCACATTCGGAAGAAGTCCAGCAGTGCCATCAGCTCAGAATTGGCAGAAAACAATGGGACCTGGTACACCAATCAACTGTCTGGAGACAGAAGTCATTTTCATAGAAGACTTGCGGCCAAAAAGACATATCTCTGATGTGGAAACAAGGCCAAATAACTCAACTATGCTTGAAAACACAGGAACTGGGGTGACAGAAAATGGCAGCAGGAGTTCTGTACTGATGAGTCAAAATTGGAAATATTTGGGTGTAGTAGAAGGCCGTTTGTTTGCCGAAGGGCTGGAGAGAGGTACAAGAATGAGTGTCTTCAGGCAACAGTGAAGCATGGTGGAGGTTCCTTGCAAGTTGGGGGCTGCATTTCTGTAAATGGAGTTGGGGATCTGGTCATAATTAATGGTCTCCTCAATGCTGAGACATACAGGCAGATACTTATCCATCATGCAGTACCATCAGGGAGGCATCTGATTGGCCCCAAATGTATTCAGCAGCATGACAATGACCCCAAACATACAGCCAAAGTCATTAAGAACTATCTTCAGTGTAAAGAACAACAAGTAGCCCTGGAAGTGATGGTATGGACCCCACAGAGCCCTGATCTCAACATCATCGAGTCTGTCTGGGATTACATGAAGAGAGAGAAGCAACTGAGGGGCCTAAATCCACAGAAGAACTGTGGTTAGTTATCCAAGATGTCTGGAACAACCTACCTTTCGAGATCCTAACAAACTGTGTAGAAGTGACCTAGAGGAACTGATGGTAATTTGAAGGCAAAGGGAGGTCACACCAAATATTTATTTGATTTAGATTTTTTTTCTGATCACTCACTGTGCATTTTATTAATTGATAAATATAAACTATTAACATGTCTATTTTTGAAAGTATTCTTACTTTACATCATTTTTTCACACCTGCCTAAAACGTTTGCACATTACTGTATATCTATTACTTTCTCTTACTTTGACTATTATTGCATTAATAAGTCTAATACTGTATGTTACTGTCTGTCACTATGGCCATTACTTATCCACGTTAATGGATAGGTACAACTCTAGATATTTTCCAGAATTTGGCTATATGGCACTCACACCCCAATAAGACACTTATACCTCATGACACTTACGTCTTCAGTGTCCCACCTACCTTCTTCTGGACTGTATATGTTGGTACTGGAGTCCAGGCAAGTAAAATGAACATCTCCAAGAATCGACAGCTTGTTTTTCTTGTTTTGAGTGGCAATCTCAATGAGGATGTGAGCTATGCCCAAGAAGGACTGTGCTGGGGTATTAAGTGGTTGGCAGACGTAAGGCAATTACAGTTGGTTTTGAGAATCTACCTTCTTCTGGACTGTATATGTTGGTACTGGAGTCCAGGCAAGTAAAATGAACATCTCCAAGAATCGACAGCTTGTTTTTCTTGTTTTGAGTGGCAATCTCAATGAGGATGTGAGCTATGCCCAAGAAGGACTGTGCTGGGGTATTAAGTGGTTGGCAGACGTAAGGCAATTACAGTTGGTTTTGAGAATAAGAGTTCAGTTTTGCCAGCAAATTATTTACTTGAGGTAGAGAAAGACAAACAAAGTAAACTTTATAGACTATTCTGTGTGTATGATAATACCTCCTCTTGATCAGTGAGTTGTTAGTAGTGGAGCAGAGGTTATAGTTAGTATGGAGATCTAGAGTGGTCATACTGCTCAGGTAGTGTGGAATAGTCAGTGAGTTGTTAGCAGTGGAGGTTATAGTTAGTATGGAGATCTGGAGAGATCATACTGCTCAGGTAATGTGGAATAGTCAGTGAGTTGTTAGCAGTGGAGTTTATAGTAAGTATGGAGATCTGGAGTGATCATACTGCTCAGGTAGTGTGGAATAGTCAGTGAGTTGTTAGTAGTGGAGGTTATAGTTAGTATGGAGATCTGGAGTGATCATACTGCTCAGGTAGTGTGGAATAGTCAGTGAGTTGTTAGCAGTGGAGGTTATAGTTAGTATGGAGATCTGGAGTGATCATACTGCTCAGGTAGTGTGGAATAGTCAGTGAGTTGTTAGCAGTAGAGGTCATAGTTACTATGGAGATCTGGAGTGATCATACTGCTCAGGTAATGTGGAATAGTCAGTGAGTTGTTAGTAGTGGAGGTTATAGTTAATATGGAGATCTGGAGTGATCATACTGCTCAAGTAGTGTGGAATAGTCAGTGAGTTGTTAGCAGTGGAGGTTATAGTTAGTATGGAGATCTGGAGTGATCATACTGCTCAGGTAGTGTGGAATAGTCAGTGAGTTGTTAGCAGTGGAGGTTATAGTTAGTATGGAGATCTGGAGTGATCATACTGCTCAGGTAGTGTGGAATAGTCAGTGAGTTGTTAGCAGTGGAGGTTATAGTTAGTATGGAGAGCTGGAGTGATCATACTGCTCAGGTAGTGTGGAATAGTCAGTGAGTTGTTAGCAGTGGAGTGGAGGTTATAGTTATTATGGAGATCTGGAGTGATCATACTGCTCAGGTAGTGTGGAATAGTCAGTGAGTTGTTAGCAGTGAAGGTTATAGTTAGTATGGTGATCTGGAGTGATCATACTACTCAGGTAGTGTGGAATAGTCAGTGCGTTGTTAGCAGTGGAGGTTATAGTTAGTATGGAGATCTGGAGTGATCATTCGGCTCAGGTAGTGTGGAATAGTCAGTGAGTTGTTAGCAGTGGAAGCTATAGTTAGTATGGAGATCTGGAGTGATCATACTGCTCAGGTAGTGTGGAATAGTCAGTGAGTTGTTAGCAGTGGAGAGGAGGTTATAGTTAGTATGGAGATCTGGAGTGACCATACTACTCAGGTAGTGTGGAATAGTCAGTGAGTTGTTAGTAGTAAAGGTTATAGTTAGTATGAAGATCTGTAGTGATCATACTGCTCAGGTAATGTGGAAAAGTCAGTGAGTTGTTAGTAGTGAAGGTTATAGTTAGTATGGAGAGCTGGCGTGAGCATACTGCTCAGGTGGTGAGGAATAGTCAGTGAGTTGTTAGTAGTGGAGTGGAGGTTATAGTTAGTATGGAGATCTGGAGTGATCATACTGCTCAGGTAGTGTGGAATAGTCAGTGAGTTGTTAGCAGCGGAGGTTATAGTTAGTATGGAGATCTGGAGTGATCATACTGCTCAGGTAGTGTGGAATAGTCAGTGAGTTGTTAGTAGTGGAGGTTATAGTTAGTATTGAGATCTGGAGTGATCATATTGCTCAGGTAGTGTGGAATAGTCAATGAGTTGTTAGTAGCGGAGGTTATAGTTAGTATGGAGATCTGGAGTGATCATACTTCTCAGGTAGTGTGGAATAGTCAGTGAGTTGTTAGTAGTGGAGTGGAGGTTATAGTTAGTACGGAGATCTGGAGTGATCATACTGCTCAGGTAGTGTGGAATAGTCAGTCAGTTGTTAGTAGTGGAGGTTATAGTTAGTATGGAGATCTGGAGTGATCATACAGATCAGTTAGTGTGGAATAGTCAGTGAGTTGTTAGTAGTGGAGTGGAGGTTATAGTTAGTATGGAGATCTGGAGTGATCATACTGTTCAGGTAGTATGGAATAGTCAGTGAGTTGTTAGTAGTCGAGTGGAGGTTATAGTTAGTATGGAGATCTGGAGTGATCATACTGCTCAGGTAGTGTGGAATAGTCAGTGAGTTGTTAGTAGTGGAGTGGAGGTTATAGTTAGTATGGAGAGCTGGAGTGATCATACAGATCAGGTAGTGTAGAATAGTCAGTGAGTTGTTAGTAGTGGAGTCGAGGTTATAGTTAGTATGGAGAGCTGGAGTGATCATACTGATCAGGTAGTGTGGAATAGTCAGTGAGTTGTTAGTAGTGGAGGTTATAGTTAGTATTGAGATCTGGAGTGATCATACTGCTCAGGCAGTGTGCAATAGTCAGTGAGTTGTTAGTAGTGGAGGTTATAGTTAGTATGGAGATCTGGAGTGATCATACTGCTCAGGTAGTGTGGAATAGTCAGTGAGTTGTTAAGAGTGAAGGTTATAGTTAGTATGGAAAGCTGGAGTGATCATACTGCTCAGGCAGTGTGGAATAGTCAGTGAGTTGTTAGTAGTGGAGGTTATAGTTAGTATGGAGATCTGGAGTGATTATATTGCTCAGGTAGTGTGGAATAGTCAGTGAGTTGTTAGCAGTGGAGTGGAGGTTATAGTTATTATGGAGATCTGGAGTGATCATACTGCTCAGGTAGTGTGGAATAGTCAGTGAGTTGTTAGTAGTGGAGGTTCTAGTTAGTATGGAGATCTGGAGTGATCATACTGTTCAGGTAGTGTGCAATAGTCAGTGAGTTGTTAGTAGTGGAGGTTATAGTTAGTATGGAGATCTGGAGTGATCATACTGATCAGGTAGTGTGTAATAGTCAGTGAGTTGTTAGTAGTGGAGGTTATAGTTAGTATGGAGATCTGGAGTGATCATACTGCTCAGGTAGTGTGGAATAGTCAGTGAGTTGTTAGTAGCGGAGGTTATAGTTAGTATGTAGATCTGGAGTGATCATACAGATCAGGTATTGTGGAATAGTCAGTGAGTTGTTAGTAGTGGAGTGGAGGTTATAGTTAGTATGGAGATCTGGAGTGATCATACTGCTCAGGTAGTGTGGAATAGTCAGTGAGTTGTTAGTAGTGGAGGATATAGTTAGTATGGAGATCTGGAGTGATCATACTGCTCAGGTAGTGTGGAATAGTCAGTGAGTTGTTAGCAGTGGAGTGGAGGTTATAGTTAATATGGAGATCTGGAGTGATCATACTGATCAGGTAGTGTGGAATAGTCAGTGAGTTGTTAGTAGTGGAGATTATAGTTAGTATGGAGATCTGGAGTGATCATACTGCTCAGGTAGTGTGGAATAGTCAGTGAGTTGTTAAGAGTGAAGGTTATAGTTAGTATGGAAAGCTGGAGTGATCATACTGCTCAGGCAGTGTGGAATAGTCAGTGAGTTGTTAGTAGTGGAGGTTATAGTTAGTATGGAGATCTGGAGTGATTATATTGCTCAGGTAGTGTGGAATAGTCAGTGAGTTGTTAGCAGTGGAGTGGAGGTTATAGTTATTATGGAGATCTGGAGTGATCATACTGCTCAGGTAGTGTGGAATAGTCAGTGAGTTGTTAGTAGTGGAGGTTATAGTTAGTATGGAGATCTGGAGTGATCATACTGTTCAGGTAGTGTGCAATAGTCAGTGAGTTGTTAGTAGTGGAGGTTATAGTTAGTATGGAGATCTGGAGTGATCATACTGATCAGGTAGTGTGTAATAGTCAGTGAGTTGTTAGTAGTGGAGGTTATAGTTAGTATGGAGATCTGGAGTGATCATACTGCTCAGGTAGTGTGGAATAGTCAGTGAGTTGTTAGTAGCGGAGGTTATAGTTAGTATGTAGATCTGGAGTGATCATACAGATCAGGTATTGTGGAATAGTCAGTGAGTTGTTAGTAGTGGAGTGGAGGTTATAGTTAGTATGGAGATCTGGAGTGATCATACTGCTCAGGTAGTGTGGAATAGTCAGTGAGTTGTTAGTAGTGGAGGATATAGTTAGTATGGAGATCTGGAGTGATCATACTGCTCAGGTAGTGTGGAATAGTCAGTGAGTTGTTAGTAGTGGAGGATATAGTTAGTATGGAGATCTGGAGTGATCATACTGCTCAGGTAGTGTGGAATAGTCAGTGAGTTGTTAGCAGTGGAGTGGAGGTTATAGTTAATATGGAGATCTGGAGTGATCATACTGATCAGGTAGTGTGGAATAGTCAGTGAGTTGTTAGTAGTGGAGATTATAGTTAGTATGGAGATCTGGAGTGATCATACTGCTCAGGTAGTGTGGAATAGTCAGTGAGTTGTTAGTAGTGGAGGTTATAGTTAGTATGGAGATCTGGAGTGATCATACTGTTCAGGTAGTGTGGAATAGTCAGTGTGTTGTTAGCAGTGGAGGTTATAGTTAGTATGGAGATCTGGAGTGATCACACTGCTCAGGTAGTGTGGAATAGTCAGTGAGTTGTTAGCAGTGGAGGTTATAGTTAGTATGGAGATCTGGAGTGATTATACTGCTCAGGTAGTGTGGAATAGTCAGTGAGTTGTTAGTAGTGGAGGTTATAGTTAGTATGGAGATCTGGAGTGATCATACTGCTCAGGTAGTGTGGAATAGTCAGTGAGTTGTTAGTAGTGGAGTGAAGGTTATAGTTAGTATGTAGATCTGGAGTGATCACACTGCTCAGGTAGTGTGGAATAGTCAGTGAGTTGTTAGTAGTGGAGGTTATAGTTAGTATGGAGATCTGGAGTGATCATACTGCTCAGGTAGTGTGGAATAGTCAGTGAGTTGTTAGTACTGGAGGTTATAGTTAGTATGGAGATCTGGAGTGATCATACTGCTCAGGTAATGTGGAATAGTCAGTGAGTTGTTAGAAGTGGAGGTTATAGTTAGTATGGAGATCTGGAGTGATCATACTGCTCAGGTAGTGTGGAATAGTCAGTGAGTTGTTAGTAGCGGAGGTTATAGTTAGTATGGAGATCTGGAGTGATCATACTGCTCAGGTAGTGAGGAATAGTCAGTGAGTTGTTAGTAGTGGAGGTTATAGTTAGTGTGGAGATCTGGAGTGATCATACTGCTCAGGTAGTGTGGAATAGTCAGTGAGTTGTTGGCAAATTTGAGTATTAGCCATTCTAGGTGTTTAAACATTTCACGATGGATAATATGTAGGACAAAGCAACATAACGAATTATATGCAGTTTTACAGTTCACCAAGATGCATATGTGGCACAGCAGCCTACACTACATCCCCATAGTCTATGACTGGCATTAACATCTGTTAAATAATATGTTTTCTTACCAGGGGACTTACCCTACTTTAGGATACATTTGGGATGTTCATTTATCAACATGAAGACCGAACAGTGAGGTTGAGGTGAAGCCTCATAAAAAGATATCTGTAGTAGTCGATAAGGGTCAGGTTATGAATAGACTTTGTTACAATGGTTAGTCGAATATTGTGGAGTTTAAGTAGTTTATGCTTTGTACCAGTTACCATTGTGACCATTTTGCTAGTGTTTAAAAACATTTTGTTTTTAGATATCCATCTTTCAATTTCAGATAAATCTTCCTGAACCACTGCTTCAAGTTGTGATACATTTGGATTCTTAGTGTAGATTATGGTGTCGTCTGCATACATGTGTATACAAGATGCTTTGCAGACCATGGGCAGATCATTTATAAATATCATTTTATACCTTTAGGAGGACAGTGACTGATGTTTGCACGTCAGCTGGATGGTTAATCCTCTAATAGTTGCTTGTGGACATATTTTTCGTTAGACAATGTAGCATGTGAGGATATTATTCTGTAGTTTGATACCACAACCATCCCCACTTTTGTGGATAGGCACAACTCTAGCTATATTCCAGGCTTTGGGTACACACCCAGATGACAAGGAATCATTAATTAGTCACACAATGGGATATTTTTAATAATCTTCCTGGAGTTGGCCCATTTGTATATGTTACTGTTTAGGTTGTGAGTAAAATATTGAGCCTTGGCTAGTTTTGTTTGCTTTTCATAATGGTCTGTATACAGTGTGATCACAAGCAGAGCCAGGTTGTTTAAATTTTGTCCTTAATACACCTCTAGAATTGTATAACTTTAGGAGGTAAGCTGAAACCCAGGAGAGATGGGTGAAAAAAGGATTTTATAAATATTCCGCTGCCAGGAAAGTAGGACCATCAAAAAAGGTCTCTTTGTATGGGAGGAAACCCGTGTTCCATATTGACAGGTAAGAACACTAACATCCTATATTTTTTGCTCTGGGGAAAATGTTCAGGCTTCTCTGCAACATGAATGCCTCCTCCTTGAAGGAAGTCAACCCTCTGCCCCGCACAAGCAACACTTCCTTTAACAAGGAACAGGCCTGGAGTCATCAAGCATCATCTCCCACAATAACACAGCCCAAACATCTACATCAAGGACAGAGGAAAACACACCTAAGTTTATTAAAATGGAATACCAGGCCTTTCACAGCCTTCATTTAACTTGAGGTGACATGATTATAACAAAACATCATAATACACAGAAGACATACAACAAACATAACATGGTATAATAATTTTAGGGTGTAGGATGGGGGAGTATAATGAAAACACTGGAGAGAAACTGAAGGTCCCAGAATGCAACACTGACATATTCGCATACTTGCATGGGACACAGCAATTCTGCAATGTAGGTCACCAATCAATAGATGGCAGTGCATAGTACAATGCTGCAATGCAGGGTTCAACCAATAGATGGCGAGGTTGAGTTCAAAGGACTTGAGATAGGAAAAGTCCTTAACAGATGTATTGCTGGAATGTCCATGTAATCCCACAGTCCTCATATATCACAGGAACATGAGAGATTAACCTCCTGTTTCTTCACAGACCTCACTCCCATCCTGTGATACCGGAGTTCCCTAGGACTATTAAGAATCTGAATAACCCAAGCAGAAAGTGTAAACGGACACAGAACTTACACAGCACACAAACAAAAGAGCCAACATGGCTCAAACAACTGATCAACAGTATGGTAACCGTGTGCAGGTCCCTAGACAGGCAGAACTGCCTGTTGGCTTCAGCCAGAGCATCAACATAGTAGTGTTTAGAAAAGGTATGCAAGGAGGACCAAGTTGCTGCCTTGCAGAACTGCTCAGTCGAGGCCTGATTCTTATAGATACAAAAGGCCCCCATGGACCTAGTGGAGTGCATTGTGATTTTAAAGGGAACAGGTTTCTTCTAGACTCATATGCCTGGTGTATGGTAGCCTTAATCCAAGAGGTGATGGTGACATTGGAAGCAGCCTGACCTGCCCTAGGACCCTCAGGAATGACAAACAGAGTCAGCCTTGCTAAAAAGGCTCTTTACGGTGCACATAAAATTTAAGGCAATACACTACATCCAACAAATGGAAATCCTTCTCCTTGTCAGACTTAGGGTCAGGACAAAAAAAGAAGGAACAATAATCTCTTGATTGATGTAAAACTGTGAGACACCCATAGGAAGAAATTCCTGAGAGGTTTGAAGCACTGCCTTGTCCTTATGAAAAACCAGGGAAGGCAGCTTGCAAGTCAAAGCCTGCAATTCAGTGACTCTCTGAACAGAGACAACTACCAATAGAAAAGACATCCTAAGTGTCAACTGACAGAGGAAATGAAGTAACAGGCTTAAAGGGAGGTCTCTGCAGGACTGTCTAAAACAGGGTAAGGTCTCATGGAGGAGCGGGAGCCTTAAAGGCAGGGAAGGTATGAGCTACCCACAGAAGAAAAACCTTGACATTAATAATGGTGGCAATACATCTCTGGAAAAAACAGAAAGTGCCAAAATTTGAACCTAAAAGGAGTCTTTGTTCACTCCATCTTGGAGAAAAGACAACTCCAAAGGAAGATCAAACTCCTGTGAGGATATAGACCTCTCCGCTCACCATTTATAAAAAAAAAGACTATACTTTATGGTAGGCCCTGGAGGAAACAGGCTTCCTGGCCGGGACCATATGGACATGACCTCCACAGAGAAACCTTTCCGTCTCAGGGTGCTGGCTTCAATTGCCATACAGTCAAAGCCATCTTCTATATATCCTCATCCCACAAGTAACCCTGGAGCAAGAGATACTGCCTGGGGGGGGGAAGTGGACCAGATCTGCAACTGAAAGACTGACCAGATCTGCAAACTACGCCCTCCTGGTCCAGATAGGAGTGACCAAAATGATGGTCGGACCATCCAACCTGATTTTTCAGAGTACCATGGGAATGGAGGAATCGATATTGCTTCCGTAGCAAAATCCAGGGGACCTCCCCTCCAAAAGAGCAATATCAGGACCTTCCTGTTTTCCCTGGTGAGCATGAGATCTATGGTCAGCACACCCCACCATTGTAAAATCAGGTAGAACACTTCCAGGTTGAGTTTTCACTCTCCTGGATCTATGTCATGGCGACTGAGAAATTCCACAAGAACGTTTCCTATCCATGGAACATGAATGGCTGAGATGGCCAGAATGTGGGTCTCCACCTACCTGAGACTGTACCTCACCCAGAACCAAGCAGCTGCATTGCAAGTGCCCCCGTGGCATTGTCTGACTGGACCCACAACAGCTTTCCTTTCAGGAGTGAGGTCCAGTACACAAGGATCACCCAGAGTTCCAGGACATTGATGGACAGAAGAGATTCCTCCAGAGTACACCTGTCTTGGATCCCCAGGTGACCCAGAACCTCACCTCAGCTGCTCAGGCTGGAGTCCACTGTGACCAGGGTCCACTCTAGAATCACAAAGGGTTTCCTCTGTTTGGCCACTACTGGAGCACCCGTTTAAACACAGAGATCTAGCAATCCAGATACTCAGGATTCCCAGACCAGCTCTGAATGACATGTTTCTGAAGTTCTCTCATGTGGACCTGAGAGTAAGGTACAGCATCTAGTGCTGACAAGAGTCTGCCCAGAACTCTCACGTACTCCCACTACAGGATCTGGGAAATTTCATAGCATGAAGAACATGCTTCCTCTGGAAGAAAGACTTTCCCTAGATGTGTGTCTAACCTCATCCCTATGAACACCAGAACCTGGGTGGGTACCAGAGATGACTTGAGCATGTTCAAGATCCCTGGATAAGGCCCCTACTACTCTGGTTAACATGCGAAGCACCAAAGCCAGGCCAAATGTCAGCACCATGAACTGTAAGTGATCTGAGCATAAAGCAAAACGCAGGTCGCGTTGGCTGTCCAGTGAATGGGAATAAGAATATACGTGTCCTGAAGGTCCAGTGATGCCAGACACTCCACAGCCACACTGCAGCTATGAAAAAATGCAAAGATTCAATCTTGAAACTCCTAGTCACCATATATTTGTTGAGACATTTGAGGTCCAGAATGGGACAACTGCTGCCGTCCTTTGGAACCACAAAGAGGTTGGAATAAAAACCTAAACCAAGCTCTGGGGGCGGTACCAGAACCAGATTGTCCAGCAGTGAATCCACTGGATCCTGGAACAGCCAAGCATCGTCTGTCTCTTTTGGCACCCTTGACAGAAAGAAGCAATATGGAGGAAGGGACCTGAAACCTATGAGGTACCCTTCCAAGATTACCCGCAAAACCCACTGGTCCATGACGGAGGACTCCCAGGCATCTCAAAAAAGGTGGCGATGACCCCCTACAGGCAACACCAGACCAGGATTCTTCGAGTCATGTGGAAGAGTGCTTGACAGACTTAGTCCTTGTAGCTGCTCGCTTGGGGTGCCAGGTGTCTGGTCTTTGTAGTGGAGATCGCTTGAGAGGCTTGCTTGCGCACCTTGTAGCCTCTGTGTCTCCGATTGGTGGGGGGAATGAAAAAGACACAGTTTCCTTGCTATGGATGGATGCTTGGTGGGAATTTGAGGTAACAAAGATCTCTTATCACCAGTAGCATTACCGATAATCTGTTTCAGTTCAGGTTCAAACAGGGACATGCCCTGAAAAGCCAAGGAAACCAGTGACTTCTTCGAAGATTGGGCTACAGACCAAATCTTAAGCCACAAAGTGAGTCAAGCAGCTACAGAAAAGGCAGAGGCTTTTATCCGATAATCTGGCCACATCAGAAAGAGCCCCAGAAACATAGTTGTTGGCCTCTTTGGCCCCTTGGAAACATCAGCACGGACAGACTCCACCAGCTGTTCACCCCACACGGCAACAGCCCTGTTAACCCAGGCAGAGGCAAAAATAGGTCTAAATGCTGCATCAGTGGCCTCAAAGGTATCCTTGAAGACAAGGTCCAGCTTCTTGTCAGCTGGATCTTTCAACTCTGCTGCATCTGCAAGAGGAAGAGCAGTAGTCTTACCCAACCGTGCAATAGGGGGATCTATGGTAGGTGGACAGGACCACTGCGCCAAGGCTGCCTCAGAAAAAGGGCACAGTTTTGAGAACCATTTATGAATGAACAGTCTTTTATCTGAGGTCTTCTACTCATCCAGAAGAATCTGATCAAGAGTGGCGTTAGGAGGGAAGAAAGGAGAACAGAGGCGAAACTAGAAGTCACTAAGCCCTGGTGCAAAAATTGCCGTGGCTCCCCCCGACTACATTGCCCCATTGGATATCTTTACATTGCCTTGTCCACCTCTCCACATTGCCCCCAACTCTCCACATTGCCCCCAATGTCCTCCTTTTCACATTGCCCCAACTCTCCACATTGCCCCAACTCTCCACATCTTCACATTGCACCCAAAGTCCTTCTCCTACCTCCCTGGTGACCCAGTGGCATGGCAGGAGACGTCTGTGCCTCCTTCAGCACAAACCTTTATTACGACCTGGCGCTCTCATGCGGATATCTCTCCAGTAATGCAGAGCACCGGGAGATGATGTCATCTGCATTACCAGAGTGCCGACGAGGAGAACTGAGCTGCTACAGGTCTGTGGCGCTGGGCAGGGGGTCACAGGGGGCGGCCGGGCCCCTGGAGTGATGGACCCAGTCTCAGGTGCGACCCCTATTGCTACACCACTGAGGGAGAAGACTTCTTATGTCTTTGGAAGACATCCACAGAGGAAGAGCTCTCATCAGAGGAGTCATAGACCCGAAGGGTCTCCAAGACTGCTCTAATGTGCCCCTCAGCAGAAGGGAGAGGATCAGCCTCATGGACCAGATAATAGGACATGAGGAGGCAAGAAGATAGAGCCCACTCTGACATTTGTATCTTAAACGGTTGCAGAGATATGTCCCAAATATGAGTTATCCATAGAAGTCAATGGAGCAAAGATGGAGCCGGGGGTGGGCCCTCGTTCTTAAAGGGGCCTCAGCAGTAAAATCCAGCAAAACTCAAAAAGTAACCCAGAAACCTGAAAAAACCCAGGGAACATATTTTGGGGTATAAAACTAAGGCACAAGGGAAGGGATCATCCCCACAAAGCCCCAGGCCACAAATACCAAAATAGGCAAAATGGCAGTAAAAGGATTAACCCAAATGAAAAAAGCACCATCCTTACTCCAGAGCCTCTTACATAGATTACAGAGAATAAATAAACATACCCAAGTGAGTGCAAGAGCCTGCTAAAGCCCTAAACACCCCTGTATGGAGAGGCAACATGACTGGGACTCAAGCGGACTGAGGCACTTAGAGAGTTACTCACCGGTCTACTGGATTCAAGGTTACCATTGTGAAGGAACAAGCCAAAAGGATGTGAGAGGCTGTGAGCATGAACAAAAGCAAAACTGCCTGTTGTCCGGCTAGTCACCGCTCAAGAGCATCACATGTTAGCTCTCTAGTGCCATTACAGATGAGAAAGACCAGCTAACCCCAGATGTACTTTTTGACCTTATTCGGGCCTCATCAGTCAGGTGCAGCTGGCTTCCCTAAGCACTTAGAGTAAGGGGTCCACATCTGGATTACCCTTTACACTTAGGGAGAGACCCTAAGTGTTTCTCAGAAACAGCAAAAATGATGTGAGAGGCTCTGAGCACGAACAAAAGCACAATGGCCTGTTCTCCGGCTAGTCACCGCTCAAGAGAATCACATTTTAGCTCTCTAGTGCCATTATAGAGGAGAAATTTCCACATACGTATTAGACTAATCCCGCCCATAAGGGCAGTCCAGTACCAAAATGATGGGCAAGTCCCCTCTGCATTGAAAAAAACAGCTAACCCCAGGCGTACATTTCGGCCTTATTTGGGCCTCGTCAGTGAGGTGCAGCTGGCTTCTCTAGTCACTGAGAGCAAGGGGTCCACGTCTGGATTACCCTTTACACTTAGGGAGAGACCCTAAGTGTTTTGCAAAAACAAGCCAAAAATGATGTGAGAGGCTCTGAGCACAAACAAAAGAAGAATGCCCTGTTCTCCGGCTAGTCACCGCTCAAGAGCATCACATTTTAGCACTCTAGTGCCATTACAGAGGAGAAATTTCCACATACATATTAGACTAATCCCGCCCATAAGGGCGGTCCAGTACCAAAACGATGGGCAAGTCCCCTCTGCACGGAAAAACCAGCTAACCCCAGGCGTACGTTTCGGCCTTATTTGGGCCTCGTCAGTGAGGTGCAGCTGGATTCCCTAGGCACTGAGAGCAAGGGGTCTACGTCTGGATTACCCTTTACACTTAGGGAGAGACCCTAAGTGTTTTGCAGAAACAAGCCAAAAGATGTGACAGCCTCTGAGCACAAACAAAACAATGGCCTGTTCTCCGGCTAGTCACCGCTCAAGAGCATCACATTTTAAAGTGTTAGTAATGTCTAAAAAAAGTTTTTTTTGCATTTGGAAGAGCTTAAAAAGCTGATATAAATGCAAAAAAACGTATCTCTCAAACTGCTATGGTTTAAGAGATACAGGCGTTTAAAGTTTGCTGTTTCCTACTGACACGAATCTCCTGATGACAACTTTTTTTTTTAGACATTACTAACACTTTAACTCTCTAATACCATTACAGAGAAGAAATTTCCAAATACATATTAGACTAATCCCACCCATAAAGGCGGTACAGTACTAAAATGATGAGCAAGTCCTCTCTGCACAGAAAAACCTCCTAACCACAGACATACGTTTCGGCTTTATTTGGGTCTTGTCAGCAAATTACAGCAGGCTTCCGTAGGGACTGAGAGCAAGGGGTCCACGTCTGGATTACGCTTTACACTTAGGGAGAGACCCTAAATGTTTATCAGAAACAAGTCAAAAGGATGTGAGAGGCATGAACAAAAGCAAAGTTGCCTGTTCTCCGGCTGGTCACCTCTCAAGTCCCAGCTGCACCTCACTGACGAGGCCTAAATACGGCTGAAATGTACATCGGGGGTTAGCTGGTTTTTCCGCCCAGAGGGGACTTGCCCATCGTTTTGGTACTGGACCGCCTTTATGGGCGGGATTAGTCTAATATGTATGTGGAAATTTCTCCTCTGTAATGGCGCTAGAGAGCTAAAATGTGATGCTCTTGAGCGGTAACTTCAACTGTAATAACTCTGGAAATATAAATCTCTCGGCAGTGGGAGTACCCTTA
>JBBDGT010000305.1:90360-180360 GCA_037306005.1 Rhinophrynus dorsalis | reverse complement strand
ATATATATAAAAGAAGACTTTGTGCCTGGCAAAACACACCCAGGGGCGGCAGTAAAAAGGATTACTGCTGCCATTGGGTGATTCTGTGGGAGTGTGATTTTTGGCCTGCCCCCACTATCCAGCCCGCCCACCACTATCTAAGGCTGAAAAAAAAAATGGCTGCCACACACTCCTACACCACAGACACATGCACATGCCCTCTCACACACACACTAGCAGACACATACACACATATACACACACGCACGCTGAGGATGATGGGAACAATGTTCAAGCTACAGCTGGAAGGCCATGGTCCAATCTGTATTATGCAGCTTCTTCATTCCCTGTCTTTGAGCCTACACAGCTCTGCTAATTACTACAAGTGAGCTGATTTCTAAACAATCAGCAGGAGGATACTGGCTTGCTGAGAAAGTGGAAACAACGGCAGAGAGGTGATCAGGCAGTGCAGAGCAAGGCTTCAGCTGAGCTGGTAAATGGCAGAGACATGGATGTGACTGTATTTATATATTGCACAAAGAGAGAGAAAGAGAGCAGGTTGTTTGTCAGTCTGTCTGTAAGTAGAGGTGCCAGTTCCTGCAATCATCTCCATGCTGTACATAGCTCACTGTATAGCATGTATGACAAGCTATTTATATATGGTCTGGCATTGTATAGTATACAGTCTGTGTATAAGGACTGGCACTATACAGTATAGGAGGGACAGTCCCTGTTTGACACCCAAATCCCTCTGCTCCTCTATTTAGGAGATCACACGGTGTGGTGTATATACAGTAGGCTGACCAGACCTCACCTTTAATTGGGGACACATAGGAAATAAGCATATTTCAGGAGTGCACCAAAATCAAAGCAGCCCTGCAGTATGCATTTTTCATATGTGTCACTGGTTAAAGGTGAGGTCTGGTCAGCCTAATGTACAAGTGTATCAGATTGCTCCACATCAGTAAAACCCACGGTAATGTGGGTATAAACTTCTGTATATATCTGTTAAATTAGTCTGTGTAAAAAAATACTTTCATCTTCTTCTAAATCATTCACTTACAGAAAGAGTAACTTAACCATTTCAGTGCCAGAGGAGATGCAATGCATTGCTTACCCCCTGGCACTCAAAGGGTTACAAATTCTCTACAATGGTCTGGCACTGTATAGCAGTGGTTCTCAATCTGTGCCCTCAGTGGCTATTAACAGGCCAGGATTTTAGAATTTCCTTTTAAGAGCACAGGTGAGTTAATCAATATGACTGAGCCTCTGATCAACACACTTGTGTTCTAGCAGTGAAATTCCTAAGTCCTGGCCTGTTAGTGACCACTGAGGGCATGGGCTGAGAACCTCTGCTGTATAGTATACAGTCTGCATGTGTCTGTGTATAAGGACTGGCACTATACAGTATAGGAGGGACAGTCCCTGTTTGACACCCAAATCCCTCTGCTCCTCTATTTAGGAGATCACACTGTGTGGTGTATATACCAGTGTATCAGATTGCTCCACATCAATAAAACCCACAGTAATGTGGGAATAAACTTCTGTATATATCTGTTAAATTAGTCTGTGTAAAAAAAATACTTTCATCTTCTTCTAAATCATTCACTTACAGAAAGAGTAACTTAACCATTTCAATGCCAGAGGGGATGCAATGCATTGCTTACCCCCTGGCACTCAAAGGGTTAAAAATTCTCTAAAATACACCACCAGCCACGCCCCCAGTAACACCACCGAAAACACAAGTGTCCCTCTTTGGCCATGTGAAATGTTGGGAGGTATGTTACTTACACTGCTCACACTGTATGTATTTATGTTCTGATTTGCAGCTGTGTGTCACTGTTTGTGTTGTCAGTGCATGTGTGTGTATATGTGTGTGTTGCATGTGTCTCTGTCTATCACTGTGTGTACCTTTCTGACACGTACACCCTACGCTATAATTCACTATCATAACATTTATTTAAAAAAAAAGAAACATTTCCTGCATAACATGACGGGCAACGCCGTCCCAAACTGCTAGTATATATATATTCACACACACATACACACACATATATATATATATATATATACACACACACACACTGTTTTCCCCATTCAGAGGTACAAGAGTATTTCCATTCTTCACCTGGTTCCTGCAGTTGTTAATCTAATTAAACACAGACACGTGGCCGCCCGCGGCTCTGATCCGGGATCTCGCTAGTAAATAACACACAATGAATGCTTTGTAATATTTGTTGTGCTGTACTTTCTTATTAAATATACAAAGTGTTGAGGAAGAAATCATTTTTATAAGGCCATATGCACAATGAAAGAGGAGCAATTCTGGAACATACGAAAAAACTCCATTGAAATCAATGGGAGTTAACCCCCTAATGACCTAATTAAATCAATAGACATTTTAGGAATTGTAATTTATCCCCTGTGGTTCAGATGCTATGTCTAACACATATTCCAGACATTCTCGTTACAACAACCTGACAGCAGAAATCTTTGGTTATGCCTCATTTTTAAACATACATTGTGGGGAGATGTACTAAGGTGTGATAAAGAGGAGATAACTTCTCCATTGAGATAAACTCTCCAGTTCCTATGTTATTCTATGGGAGAGATTTAGTTACAGACTACAGGGGAGATGTACTAAGGTGTGATAAAGAGGAGATAACTTCTCCAGTGAGATAAACTCTCCAGTTCCTATGTTATTCTATGGGAGAGATTTAGTTATAGACTACAGGGGGAGATGTACTAAGGTGTGATAAAGAGGAGATAACTTCTCCAGTGAGATAAACTCTCCAGTTCCTATGTTATTCTATGGGAGATATTTAGTTATAGACTACAGGGGAGATGTACTAATGTGTGATAAAGAGGAGATAACTTCTCCAGTGAGATAAACTCTCCAGTTCCTATGTTATTATATGGGAGATATTTAGTTATAGACTACAGGGGAGATGTACTAATGTGTGATAAAGAGGAGATAAATTCTCCAGTGAGATAAACTCACCAGTTCCTATGTTATTCTATGGGAGAGATTTAGTTATAGACTACAGGAGAGATGTACTAAGGTGTGATAAAAAGAAGATAACTTCTCCAGTGAGATAAACTCTCCAGTTCCTATGTTATTCTATGGGAGAGATTTAGTTATAGACTACAGGGGAGATGTACTAAGGTGTGATAAAGAGGAGATAAACTCTCCAGTGAGATAAACTCCCCAGTTCCTATGTAATTCTATGGGAGAGATTTAGTTATAGACTACAGGGGGAGATGTACTAAGGTGTGATAAAGAGGAGATAACTTCTCCAGTGAGATAAACTCCCCAGTTCCTATGTAATTCTATGGGAGAGATTTAGTTATAGACTACAGGGGAGATGTACTAAGGTGTGATAAAGAGGAGATAACTTCTCCAGTGAGATAAACTCTCCAGTTCCTATGTTATACTATGGGAGAGATTTAGTTATAGACTACAGGGGGAGATGTACTATGGTGTGATAAAGAGGAGATAACTTCTCCAGTGAGATAAACTCTCCAGTTTCTATGTTATTCTATGGGAGAGATTTAGTTATAGACTACAGGGGAGATGTACTAAGGTGTGATAAAGAGGAGATAACTTCTCCAGTGAGATAAATTCTCCAGTTCCTATGTTATTCTATGGGAGAGATTTAGTTATAGACTACAGGGGAGATGTACTAAGGTGTGATAAAGAGGAGATAATGTCTCCAGTGAGATAAACTATCCAGTTCCTATGTTATTCTATGGAAGAGATTTAGTTATAGTCTACAGGGGAGATGTACTAAGGTGTGATAAAGAGGAGATAACTTCTCCAGTGTGATAAACTCTCCAGTTCCTATGTTATTCTATGGGAGAGATTTAGTTATAGACTACAGGGGAGATGTACTAAGGTGTGATAAAGAGGAGATAACTTCTCCAGTGAGATAAACTCCCCAGTTCCTATGTAATTCTATGGGAGAGATTTAGTTATAGACTACAGGGGGAGATGTACTAAGGTGTGATAAAGAGGAGATAACTTCTCCAGTGAGATAAAGTCCCCAGTTCCTATGTAATTCTATGGGAGAGATTTAGTTATAGACTACAGGGGAGATGTACTAAGGTGTGATAAAGAGGAGATATCTTCTCCAGTGAGATAAACTCTCCAGTTCCTATGTTATACTATGGGAGAGATTTAGTTATAGACTACAGGGGGAGATGTACTTTGGTGTGATAAAGAGGAGATAACTTCTCCAGTGAGATAAATTCTCCAGTTCCTATGTTATTCTATGGGAGAGATTTAGTTATAGACTACAGGGGAGATGTACTAAGGTGTGATAAAGAGGAGATAACTTCTCCAGTGAGATAAACTCTCCAGTCCCTATGTTATTCTATGGGAGAGATTTAGTTATAGACTACAGGGGAGATGTACTAAGGTGTGATAAAGAGGAGATAACTTCTCCAGTGAGATAAACTCTCCAGTTCCTATGTTATACTATGGGAGAGATTTAGTTATAGACTACAGGGGAGATGTACTAAGGTGTGATAAAGAGGAGATAACTTCTCCAGTGTGATAAACTCTCCAGTTCCTATGTTATTCTATGGGAGAGATTTAGTTATAGACTACAGGGGAGATGTACTAAGGTGTGATAAAGAGGAGATAACTTCTCCAGTGAGATAAACTCTCCAGTTCCTATGTTATACTATGGGAGAGATTTAGTTATAGACTACAGGGGGAGATGTACTAAGGTGTGATAAAGAGGAGATAACTTCTCCAGTGAGATAAACTCTCCAGTTCCTATGTTATACTATGGGAGAGATTTAGTTATAGACTACAGGGGAGATGTACTAAGGTGTGATAAAGAGGAGATAACGTCTCCAGTGAGATACATCCCCCAGTCTCTCTGTAATTCGGATAGATATTTACTGCTCATTTTAATCCATTAGAATTTGGGATTCTTTATAAGCCCGGTATGGTGCTGTGCTCCAGAATTGCTCCTTTTTGTCTTTGTGCTTAAGGCCATCATTTGGATGATGGAGATGAAGAGATACGGGTTTGTTTCTGTGTAAATGCAGTAACTGCCACAAAGTAACACCGTAGACTTTTAAGGTTTATTTTGTTCATCGACATGATCACAGTTATAGCCGTACATTGATAGGGTCCGAATCTACTTACAAACAGAATGCATATCAAATTGCATCACTCGTTTCCTTCCAGTAATTACAAAATGCTTCTCGATCCCCATCCGAGGTCTCTTAACAGTCTTCTATAGAGAACTAGTAATAAGTTTATTATATATTGTGTAATTAAGGAGTCTAGTAAGAGACAGGTACTGTATGTATAACCTCTGTATGACTGTATTCATTTACACACTATGTACATTGTCCAGTATCCTACAGATCTTGGGTGGTCTTAGACCCACCTTGTGGGTCCTTCCCATGTCGCAGCCGGTTCCGTTGTGTCTTCTATATACAATATTATCAGTCCTTGACTTGCAGGCAAGAGGTGGAATGGTATGTTACAGTGAAAACATAAACATGCTGGACTGCAGGACACATCGCATCAAATGGGAACAGCAAGGCAACATCTACAGTCAAACTACATCATATATATATATATATATATTATATATATATATAGAGCACGTCTGAGTGTGTGCCACGCACATTCATGTCTGCCTGGGGGGGGAACCTGACCGGGGGGGCACAGATTAAAAGAGCATAAAAAAAAAAGACAAGAACTGGCCAGGGTGTGTAGAGCGCCCACACAGACCCGAATCGTGTCAGAGGGGTACACAATGCACTGAGTGCCCCAATGGCACTCAGTGGATTAATATTTACTCTCTCTTTTAAAATTATTTATACTAAAAGGAGCAGCAAACTAGATTTTATGGAAAAAATATATATTGCTGGTTAAAGCAATGTTACCGCCACTACTGGGAGATTTTTATTCAAAAGTCAGCAGGTGGTGCTGTTACTATCATTATAGAGAGGGCAGTCTAAGACTCAAGCTGTCGCATAGACAGCATTGTAAAAAAAAAAAAAAATGGCCTTTTCGGAAACGGTTGATTCTGTTGCTAATAGTCCTGTTTACTAAATAATTTTGAGCTGTAAAGAGTTTTTTAATGAGAAATGGCCCCGCGGTGGGCGTGTCCTCATTTTAAAGGAAAAACACTACTACTTACAGTTTTCTGATAAATATGTTGACTGCTGATTTAGGGTTTTGTAAGAGGAAGGGTGGAAAACAGTCATAATGTAAGTGGTGGGAGGATTAAGTAACATTAAAGAACATAAATAGTAAAAGAGAAGTAAATGATTTATTAACAAATATATGGCATAGGCTTTTTTCCGCTGAGTAAACTAATGGTACACCAACGGGTGGAAGATTTTTTTATTCAAAAGTAATAACGACTCAAACTGGTTATATTTATTATATCAAACTCTCAGCAGCAGGGCCAACTGGCCCCCAAATAAGACTTTTCTTTTATAATTCTCCTGTTGGGTGCGCTTGAGTCTTAGACTACTGCTTTCAATATTACACGGAAGGAATGGTGCCGCCTACTGGCCACAACAGAAAAGTGCATCTGAATTTAAAAAAGTTTGAGCTGCAATTATTACATTTTCCAGCTGTTGGTGTATTCTTGTATTTGTGTTAAAATATATATTTTTTCATAATCAGAATTTACTGCTCTTTTGAGATTTAACCCTTTGAGTGCCAGAGGGGTATGGAACGCATTGCAAAGCAATGCGTTCCATACCCCTCTGGCACTCAAAGGGATAAAGTAAATTAAAAAACAGCACCTGGAGGGAGGGAAAAATGAAGGGGGTCATTACATGGGGTGGTCACAAGGACCGAGGGGACAGCTGTAAAAAGAGAAGATAATCCGTAAAGATGAGAGAGAATGGAGCAATTTTGGGTAAAACAGACTGCACCACGGGAAAAATAAAATTCCCCAAATTTCCATGAATTTCAGTGGGGCTTTTACCTCTTGAATGGGGACGGTCTTCACTGCATTGTGAACCAATAAAATATGGAGACCTATGTGGCATTTGATGGGTTAATAACTCCATTTAATTCAGTGGGAATTTTTTATTGTCCCCTCTGGGTCAGTTGGTTTGCTCCGGGATATGAAGCTATTTTTTTACACTCTTTTAATGGCGGTGTCCGCCCCGTGGATTTGTGACGGATTTTCTCCTACTTTATGTATAAATATCCAGTGACCTGGTTTATTATAAGGGCTGTAGTGGTATAACACGGGGGGAACCAATCTCGCTACCGGAGACAAGTAAAATAAATCTAATTGAATTAAATGGAGTGTTTAACCCCTGGACATCTCCAGAGCAACGCGCAGCATTCGTTCCACAGGAATTTGGGGACGTTCCTTTATTCCACATCTGTGCACTCGGTCCTCATTGCAATTACTCCACTTTTCACCCTTTAAGGACCAGAGTGATGTACAATGTAAATTACTCTGGTCCTTGAGGTTAAAGATACGGCCCAGGGGCTCCTGCTTCATGCAGCGCGGGAATGGTTACGCAGGAGGTGTGAACGCATGTGCTTTCGGTACAATACACATAGATAAATAGGAATAATCTGTTATTGATTTACATGGTTCTACACTTCATTCCTATATCTTAATAAATACGTTATATTACGTGGTCATTCCAGGAAAGACGGCCGTTTTCTTTCATCCTGATGGGTACGATTCAGGGGCACTTTGGGGCTGTGTGAAGGGAAGTTCTGAGTCATCCAGTATCAGACTTACATCTCCTAATAGTAATCCTCCCACTACCTGAACAGAAAATCCTAAGGGCCCCTATGGATCAATTCTACATGTGTTGGTTCTCTACACTTTAATTATTACTGGACAGCCTGTCCATGGAGACATGCTTATATGTTTGTTTGTTACAGGACTCCAAGACACCAAATCCCTCCCAGTCAATGCGTCCGAAGAAGAGTTCAGTGGGCGGGGTTTGAGGTTCAGGAGTCCTGAAAAGGCATTATGCCTTCCCCCATGGACACAGTGTCTGGAACTAAATAAAGATTAGTTTTGGATAATCAATCCACATAGAACTGATTCATGGGGGTCATTAGGATTTTGACGAGATACAGGAAAGTGGGGGGAGGTTAATATTAGATTCTCATGTCGCCCTTGTTGTCACAGCAACATGGTTAATGTGCCTTTATATCGCACAATCTTTTGTGTGCAACATTTTAAAAGTGAACCTGTCTGTTAGTGTCAGTGACTAAAGATCTCCATAGACAGCAATAGCTCCACTATGAAATGGAAAAGCTGTGCACTTACCCTGACACAAAAATAGAGTTAAAGGGGCAGTCCCACCTTGGATAAAGCCGTGATGGATACAGCAGCACACTAAAGGGATAGTAATAGTAAAAAAATATATGTTGTAGGGTTTATGTCCCTGAATAAAACAAGGGTACTCCCACTGCTGAGAGATATTTTATTAAAAAATTATAACAGCTCAAACTTGAATGTTTTAGGTGTAATATCACAGTGGCCTGAAAATGTACAGTGGCACTGTTGCTACATCATCCTATGGACTGCTCTGGCCACTGTATATTGCAACTAAAAAATTCAAGTTTGAGCTGTTTTTTTAATAAAATCTCTCTCATCAGTGGAAGTACCCTTGTTTTACTCATGGGGATAAACCCTACAACAAGAGGATTATAGTCTTACCTGCTAAATAATTTTCTCTTAGTCCATACAGGTTACTGGTAACTTTGGGTAGGCAATCCGCCCCTTTAAGTAGGCAGAAACAATTCTAGAATTGATTGAAGGGGTGGAGCCTACCTTACCTCCTTGACTGCAGCTAGCCAACCAGCTCCAGAAAGATTTGAGACACTATTGACTAGATAGTAGAAGGGAAAGAAGACTCCTGTGAGCATGACCCCGAAGGACCCCCACAGTCTGCCACAGGAGAGCCAAGCATGGACCCTTGACAGGGTGGGAGACCAGTAACATGTATGGACTAAGAGAAAAGGATTTAACAGGTAAGACTAAAATCCTCTTTTCTCTGTCGTCCAATACAGGTTACTGGTAACTCTGGGATGTCCAACCACTGAGTTTCCCAGAGGCGGGAAGTAAGGCAAGGACCAGGCGCAAGGCCCCCCAAAGTCACCAGAGCAGATCAGAGATAGCCCAACAAAACAATGAAGTGTCAATGGACACTGAACAGGGGTAACAACACCCCAGGAACTGTTACACAGCACACTGAACTAGAGCCAACAGGGCTTAAAAGTGAAGGAAGCACCAGGTACCGAAGAAGATCCTAGACAGGCAAGACTGCCTCCAGGATCTTCCTCCAAAACTGGCATCAGCCAAGGCCAGCACATCAACATGGTAGTGCTTCGAAAAGGTGGTACAGATGACCAAGTGGCAGCCTTGTACAGCTGATCAGCAGAGGCCTGATTCTTGTAAGCCCAAGAAGCCCCAACAGATCTAGTAGAATGAGCCGTGACCCAAAAGGGAACAGGCTTCTTTCACAGCTCATAAGCCTTACGAACAGTGGACTTGATCCAGGACTCAATAGTCACTTTGGATGCAGGTCTTCCTGCCCTGGGACCCTCAGGAATGATGAACAATGCATCAGATTGCCTGATAGACTCAGTGCGATGTTCATAAAACTTGAGACAACGCACCACGTCTAACAAGAGGGGATCTCTCTCCTTGTCAGAGGTGGGGTCAGGGCAGAAAGAAGGCACCACAATCTCCTGATTGATGTGGAACTCTGAGACCACCTTTGGGAGAAACTCCTGAGAAATGTGAAGCACCACCTTGTCCTTGTGAAACACCAAATAGGGTGGTTTACAGGACAGAGCATGTAACTCCTCGACAAAGCGAATGGACACGATCCCCAGGAGAAAGGCCATTATCAACTTCAACAGGCATAGAGGAATAATAGCCAAGGACTCAAAGGGAGGGCGCTGAAGAACGCCCAAAACCAAGTTAAGATCCCACAGAGAAGCAGGAGTCTTGAAGGCAGTATGAGTATGAGCAACGCCCTGGAAAAAAACCTTGACATCAGGAAGGATGACAATGCATCTCTGAAAGAAAACAGAAAGCGCAGAAGTCTGAACTTTAAGGGAACTCAAACAGAGGCCCTTATCCACATCATCCTGCAAAAAGACCGGGATCGTAGGCAAAGCAAATTCCTGAGACAGGTCCTTATCAGCACACCAAGATAGGAAGGTCGACCAGACACGATGGTAGATCTTGGAAGAAACAGGCTTGTGGGCATGAAGCATAGTAGCCACCACACCAGAAGAAAAACCTTTCTTCTTCAATATTGAGGATTCAATTTTCAAGCCTTCAAGGCTAGCCAAATGTCCTCCTTCCACAGGTAACCCTGTAGAAGAAGATCCGGACGACAAGGGAGCAGGAATGGCTCCGCCACTAAAAGATCCAGAAGCTCCGGAAACCAAGCTTGGCGAGGCCAGTATGGAGCAATCAGAATGATCGGACAGTGCTCCAGTCTCAATTTCCATAACACCCTGTGCAACATGGGGAGGGGAGGAAAGATGTAAGTCAGAGGAAATAACCAAGGAATGGACATGGCATCCACCGCTACAGCTAGAGGATCCCTCCAGGGAATGCAGAACCTCAGAACCTTCCGGTTGAGTTGAGTAGCCATCAGGTCGATGTAAGGAAGACCCCACTTCTGAACAATGAGGGTGAACACCTCTGGGTGCAGCTCCCACTGTCCACTGTGTGTCGACAGAGGAAGTCCGGCATGACGTTGTCTATGCCAGGAATGTGCACTGTGGATATGGCAGAAACATGTTCTTCTGCCCGGGACAAAATAGCCTTGACCTCTAACCAAGTAGCGAGACTTCTTGTTCTGCCCTGCTTGTTGATGTAAGCCACGGCCGTGCCACTGTCGGACTGTACCCGGACTGGACAGTCTTCCAGCTGAGATGTCCAATGACGAAGAGCATGAAATATTGCTCGAAGCTCCAACACGTTGATGGGAAGGAAAGATTCCTCTGGAGACCACCGACCCTGAGCACTCAGGCGACCCAGGACCACTCCCCAGCCAGAAGGGCTGGCATCCGTCGTCACCGTGGTCCAGAAGGATACCAGGAAGGACTTGCCCTTCATCACAACAAACTCAGTTCCACACAAAGAGGGAGGGATACTGATGCCTTCAGAAGGTCCAGCTGAGCCCTGCACACCTGGATCACAAACCTCTGGATTTCCCTGGTGTGAGCCATGGCAAATGGGACCACTTCTATGGTGCAGATGAATTTCCCCACTAGAGAGGACAGCTTTTTGGCTGGAACTGGATCGTGAGCCAGAACAGCAGAAACCCTGTGGGCGATCTGGTGAGAAACACCATGCTCTTCTGAGTGTCGAAGAGAAGGCCCAGAAGCAGGTCGTCCATGTATGGAGTAACTCTTATGCCGTCCTGGTGGAGGACGGACACTAAGGCTCCCAGGACATGGTTGAAGACTTGAGGAGCTGTAGTCAGACCAAAGGGAAGAGCTGAAAACTGAAAGTGCCCTTGGTCGCAGGCAAATCTGAGATACTGCCTGCTCTCTGGATGAATGGCAATATGAAGGTACGTGTCCTGAAGATCCAGAGAGGCAAGGAATTCCCCTGGGGACATAGCAGCAATCACCATTCTTAAAGACCCCCGGTGATAATGAGTCCGGATCACACAGGAATTGAGATCTTTCAAGTCCAAAATGGGACATCAATCGCTGTCTTTCTATTAGACCACAAAGAGGTTTGACTAAAAACCAATACCTCTGTCCTGAACTGGAACCGGCTCTAGGACATCCTAGTCCAGAAGGGCCTGGATAGCGCCGTTGAACAGATTGCATTTCTCTGCGCCCTGAGGCGTATGAGAAGGAAAGAAGTGAAAAGGAGGAAGAGAGACAAAAGGGATCCTGTACCCTTCCGTCACCACCTGTAAAACCCATGGGTCCACCACTGAATCCTCCCAGATGCTGTGGTAGTGCTGCAGACAGCCACCCACAACAGAGTGGGGACCTGGGTTCGGTGAGTCATGCCAAAAAGGCTTGGAAACCTTGGAGGAGACCTTGGGCTGCCACTGCTGTTTGGGCTTGGAGGAAACATGTGGAGCTGAGGGAACCGCCTGGTTCGCTGGACGTGTCTCAGTCTGAAAGGAACAAAAAAAAAAAACAATTACGCTTGAGAGGCACTTTCTTTCTGGGGACTAAAGGCAAAAGTGTACTTTTACCCCATGTGGACTCACTAATCAGATCCTTACGATCTGGCCCAAACAATGATGTGCCTTGAATAGGCAAGGAGAGCAAGGTTTTCTTAGAAGCAGTGTCAGCAGACCAGATCTTGAGCCAAAGAGCTTGTCTGGAAACCACAGACATGGTGGAAACCCTAGCCACCAAACGGATGGCATCAAATAAGGCAGCAGAAACATAGTGCTGGGCCTCAGAAATGTTGGCGAGACGTCGCAGCACATCCGAAGTAAGAGTACCCTGACGAACAGCCAGGGTGAGTTGTTCAGTCCAGACCGCAATGGCCTGGTTAACCCATGCCGCAGAGCTGGACGCATGACAGTACCAGCAGTGGCAAGAATGGACTTGAGGGAAACTTCAAGTTTCTTGTCAATCCAGTCTTTCAGAGCGGAGGCATCAGAAACTGGCAAGACAGTAGACTTAGATAGCCTGGAAATAGGAGCATCCACTTTGGGGGGATGAACCCACTGAGCAAGAACTGCCTCAGAAAAGGGGTAAAGCTTGGCAAATTTCATGGAGACAAAGGTTTTCTGTCCGGGGACTTCCACTCTTCAGACACAAGGCGGTCAAGAGTGGGGTTAGGTGGAAAACAAGAAAGGGGCTTTTTAGGCTCCTGAAAAACATCAGAGGGATCAGAAGGAACCTCCTGAACTAAGGGAATGTTGAGGGTAGTCAAAACAGCCCTGATCAGGCCCTCAGCCAAGGGCTCAGGATCGGCCTTAGGTCCCTAGTAGCAGCCCTGAACTCTTGCACCCAAACTGGCTCTAATGCATGGCTGGAGGTCCCTGGGAGACTCTCAGGGACATGAGAACATGCTGGGCATAAATGACCTGAGAATTCTCTAGGTAACCCTGAATGACATGAGGAGCAATGCGCAATAGGGGACACAGAGACCCCAGCATCCTTAGTCTTAGGTCTGGCCCCAAGCTCTAACGGATTAGACATTCTCACAGTGTCAAAAAGTTACAGTATGAGAAATCACCAAATTACAGTGTGTAGGATTAAAGTTTCACCCCAGAAATCTCTAAAACAGACTTATCTGGCAGGAGAAGGGTTAATCAGCAGAGGAGAGAAGGAGGTTCCAAGCCCTGTGTAGGATACTCATTCTGGAAATGGCACAAAATGGCTGCCGTGGTGGGAGCCAATCAAAAACTAGCATGCAAAGCAAATGCTCATGGGAAATGTAGTTTTCCCAGAAAAAGTACCCCAACAGTGCCCGAAGCCCCCTGAGCCCCCCAGCACACTAGAAACATGAACCGGATGATAGAACAAGGGCAGACAATAAAAATGAGCCATCTCTGAAGTCACTAGGAGAGGTTGCAGAGATATGTCCCAAACTGTACAGTCCCATACGATGCAATGGCGTCTATGCGGTAAAGCGCGCCGGAACTCAAATTTTACAAAGTTGAAACAGTAAAATAAAAATACTTGAAACATCACTAGAACATGCTAGGAGACCCAAAAAACACTGAACCAGTAGGAAAAGTGTCAACCCCCCCCCCCAAAAGATGCAAAACCAGCTGTTAAAGGGTTAAAGTACCACATAAACCTGCTCCAAAGACCCAACAGACATACAGATAGACCCAATGAGTGCAGAAGTGTGCAATAGAAACTCCAAATGAAAACACCCCTGTGCGGAGGGGCACTGTGGGACAAGTGGACCTGCAGCACTCAAAGGGTAGCTCACGTTTCCTGCAGATCTTCTGTCTTCAGATTATCATGTATTAAGAAGAAGCCTCGGTGGGCAGCTCCTGAGGAAAGAACTTGGACCCATGATTTCCCCCCAGGGCTTAAGGTCCACAAAAAGCACCTGGTCACTGAGCTAGCCACATCTAAGGGCATTGTCAGTCATGGTAATCCGCCTAATGGTAGTATTGCATATCTAACAGAAAAAAAAACAAAACTTCTAAAGCTATAGCAGAACTGTTCTCT
The DNA here is from genome assembly GCA_037306005.1 of Rhinophrynus dorsalis. NCBI lineage: Eukaryota > Metazoa > Chordata > Amphibia > Anura > Rhinophrynidae > Rhinophrynus > Rhinophrynus dorsalis. Next base: position 166,226 of record JBBDGT010000305.1, on the reverse strand, counting down.
TGCCTGTGTCTTCACCAAGGAACAAATCTTTCTGGGGCTGGTTGGCTAGTAGCAGCCAAGGAGAGAAGGTAGGCTCCACCCCCTGCAATCAATTCTAGAATTGTTCCTGCCTACTTAAAGGTGCAGAATGCCTACCCAAAGTTACCAGTAACCTGTATTGGATGACAGAGAAATATATATATTTTTTACATTTTAAGCATTACTATCCCTTTAAGGGGTGAAAACAAAGCAGATTTAAGGGGTTAATAATGTTTGGATATAAACAGAGAACCCTTGTTTTACTCAGTAGGACAAACCAATGAAACTGTATCTGTAGAAATCTGTTTAACTTCCTAATAAATCTTATTTTACTTTTATTTATAAAAGGAAACTGGACTTATTCTGGAGTAAACCCACTGCTCCACAGGAGACAAATACACAGTCCTGTTAAATTAACTTGGGCTTTTAGCCCCTTGAATGCCAGAGAGGTCTCCAATGCATTGCTTCGCAATCTCTATTGAAGTGCATGGGAGTTTAGGAATATTTCTTTTGTCCCCTGTGGAGCCGTTGGTTTACTCCTGTATAGAAGTAAATGAGAAGTAAACATTTTGTTGAAATAAATATGTCTATATGTTCTAGGGCTTTCTGTGCTGAGTAAAACAGTCATTTCTACCTGCTGGGAGATTTCCCATTCTAAAGTCATTACAGTTCAGACGTGCTATTCTTTCATTTTATATTGTGGCCAAAAGGTGGTGCTGTTTCCATCACTTACTATGAAGAGTCGTAGTCAGTGACTCCCTCCCTCGCCCAGCGCATAGATTGTGTTATATAAAACAATATTGCCTTAAAAACACCAGTCACTAACAGTCTGAGATTAAAACAAACAGACTTGATCTGTAATAATGTTTGAGTGAGGCATGTCCCAGCAGTGGGAGGCCCTGTTTTACTCAGCAGGACAAGCACTGCGACATATAACTTCATAAAGGTGTATACTGCTCCTTTCATCACTTCAGAGCAGAGCGTGGCCCGAGATAACTGGGCATTGCACGTTACTAGACATAAGCAGATCCCTGCAGTGGTACTGAGCGCTCTAGAGACACGGTCCCAGGTCCCTACAACAGATACCGCAAAATGGGGAAAAGGCAAGGACTTAACTTTTATTATATAGAAAGCTGCAGCTGTGGTCAGTGCACCGAAGGGTGAGGCGTCTATAGCAATCAGTCTCTCTCTATATATATATCTACACTAGCGAAAGGTGCACAGTGCTGGACCTCTACAGAGATTGTCACAGGAGTGGACAAGAGGACTTCATCCCCCCCACTCTCCTGTGAAAATCAGTTCCCCTATGAATCTCATCGCAGGAATATTCACTGCCCAATCCTGTGATAATCTCCTCCACCGATTTACTGCCTGCAGTCGATCTCCATCCTCTTGCCGCTCTGCGTTGGACAGCCAACCAGAAACAGAATTATATATATATATAAAATATTTATTACATTTGCTGAATATGTATAATTGATAATAACCTGTGTATAAGAGGAACATCCGTACTCTAATTAAATTGCTTCCCTACTATACTCAGCTGTACTAATTAAATTGCTTCCCTACTATACTCAGCTGTACTAATTAAATTGCTTCCCTACTATACTCAGCTGTACTAATTAAATTGCTTCCCTACTATACTCAGCTGTACTAATTAAATTGCTTCCCTACTATACTCAGCTGTACTAATTAAATTGCTTCCCTACTATACTCAGCTGTACTAAGTAAATTGCTTCCCTACTATACTCAGCTGTACTAATTAAATTGCTTCCCTACTATACTCAGCTGTACTAAGTAAATTGCTTCCCTACTATACTCAGCTGTACTAATTAAATTGCTTCCCTACTATACTCAGCTGTACTAAGTAGATTGCTTCCCTACTATACTCAGCTGTACTAAGTAGATTGCTTCCCTACTATACTCAGCTGTACTAAGTAGATTGCTTCCCTACTATACTCAGCTGTACTAATTAAATTGCTTCCCTACTATACTCAGCTGTACTAATTAAATTGCTTCCCTACTATACTCAGCTGTACTAATTAAATTGCTTCCCTACTATACTCAGCTGTACTAATTAAATTGCTTCCCTACTATACTCAGCTGTACTAATTAAATTGCTTCCCTACTATACTCAGCTGTACTAAGTAGATTGCTTCCTTGCTATACATCTGGTTAGTGTGAAAACCAAGACATCTAAGTAAAACCTTTCGAGATATTTGTCCCAGTAAAGGTGTGTGTGTCTGACACAACCACAAACAGATCCCTGTGGTTTAACTGTTACTATACCAGCCCTAAAAAGGGTTATTGGGGGCTCTAATTACCAGTCCTAAAAAACTATTGGTCAGATCCCCCCCCCCCCAAATATATATGGGCATGGAAAATTCTGGGAAGAGGATATGCTTAAAAGAGCAGTAAACTTTTTTTTATGAAAACACATATTTTACAGAGCATTTCCTGCTGAATAAAACAATATCACTCCTATCGCTGTCAGATGTTTTATTCAAAATTTATAGCAGTTTAAATAATCAGGAAGTTAATTTACTGTGTTTACTTCCTGATAGTTCTAACTGACAGGAAGTGAATTTACTGTGTTTACTTCCTGATAGATCTAACTGACAGGAAGTGAATTTACTGTGTTTACTTCCTGATATCTCTAACTGACAGGAAGTGAATTTACTGTGTTTACTTCCTGATAGTTCTAACTGACAGGAAGTGAATTTACTGTGTTTACTTCCTGATAGTTCTAACTGACAGGAAGTGAATTTACTGTGTTTACTTCCTGATATCTCTAACTGACAGGAAGTGAATTTACTGTGTTTACTTCCTGATAGTTCTAACTGACAGGAAGTGACTCAGCAGTTTCTATCACATTCTATGTAGAACTGTATGTCTCTGACTTTTCTGACTTTCCTCTCCATTAGAATCTAACAGGAAATCTAATTAGAATTTGACCACTAGAGGGCACTGCTAATGTAAAAAAACATGGGTTTAAACTGTAATAACTCTGGAAATATAAATCTCTCGGCAGTGGGAGTACCCTTATTTTACTCAATAGGAAAATACCTACAATATATATTTTTTCATAAAAAAAAGTTTACTGCTCCTTTAAAAAAAAACAACAAAACAAAACAGTATAAAAAGGGTAATAAATATCAGCGGGGGATGATCTGATGCGCATATCTCCGGAGTGCTCAGCACTGCATGGATAGAGAACCTTAAGGAGACAGGAACCGGTTTTATTAACCATTTCATTTTAACATGCAGAGAGCTGGGATGTAATAACGATTATTTACCCTGTGATCACGGACAGGGCACATTCATCTGAGTTACGTGTTAGTGAGTGTGCCCTGGGATAATTCAGTAAATCCAAACCTTCACCCTTTGAGTGCCAGAGAGGTACAAGTACCAATCCTTAGTATGATCAGAATCGTCCGTCTGGACTGGATTTGTTTATCTCCAAATCAGAATGAGACCTCTCCCACAATACACCAATTTAATGTTTCATTTATCCCCTTCAGGACCACAGGGGTGTACAAAACACGGGATTTTCATTGTGTTGACACCTCTCTGGTCATCAAGGGGTTAATTAAAAGGAGGAAAAAAAAACAGCTTCTCTTTCCTGGAAGAACCTTTAAATGACATTGAGCCTCTACTATAGGTACAGAGATAGGAATGAAAGCTTACATATTTACATATGTGAACACTTTACTTCGGCTAATATGAACAATAATATTGATATAGTTTGCAAATATACAATATTTAGAATTATCCTCAGAATTACTAACATTAGATGACATGCAAAACAGACTACATTTCCCTAGCGAGAGCCTCGTTAGACTGTAGTAACCAGCCTCTGCGGCTCCCCCGAACCCCACTATGTAGGACAACGTTCCCTTTACTGGGACACGGCTCTATGGGCAGTATCCACAAAGTAAAAAGGGAGCAATTCTGAACCAAAATAACTGCACTATAGGGTAGTACAAAAACATTCCCAGTGATTTAAATTAGGCTTGTAAAGTGAATGTGTAACTCTGAATTCAACTTAATTCTAAACAGCAGCAGACCTAGAGACATTGATACTTTTATTTGTGAAATGTGATCTCTCAGTGCCGCTGCACCACACACTCTAATGAAGCTTTCATTGTAACATAGACATAGAGATCCTGATACATTTCTCTCTTGAGTGCCGCTGCTTTTAGTGCAACACAGACCTAGAGACATTGATACTTTTATTTGTGAAATGTGATCTCTCAGTGCCGCTGCACCACACACTCTAATGAAGCTTTCATTGTAACATAGACCTAGAGATCCTGATACATTTCTCTCTTGAGTGCCGCTGCACCACACACACTATTGATGCTTTTAGTGCAACACAGACCTAGAGACACTGACACTTTTATTTGTGAAATGTGATCTCTCTCAGTGCCGCTGCACCACACACACTAATGAAGGTTTCAGTGTAACACAGACCTAGAGACACTGACACTTTTATTTGTGAAATGTGATCTCTCTCAGTGCCGCTGCACCACACACACTAATGAAGGTTTCAGTGTAACACAGACCTAGAGACACTGACACTTTTATTTGTGAAATGTGATCTCTCTCAGTGCCGCTGCACCACACACACTAATGAAGGTTTCAGTGTAACACAGACCTAGAGACATTGATACTTTTATTTGTGAAATGTGATCTCTCTCAGTGCCGCTGCACCACACACACTAATGAAGCTTTCAGTGTAACACAGACCTAGAGACATTGATACTTTTCTCTTTCAGTGCCCCTGCACCACACTCACACTAATGAAGCTTTCAGTGTAACACAGACCTAGAGACATTGATACTTTTCTCTTTCAGTGCCCCTGCACCACACACACACTAATGAAGCTTTCAGTGTAACACAGACCTAGAGACATTGATACTTTTCTCTTTCAGTGCCCCTGCACCACACTCACACTAATGAAGCTTTCAGTGTAACACAGACCTAGAGACATTGATACTTTTCTCTTTCAGTGCCCCTGCACCACACACACACTAATGAAGCTTTCAGTGTAACACAGACCTAGAGACATTGATACTTTTCTCTTTCAGTGCCCCTGCACCACACTCACACTAATGAAGCTTTCAGTGTAACACAGACCTAGAGACATTGATACTTTTCTCTTTCAGTGCCCCTGCACCACACACAGACTAATGAAGCTTTCAGTGTAACACAGACCTAGAGACATTGATACTTTTCTCTTTCAGTGCCCCTGCACCACACTCACACTAATGAAGCTTTCAGTGTAACACAGACCTAGAGACATTGATACTTTTCTCTTTCAGTGCCCCTGCACCACACTCACACTAATGAAGCTTTCAGTGTAACACAGACCTAGAGACATTGATACTTTTCTCTTTCAGTGCCCCTGCACCACACTCACACTAATGAAGCTTTCAATGTAACACAGACCTAGAGACATTGATACTTTTCTCTTTCAGTGCCCCTGCACCACACACACACTAATGAAGCTTTCAGTGTAACACAGACCTAGAGACATTGATACTTTTCTCTTTCAGTGCCCCTGCACCACACACACTCTAATGAAGCTTTCAGTGTAACACAGACCTAGAGACATTGATACTTTTCTCTTTCAGTGCCCCTACACCACACTCACACTAATGAAGCTTTCAGTGTAAAACAGACCTAGAGACATTGATACTTTTCTCTTTCAGTGCCCCTGCACCACACACACACTAATGAAGCTTTCAGTGTAACACAGACCTAGAGACATTGATACTTTTCTCTTTCAGTGCCCCTGCACCACACACACTCTAATGAAGCTTTCAGTGTAACACAGACCTAGAGACATTGATACTTTTCTCTTTCAGTGCCCCTGCACCACACACACTCTAATGAAGCTTTCAGTGTAACACAGACCTAGAGACATTGATACTTTTCTCTTTCAGTGCCCCTGCACCACACACACTCTAATGAAGCTTTCAGTGTAACACAGACCTAGAGACATTGATACTTTTCTCTCTCAGTGCCCCTGCACCACACTCACACTAATGAAGCTTTCAGTGTAACACAGACCTAGAGACATTGATACTTTTCTCTTTCAGTGCCCCTGCACCACACACAGACTAATGAAGCTTTCAGTGTAACACAGACCTAGAGACATTGATACTTTTCTCTTTCAGTGCCCCTGCACCACACACACTCTAATGAAGCTTTCAGTGTAACACAGACCTAGAGACATTGATACTTTTCTCTTTCAGTGCCCCTGCACCACACACACTCTAATGAAGCTTTCAGTGTAACACAGACCTAGAGACATTGATACTTTTCTCTTTCAGTGCCCCTGCACCACACACACACTAATGAAGCTTTCAGTGTAACACAGACCTAGAGACATTGATACTTTTCTCTTTCAGTGCCCCTGCACCACACTCACACTAATGAAGCTTTCAGTGTAACACAGACCTAGAGACATTGATACTTTTCTCTTTCAGTGCCCCTGCACCACACTCACACTAATGAAGCTTTCAGTGTAACACAGACCTAGAGACATTAATACTTTTCTCTTTCAGTGCCCCTGCACCACACTCACACTAATGAAGCTTTCAGTGTAACACAGACCTAGAGACATTGATACTTTTCTCTTTCAGTGCCCCTGCACCACACTCACACTAATGAAGCTTTCAATGTAACACAGACCTAGAGACATTGATACTTTTCTCTTTCAGTGCCCCTGCACCACACACACACTAATGAAGCTTTCAGTGTAACACAGACCTTCATTGGTATAAGGTGCCGAACTGAACAAGACTTCCGCTTTCCCGATATAAAAGTATCAATTAAATTATCTATTAAAAGGAAAATCTGCTGACAAACGGGACCTTTCCAGTGAAAATTTAAAATACGTAAAGTTGAATTGAGGTCCAATTTAACCCTGGAATCCTATAGAGACAAACAACAGCCCAAATTACTATTGAACTCCTTGAATGGAGGTCACAGGCACATTGTTAGACCCCTCCCTAGCATTTAAGAAGTTAAAACCGCAATTTAAATCAATGAGAATTCTCTTTTGTCCTCTATATCGAAGCCGTTGGCTCTGAAATTGCTCTCCTTTTCCCAACGTCTCTATGTGAGCAAAAGGTTTAACCCTTTGAGTGCCAGGGCACAATGCATTGGATACCTCTCTGGCACTCAAAAGGTTAAAGTAAATGTAATATGTATGTGTGTGATGTTATTTAGGGTGTAGATGTAACACACACTTATGGACATAGGGGAAACATATCTCTGTGAGTGCCAGGGAGATGTGAAATGGATCGCTCAACAACTTGCACCCCCGTGGCACTCAGACAGTTAATTCCATCTTATAATGTGTCTGTGTGTTGATGGAAAGGAAAGTGCTAAGTTGCTGTCCTGCTGGTTTCAATCTATATCAAATGAACGAGAGAAAAAAGGAATCAATATAAAGAACGTCATCGATGAAACAGAACGTCATCAATATAACTGAATGTCATCAATGTAACAGAATGACATCGATATAACAGAATGTCATCAATAAAACAAAATGTCGTCAATATAACAGAATGTCATCAATGTAACAGAATGTCCTCTATCTGTTTCACGTCTTCTCCTTAAAGAGAAAAGTATCAACTTATTTACACCTTTCCCTGATCGGTTAGGAAATATTTTTTTGTAACTATTTAATATCAGAATTCATATTTTTGGAGAAACAAAGTTAATAAAAAGCACACAATGAGGAACATCTAAAAAAGGCAAATGTGGAGAATTCCAGGGAAACCATTTGCATTAGACAGAACAAATACAATTTCTCACTGATTCTTATGAGGCTTTAAACCTCGGGATAATAGAGGCTTCCCCTTGATTATTAATGTACTGCGTCATCTCTATCATTCAGGAGGTATAGAGAAGAACGGACACCTGAAGGGGCACTCGGTGATCTGATTTAAATATCCTGCATTTCCAGCTGACATCCGTATCTGTAACAACATATTTGTTAAGTTACATCCCTCATATCTATTCCTAAATCAGAATTATTGGGCAGACAAACCCGATATATACAACATTCAGTTATTTTATTTATTTTTGTAATGAGAACAAATATCTATGGTAGTTAATTTACTGAACTTAGTACCCACTACTGTTGTATTCAAAAAGGCTCTTATCTCAGGTCATTTACAGACAACACAGCACTATGACTCCCAAGATATCTAACAAGATTGAGATGGTAACTGGAGTTATGGAGCCAGAGGAAGGCAAGGATATCTGCTCCTGCACGCCAAATGAAAGACTACATTTTTTTTCTTTTTTTTTTTTTTTACAGATGTTAAATGAAACAGAGGGGCTTTAACTGGATATAATACCAAACCACTTTTAGGTGTTAGTGTTTCATTAGAATCCATAAAGTTTGTTATAGCTGAACCAACATAACTATTTTTTATAAAGACCTTTGTTCTTCATGTGTCTATCAGTTTATATATGGAGGAAGAAAGCTCTGTGGTTTGGGAAGCTCTGTACTTTATACACAACTAAGAACTCCGTACATTAAAGGGATAGTAATACTTAAGTATTACTAATCCCTATAGCACAGTACTACTTACAAAATTGCCCTAGTGTCATCTCTCAGACCTTTATGGTTTGACAGATGATCACTTTTAAAGTTGCCCTCTCCCTCCCCCTTCCCCGTAGTCAGCGTTGTAGCTGACTGAAGGGAAGAGAGTCGTACGACTTTCAGGCGGCTCTCCAGCACAGCCGGATCGTGTTAATTTAAAAAAAAATCTTTCACCGAAATGGTCTTCTTCGTGTGCTTGGCTTGCAAGCACACGTAGAAGACCGTTTTAGTGAAAGATTTTTTTTTAATTAACGCGATCGCGGCTCTGCTGCAGAGCCGCCTGATGATCTATGACCGGATTTCCCTGAGTCAGCTAAAATGCTGACTACGTGGAAGGGGGAGGGAGAGGGCAACTTTATGCGAGATCATCCCTCAAACCATAACTGTCTGAGAGATGACACTGGGGGCGATACTTTGTACTTTGCTATAGGGATTAGTAATACTTAAGTATTACTATCCCTTTAAATGGTATCAACAACTACCACAAACTCTGTCCTCTTCAGGACCAATACGATATCAACAATATGAATTACAATCAATCAGAGCGTTTATTTGGTTTCTGTGAAACAGTTGATTTGCTCTCGAATCACCCCACTTTGCCTTTATACATAGGCCTCATTGTGACCTACATCACAGTGCATAACACATAAGTAACAAGATACAGGAAGGTCCCATTTACAGACAACACAGGCATTGGATAAGAAGATGTTAATAAGCGTACAATGTGTTTTCTGGGATCTCTGTTCACTGGTAAAACGCATGACAAATTGAAAATCAGAATGAAACAACACAGCTAAAAAAGTTTTAAAATACATTCTCTGTTATAAAAGGTTTCAAATGTCTCAATTATATCTGTAAAATTAAACATTATTGTGATAGCAAGACATTACGGACAGCGGGAAATGAGAATGGGAGCGTCACAGAGCGATGTCCATGTGTTTACAAATTCAATGTATATATATATATATATATAAAAAGTAAGTCATGAAAATTCACAGTTCTTACAGCCGTTAAAGTGTCAGAGAATTTGTATAATCAAAAGCTTTGAGACGACCGCCAGTGCCCAGTCATCGCACAGCTATTTCTTACATTGCTTACCTGAAACAAAGGTGCAGTAATACTGATCTGTACTAAATATTCTTATTTAACCTTCTGAGTGCCAGAGGGGTATGTGTTGTGTACCCCTCTAGCACTCAAAGGGTTAACCGTTTAATGACCACAAGTGTGTGCAATTCATTGCAGAGCAATGCGTTAAACAACCCTCTGGTTTTTAAAAGTTTTATATAAGAAGATTTCATATTAACTACGAGAGTTACAGCAAATGTGAGAATAATTGGCACGTTTAATGAATTGCATGATTTTCTTAAGTGCAAATGACGTGTTAGGAAAATACCGTTTTTACCGTTTAGACTTTTTTGTTTAGAGCATTTTTAAACAAGTTGCGCTTTAATCAAGTGAAGATTCTTGTGAGTCAATATTGCTAGAATTGAGAAAGGAGAGGTTTTATTTTCAAGTAAAATGATTCATTGTACTAAACGTCTAGGATTACACTCACACGGCAATATTGATTATAACATCAGCTTTAGTAGAGAGATTTGCCTATCATTTACACAGCAATTATTGGTTTATTTGTACAATTCTTTTCTGAATTCTCCTCTATTCTGTTACTAAATAATAAATAATGTCAGGTTTTAGTGAAGGGATAACGGAGGGGAGGGTATTATTGGGGTATATGCATACAGAAAGTGGAGCAAGAACTGAATTTGTAATATAAACATCCCCAAATTGGGATTTTCGCCCCTCGGATGCATTGGAGACCCCACATCTTTCATCGGAGGGGAAGCTTTCTAGCACCCAAGGGGTTGATATCCCAGTTTTAATCAAAGGGAATACTAATTTGTGACATTTCTCCACATCTGCCTTTACACATATACCCAATTGCTTCTCCAGCTGTTGTTGAACTACAACTTCCGTTATTCTCTGGAAGCAAAGATCAGCAGAAGGTGACAGGTTGTAGTTCAGCCGCAGAGTAGGTTATCCGTCCTGGGACGAAGGCCCCCTCTTACAAGGTAAGTGTTATATAACACGGAAAATGTCTGCCTTGGTGAGCAGTGACCCCGGGGCCCGCACTGCTGGGATATACTTTATTCCAATGTTATTATAGGTCGGACGTGCATTATCTGAGGTGCAGAGCAGCCATAAACCAACATTTCCGGTTGGGTCGGATCCTACACAAGTCTGCTGGGAGCTATTGTCAATACCTCCCCAATATGGCAGACCAAGGAATAACTACGTCAAATTGCAAATCTGAGATGTGATAACGTTTCAACGCAATATCCCAAAGCAGTGTGTGTGGGGGTGCCATTGCTTTTTATACCGGGATAAGCCCTAAAAAGACACATTTTCCTTATTACATGATACTTTCCCTTTAATTAGAAAACCATGTGAAGTCCCACATATCCATGAGTTAAAAATCTACTTTTGCTTCTAGAGTCTCACTGGCCCCCAACACGGCTGGACGAGGGGAGAGGACTATTAGACTATTGTGCTGATTCCACTATGTTTGGGTTTGGTGCTTGCCGACGCAGAGGAACCCTGTGTTGCGTGATGGGAATGCGCAGGGTGCCCGGGGTGGGGAGGTGGGTGAGCAGAGAGGGAATGTTGTGCGTGGGGGTGCTGGATGTAGGTGGCATGGGAGACGTGTTGGTGAGGGTGGTACTGGTGTGGGTGTTGCTGGATGTGGTGAGGTGGGTGATAGTGGTGGTGATGGTGATACGGTGGTGGGTTTTGCTGCATGTGACAATACTGTGAGTGCACTTGTGCCTGTGTCTGCCCCTCGGCTTGTCCCGGGTGCTCGCTCGTTGAGTGACGTTGATGAGAGATCAGCGTAGGAGGAGGATGTTGCTGCTGAGACGGCGCGGGTGCCAGGTGACCTTGAGAAGACGGTTTGCCCCTTTTACTACCAAACAAGGAACCTAGGAGGGAGGAAGAGTTAGGTACGCTCTGGCGGGATGGACACTCTCGTGTAGACGTGGCTCGCCGGCGCATGTGCGGGCTGCTAATGATGGACCCCTGAAAAGAAACGGACAAAGACAACAATTACAAGACTCTCACAGATTTATATCCACCACAAACGCGCAGACACGTACCCATGGCTAGAACCCCCTACACCCCTAATCTAGCGCACGCAGAGACTAATCTACCGAGGAAAAAAATCCCAAATTCCCGTCATTTAAATGAGGCTTTTAATGGTAAAAGGAAAATGCATTGAACACACCTCTGGTCTTTAGAGGGTTAAAGATGACTTACCACGGAGAGCTATAGTCTATGACTCTATTACAGATCATTATAAAACTGGCGATAATGTAAAAACAAAATACATTTGACTTGTAATAGATTTTAAATGAAAAATCAGGGAAGGGAAATGCCCTAAAACATTTATACTTTTATATAAAGAAACGTTTCTGCTCCTTCTGTCCCTCGCCTGGTCCCAATGCAATGCGGCTCTCCAGCACACGCAGCCCCATTTAAACCAACAGGAATGGATTTTAGTCCCACATGCAGTAATTGGTTTGCCCCAGAATTGATCCACTTTTTCCTTAGTAAATCAGCCTCAGAGACTACAGCTCGCACTGAACACTGCAGCCATCTTGTGACGCTTCCAGTTTACACTACTGGGAGTTGCTGTGTTCTAGAGTCACAGTAAAGCGCAATCTAGAACCGCGCTAGCGCTCTAGGTCCTAATTCTAGGCCTGCACGTAAGTGTGAGCAGGGGACTGTCTTTAGGCTGTTATGGGACACAGATCACCAGACACACAGAGATATGCAGGCTGAGGACATGACCGTGTCAATCAATGGTTTCAAGATGAATGAAATCTCATGAAATCCACATTAAATTTCTCATTATCCTGATTTCTCGTCTCGTTCTACCTGTGCACAATCTCCCTGGACATACACGTGTGCAATTAGCAGGTCTATAGGTCAATGCTGACAGATAAGCATGGAGAGTCCAGGGACCGTACACACCAGGGAAAAGTGGGACAATTCTGAAGGAAAACAACTGCACCATTGGGAACAATTACACATTTCCAATGCTGTTAATTGGGATTTTAACCCCCTGAATGCGAGAGAGGTCTCCGGCACCCATCTCTGCAGAGTGATGGGAGACTTATTTAGCATTCAGGAGGTTAACCCTTTGAGTGCCAGTGGGGTAACACAAAGCATTGCTCTGCAAAAAAGCCTCATTTAAAGGGCAACTATCATACTGACACAGCCTGTTCCTCGGGGATCTCCCTTGGGGTGCACTGTGAACCCCACAAACCAGCAGGGAAGCCTCAGTGCTGCCTCTCTGACCCCACTATGACCTCTGAACTGCCAGATTTCCCGTCTCGCCGTTCAGTCACATGGGGTGCGAGTGATAGTCCCACAGACCGCGGGGAAGGGATCACTGCATGTCTGCAGGGTCAGCTACAGATTTCTGGGTTCAGTACCTGACCCCCAAACTGCGGACAGGGGCTGTTTTGTGGCTTTTTACCTGCTCACAAGGCATTAACCATAACAAAATCAGATAATTGCCCTTTAAGTGGGATTAGGGAACTGTTTCTTTGTCCTGTATGGTGCTGTCGGTTGGACACAGAATTGCTCCATGTTATCTCTGTACATATGGCCTCTAGGACTTAGTAAGATAGTGAGGATAGAGAGTTAATAGCAAGCTAGTGGCTCAGACACAGACCACCGGGTGTGCGTGTAAAAGAAGCACAAATCATAGCGTTAACCATGCCACAAGGAACAAGGAGGAACGAGACTGGTGTGTCCCAAATCATAAGTGCTGGCTTATTGCGGATACGACACACAGTGAGTGTCCCACGCATGCACCGAGTCCCAGGCAAGCAGAATACAGAGTGACAGAGAGTAAAGAAAAGGTGGGGAATGCAGATCACATCCAGCTAGCACTCACTTCCTACTTACTTCCATATTGCTGTCTAGCGATCCCGCACTGCTGCGTCGCCCACGCTTGCCTGCCCAGAACATGCAATACCATAGATTAGAGAGCGAGACAAGATCTGGCTGACACAGCTCTTACACCCTGACACGTCCTCATTAACACCCCAACCTTCCTTACTGACCACAGAAAATACCAATGGCCTCTACGGTTCAAGACAGAACACCATCAGTCAGACCCGGATGTCAGATCCATGGAGTGGAACAGACTCCGCTCACCACAAACCGTCATCTTAACCCTTTCAGAACCAGAGGGGTGTGCAATGCATCACTCTGAATCGTAAAGGGTTAATAGGCTTGTGTGCTCGGTCTGCTTCATTCTGACAAAACCGCCAGCATCCATCATGTCCGCCCCCTGGAAGGGCTGAAGATGTTATATCTTAAACACTGGCACAAGAGTGAAATTCATACAGGCCATTGGGATTTATTGGTCACAGTAAGGCAACTGGTAGTATTATTATGAGGTAATGTTCCTTTAAAAGGAAAGAATCAACTGGAAACAAGGTTTTAACCCTTTGAGTGCCAGAGCGGTACATCGCGTACCCTTCTGGCACTCAAAAGGTTAATGCACATTACACCTAAATTGACCTAATACCCAGTGCAATGTATCACATTAAGTGCCCCATATCCAGGGCCCCATGATTATTGCGCTAGGAGGAGGAGCCCATGTTGCTCCGCCCATTTGTATTACATGTGCATTTGTGAATGTGCACTGACCTCCATTTTCCTGCCTTTACAAAATCTATCCACTAGGGGGTGTTATGGCACCAAATCAGCAAATGGACCAATTGTGAAAAATAAATTGCAGCCATGTTGTGCTTGGCGCAAAGCAACATATGCACCGGTGATGCAAAGGGACAGAGCAACATGGATGCCTCTCTCTAGTACAAATACTCAGCTGGAGCCCTGATTAACTGGGAGAGGTCTCATGGCACCTTATGGCATGTAATGTAGTTCCCAGAGGATACTGTCCCTTTAATCTGCAGCATGGCGATTGGTCGTTAATATTAATTGTCTTTGGTTTCCACATCCCCAGCTCCTCACATCAGCTGGGATTTACATTATCTTATGGCCACACACACAAAGGCACAAGTGGACCAACTCTGTGCAATCCAGCTGTGCAGTAAGAATCGTGTAAACATTCCCAGGGACTTAAATGTGACTTGTAACCCCTTCAATGCTACACAGGTTGTTGGAGACATCTCTTGCTTTCATAGGGTTAAAAACGTCATTTAAGTCAGCGGGAATTCTTTTTTTTTTTCTCCTGATGGTGCAGTTCGTTTCCTCCACAATTGCTTCACTTGTCCCTTGTGCACATAACCATTAAAGGGATAGTAATACCATGAAACCAACGTAGCTGCTATTGCTTCTCCTATATCCTTATCCAGGACATACTTGAAAACGAGAGAAATCTCAATGTATTCTTCCTGGTAAAACATTTTCTAAATAAATAAATAAATAATAAAGAGGCTCATGTAGCGCTTTATGTTAAAGGGATAGTAATACTTCAGTATTACAAATCCCTATATTAAAGCCCTTGTAAAAAGAAACATATTGCCCCCAGTGTTATCTCTCAGACCTTTCTGGTTTGAGAGATAATCGCTTCTAAAGTTGTCCTCTCCCTCCCCCTTCCCCGTAGTCAGCATTCTAGCTGACTCAGGGAAATCTGGTCAGAGATCATCAGGCGGCTCTCCAGCAGAGCCGCGATCGCATTAACTAAAAAAAAAACTTTCACTAAAACGGTCTTCTAAGCCAAGCACACGTAGAAGACCATTTCAGTGAAAGTTTTTTTTTTAGTTAACGCGATCGCGGCTCTGCTGGAGAGCCGCCTGAAAGTGGCACGACTCTCTGCCCTGCAGTCAGCTAAAATGCCGACTACGGGGGAGGGAGAGGGCAACTTTAGAAGCGATTATCTCTCAAACCATAAAGGTCTGAGAGATGACACTGGGGGCAAAACGTTTCTTTTTACAAGGGCTTTAATATAGGGATTTGTAATACTGAAGTATTACTATCCCTTTAATGTGCTCCGTGCTGTAGTTCAATAGAAATTCTCTAGTAAAGTGTCCCCCTCCCTTTTCCCTCTTTCAGTCAGCCGGATGGAGCTGAGAGAGGGACAATCTTCACTAAGCATAAGGAAAATCCTGTTCTCCTTCCTCCAGGGGGCAGTGTTCCCTTATACTCAGTGGATGAAGACTGACCCCTTGTGCTCCGCGTCCGGTCCCATGACTGGATTCCACATCTAAGGGCAGGCGGCTTGCAGGCTGTAAAAGGGTTAGGAGGGGTAATCCTTTACTAGTGAATTTCTATTTAAACTGTTAGTAACTTTTTTTTGCATTTAGAAGAGCTTAAAAAGCTGATCTAAATGCAAAAAAACGTATCTCTCAAACCGCTATGGTTTAAGAGATACAGGCGTTTAAAGTTTGATTTCTCCTACTGACAGCTGTAAAGCTGTCAGCAGGAGATCTGTGTCGGTCGACATGCTGGCGCTTGAGAAGTGCAGCGATCTCGTTACTTACATGGAATCCCTTCATTGGAATGGTCTAAAACGTGTGCCTGAACACCAGCTGAACACTAGTCACATGTTTTAGACCATTCCAATGAAGGGATTCCGTGTAAGTAACGAGATCTCGGCACTTCTCAAGCGCCAGCGTGTCGACCGACACGAATCTCCTGCTGACAGCTTTACAGCTGTCAGTAGGAGAAATCAAACTTTAAACGCCCGTATCTCTTACACCATAGCGGTTTGAGAGATACATTTTTTGCATTTAGATCAGCTTTTTAAGCTCTTCTAAATGCAAAAAAGTTTTTTTTTAGACATTACTAACACTTGAACTAGCCAAAAAAACACAAGGGGGAAGGTATCTAGTGTAACACACTATATCCACTCTCATTTCGCGAGTGCTCCTTTCGATACAAAGTAGCCAGTTGGCCTGTGGGGGATATTATCACAGCCTCCGCACAGATAACCTCCAACGTAGACGCTTGGTCACTCCGTGTCCACTCAGTCACACTGGACGCTGGACAACGACAAACCAAGAATATGCACACAGGACGGGAGCCTCACAACTCCATGTACTATTTGTTTTGTCAGTCACTCTCAGATATGTACATACAGTTTTGTACATACAGTTTTGTACATACAGATGTGTACATACAGATGTGTACATACAGTTTTGTACATACAGATGTGTACATACAGTTTTGTACATACAGTTTTGTACATACAGATATGTACATATGTGTACATACAGTTTTGTACATACAGATGTGTACATACAGTTTTGTACATACAGATGTGTACATACAGATGTGTACATAAAATTTTGTACATACAGATGTGTACATACAGTTTTGTACATACAGATGTGGGTACATACAGTTTTGTACATACAGATGTGTACATACAGTTTTGTACATACAGTGTTGTACATACAGACGTGTACATACAGTTTTGTACATACAGTTTTGTACATACAGATGTGTACATACAGTTTTGAAGCTCTCCTCCTGTCTGTATATTTTTGGTTTTTCTATTGAACTAGAACATGGAGAATATTAAAATAGAGTGTTACATGATCCTCTTTATAGGTGGGTCAATCTGAGCTGCGTTGGTTGCAATACATTACTATCCCTTTAAGGTCACACATTACTGAGAACTGGCCAGTCTTATTGGACTGACCAGCTCTTCCCTTGTGATACAAATATAATACTGGGATTTATTGCAGTCTGACTCACTATTACTAGAGGCCAATTGGAAGAGCTGGACTTCTGGGGGGATCAGGTGACAGACACACAATAGGGGGGCTTTATCTTATACATCCGCATGGTGTGACTTATGAGTAAAGGAGAAGTAACGATTTATCATGAAAATACACACATCACAGGGTTTTAAAGGGATAGTAATACTTCATTTTATCTTTATTTTATTTTGTAGGCATTAAAAAAACATGAAGAATGATATAAGTCTTATCTCTCAATCCTTTATGGTTTGAGAGATATTCACAAGCAAAGTTTCCCCTCCCTCCCCTTTTACCTAGTGTAAGCCATCTCTTCTCAGATGTGGAATCCAGTCCATAGACCAGACAGATAACAGCAGGGGACAATCTTCTTCCTATGAGAACAATGAAATCCCTGTCCCCCTTTTACCTAGTGTAAGCCATCTCTTCTCAGATGTGGAATCCAGTCCATAGACCAGACAGATAACAGAAGGGGACAATCTTCTTCCTATGAGAACAATGAAATCCCTGCCCCCCTTGACAAGTTTTTCAGGTTTTTCCCTTATCTTAATTGAAGATTGTCCCTCTCTGCAGTCTACCTGGGCACCTCCCTTCTGATCTGGTTGAACAGGCGGGGGGAAACTTTGCTTGTGAATATCTCTTAAACCATAAAGGTTTGAGAGATAAGACGTATATCGTTCTTCATGTTTTTTTGATGCCTACAAAATAAAATAAAGCTAAAACGAAGTATTACTATCCCTTTAACTCCCACGTAAAACAAGACTACGCCAACTGCCGATACAAAAATCATTCAAAAGTTATAACAGCCCAAACGTGCTTCAGTTCTTAGAGGAGATGCACTAACCGGTGATAAAGAGGTGATAAGGTGGAGATAACTTCTCCAGTGATATCACTTCTCCAATTTCTATGTTATTCTATGGAGCCTATGCACGAAGATTTCTCCAGCTTTGGGGATCTTAACCCTTTGAGTGCCAGAGGGATACGCAACGCATTGTAAAGCTATGTGTTACGTACCCCTCTGGCACTCAAAGGGTTAATGCATAGTCGCTATAGAATAACTTAGGAACTCCACTTTTATCACCTCTTTATCACACCTTAGTGCATAACTCCCTTTTTTTTTAATCAAAACATTTCTATAAAAAAGTGACCACTAGGTGGAGCTCTTTCATTAGTGCCTATGGAGAATTTCAGTTGATTGATGGTAAAGATCTCCAAACACTTAAGCAGAGAAGCATTATCTTGAGCTGGGATAACTTTTGACTTGAGTGGGAGTGACAGCCTCGTTCTTCTCAGCAGAAAAAGCAATTAAATATGTTTTAGTCATAAACATGTTCTGTTCCTTTGAAGAAGCCGTAAAAGTTTTATAGCAAAATTATATGTTACTGGACTTTTCCTGCTGAGTAAAATAAGATCCCCCCACAGTAGGGAGATGCATCGTTCAACAGTTATTATAGCACTTTTTTTTATCAATTTATCAGGACTGTTGTCCCAAAGACAACTAATTTTCATATAATGCTCTCTACAGGAGGGCTGGAATACAGTAAGTTATAGGAACAGCGCCAGCTGGTGGCCAGGACATAAAGTTTCTTCTAAATTTACAGTTTGAGATATAACAACTAGTGAATGAAGCATTTTCCCGTCAGATTACCCCAGTTTAACTCAGCAGGAAAGTCTCTGTAACACACGGTGCTCTAGTGAGAGCCCAGACTATAATCTCTAACACAGCAGAACGCAGAACATACTATTAGCTTTGCCGGGGGCTCGTCTAAAGGGCAGTGCCAACTAGGTGACTGATGCCAGTACAAAACAGCTTACTTGAATGCATGGCGCCATTTCCAAACAAGAAAATAAAGGCTGTAAAATGATACTTTATGATTAGAAATGAAATATCGATTTTAGGACAAAGTAACATGTGATTCCCCAGTTGTTGTTCATCAGCTCCCATGATCCTCAGTTGGCCAATGGTAGAACAGCAATAGCTGGAGCCTGGTTAAAGGTCCATAAGAACTGTAGTCCTCTAACAGCTGGAGAGGCACAGGTTGCTTATCACTGTTTATATCCTAATAAATCAAAGTCACTCTTTGATTTTTTTTATATAGATATATAGATAGACACACACAAACATACACACACACAGAGGGGCGTTATTAATGATGGAGATTAATAAACTAGGTAGTATCCTTGAGTGCATCAGCGTCACCTATGGGATACTATCACCCATATCTATAGGAGCTAGAAGTCATTAGTACTGGTTGCAAATTAAAGTGATAGCTGGGCTTTTCAATGCAAGTGCATTATATGTAAAAATCAGGTTGTATATACTGATTATTATTTTTTTTTGATTGTTTTAATAGGCACAGATGTGTTTATTTAATTTACAGTTTTAGGTCCTGGTTTCTCCAGAGCTTTCTATGTGAGACCGTGAAAGCAGAGAGAGTGCAATGTGAAAAATTTGTAAAAAATATATAGTGTATAAAAGACAGTGTAAAAAATATACAGTGTAAAAATATACATTAAAAAAACAGTGTAAAAAATATACAGTGTATAAAATATACAGTGTAAAAAATATACATTAAAAATACAGTTTAAAAAATATAGTGTAAAAAATATTCAGTGTAAAAAATATACATTAAAAAGACAGTGTAAAAATATACAGTGTAAAAAATATACATTAAAAAGACAGTGTAAAAAATATACATTAAAAATACAGTGTAAAAAATATAGTGTAAAAAATATACAGTGTAAAAAATATTCAGTGTAAAAAATATGCAGTGTAAAAAAGACAGTGTAAAAATATACAGTGTAAAAAATATATTGTAAAATATCAAATGTAAAAATAAAAATAAAAAGTGAAAAAGATCCAGTATAAAACACAACAGTGTAAAAATATACAGTGTAAACAAGATAGTGAGAATGTAAACAGCTGTGTTTAGAGGATACAGATCACTCAGAGCTGCAGGGATAGTGTTACACTGAGTTACTACCCTTATGTTCACAGTCCCTGATTGAAAGCTCTCTGTACACAGACAGATACTTGGAGAGAGGCTGAAAAATAAGTATATTTAAAAGCCCCTTTCACCCGGGTGACGCTGACACAGTCATTTTATCGTTTCTCTTTACAGTGAGAGAATGGGATAATGGGAAATCCTCGCTCCACTGTAGCGCTAAAACACTAACACACCCCAAACCTACTAATATCTCTGTGTAATGTTATGACCCTTGACACACGACCTATGAACTGTTAGGGGTGAGGGGTGAAATGTGAGGGGTGAAATGCTAGGGACTAAATATTAAGGGTACGCCATTACAGAGCTGGTATTCCACCATGAGGCCTGGCACTTTAGCCCCCTCCTCCAGCACCTAGAACCCCCTACACCCTCATCACATTTATACAGATAAATACATATGCCCCATATGGTGGTATTTTGCCCGGATTACCCAGTAACTTTACTGTACAGCCCCCCAGGTCAGTGCACTTGGCGGCCCAGGTCTGCAGGACACAGACAGGCAGGAGGTGGGCACCAAGAAGCAGAATGGGGGAGGGGGTACGAATACTCTATGTCCCCTCTGGATTCTTGGGTGATCAACATGGAAATGTGAATTTAGATTTTTCTTTTTGGTTGTTTTCAGTTTTGGACATTTTATTAAAATTTATTTTTTCCAAATTTATTTCAACAGATCAACAAATTAATTTGTGTTCTATCGAAAAGCGGAGCAGTCCTGGGCCAAACCAACAGCAAAACAAGGGGGGATAACCATTCCCATTGATTTTACTGGGTCTTTTAACCCCTTCTACGCATCAATGTATTGTGAAGCAACGTGTAGGAGACCGCTAGAATCCAGGGGGTTAAAGCCCCATTTAAATCAGAAGGAATTCTGGGAATGTTTATTTCTCCCCTATGGAACTGATGGTACGACCCAGCGCTGCTCCTCTTTTTATTGAGCACAGACACACGGACACACGTCTGGGACACACGTCTGGGACACACGGACATACATGTACCCCTCTGGAACACAAAGGGTTAAGAGTTTCCATCATATTTCTGATCTAAAACTGCATAAACGTGTGTTGTAAATATTCCATTAACGACCAGAGTGATGTGCATTGTGAACTAGGCCTCAGTGAAAAGCCCAGGGCTTATCAGCTTCGGCTGGAACCCAAGACAGGCGGATGTTGCCTGCGCGGCCCCCAACAGGTCTCCTCAGTGGGACACAGCAGGACTATGAGGGGAGAATCGCACTGGACTGAACTGGGAGACTACAGTCCTACAGATCATTATCACAGACCAGCGATGTGGCCCCGGGTCTCCTCAGTGGGACACAGCAGGACTATGAGGGGAGAATCGCACTGGACTGAAATGGGAGACTACAGTCCTACAGATCATTATCACAGACCAGTGATGGGGCCCCGGGTCTCCTCAGTGGGACACAGCAGGACTATGGGGGGGAATATCACTGGACTGAACTGGGAGACTACAGTCCTACAGATCATTATCACAGACCAGCGATGGGGCCCCGGGTCTCCTCAGTGGGACACAGCAGGACTATGGGGGGGAATATCACTGGACTGAACTGGGAGACTACAGTCCTACAGATCATTATCACAGACCAGCGATGGGGCCCCGGGTCTCCTCAGTGGGACACAGCAGGACTATGGGGGGGAGCATCGTACTGGACTGAACTGGGAGACTATAGTCCTACAGATCATTATCACAGACCAGCGATGGGGCCCCGGGTCTCCTCAGTGGGACACAGCAGGACTATGGGGGGGAATCTCACTGGACTGAACTGGGAGACTACAGTCCTACAGATCATTATCACAGACCAGCGATGGGGCCCCGGGTCTCCTCAGTGGGACACAGCAGGACTATGGGGGGGGAGCATCGTACTGGACTGAACTGGGAGACTACAGTCCTACAGATCATTATCACAGACCAGCGATGGGACCCCGGATCTCCTCAGTGGGACACAGCAGGACTATGGGGGGGAATCTCACTGGACTGAACTGGGAGACTACAGTCCTACAGATCATTATCACAGACCAGTGATGGGGCCCCGGGTCTCCTCAGTGGGACACAGCAGGACTATGTGGGGAGAATCGCACTGGACTGAACTGGGAGACTACAGTCCTACAGATCATTATCACAGACCAGTGATGGGGCCCCGGGTCTCCTCAGTGGGACACAGCAGGACTATGTGGGGAGAATCGCACTGGACTGAACTGGGAGACTATAGTCCTACAGATCATTATCACAGACCAGCGATGGGGCCCCGGGTCTCCTCAGTGGGACACAGCAGGACTATGGGGGGGAATCGCACTGGACTGAACTGGGAGTCTACAGTCCTACAGATTATTATCACAGACCAGTGATGGGGCCCCGGGTCTCCTCAGTGGGACACAGCAGGACTATGGGGGAAGCATCGTACTGGACTGAACTGGGAGACTACAGTCCTACAGATCATTATCAGAGACCAGCGATGGGGCCCCGGGTCTCCTCAGTGGGACACAGCAGGACTATGGGGGGAGCATCGTACTGGACTGAACTGGGAGACTACACTCCTACAGATCATTATCACAGACCAGTGATGGGGCCTCGGGTCTCCTCAGTGGGACACAGCAGGACTATGGGGGGAGCATCGTACTGGTCTGAACTGGGAGACTACAGTCCTACAGATCATTATCACAGACCAGCGATGGGGCCTCGGGTCTCCTCAGTGGGACACAGCAGGACTATGGGGGGAGCATCGTACTGGTCTGAACTGGGAGACTACAGTCCTACAGATCATTATCACAGACCAGCGATGGGGCCTCGGGTCTCCTCAGTGGGACACAGCAGGACTATGGGGGGAGCATCGTACTGGTCTGAACTGGGAGACTACAGTCCTACAGATCATTATCACAGACCAGTGATGGGGCCCCGGGTCTCCTCAGTGGGACACAACAGGACTATGTGGGGAGAATCGTACTGGACTGAACTGGGAGACTACAGTCCTACAGATCATTATCACAGACCAGCGATGGGGCCCCGGGTCTCCTCAGTGGGACACAGCAGGACTATGTGGGGAGAATCGCACTGGACTGAACTGGGAGACTACAGTCCTACAGATCATTATCACAGACCAGTGATGGGGCCCCGGGTCTCCTCAGTGGGACACAATAGGACTATGGGGGGAGAATCGCACTGGACTGAACTGGGAGACTACAGTCCTACAGATCATTATCACAGACCAGCGATGGGGCCCCGGGTCTCCTCAGTGGGACACAGCAGGACTATGGGGGGGAGCATCGTACTGGACTGAACTGGGAGACTACAGTCCTACAAATCATTATCACAGACCAGCGATGGGGCCCCGGGTCTCCTCAGTGGGACACAGCAGGACTATGGGGGAGAATCGCACTGGACTGAACTGGGAGACTACAGTCCTACAGATCATTATCACAGACCAGCGATGGGGCCCCGGGTCTCCTCAGTGGGACACAGCAGGACTATTGGGGGAGAATTGTACTGGACTGAACTGGGAGACTACAGTCCTACAGATCATTATCACAGACCAGCGATGGGGCCCCGGGTCTCCTCAGTGGGACACAGCAGGACTATGGGGGGGAATCTCACTGGACTGAACTGGGAGACTACAGTCCTACAGATCATTATCACAGACCAGCGATGGGGCCCCGGGTCTCCTCAGTGGGACACAGAAGGACTATGGGGGGGAGAATCGCACTGGACTGAACTGGGAGACTATAGTCCTACAGATCATTATCAGTGACCAGCGATGGGGCCCCGGGTCTCCTCAGTGGGACACAGCAGGACTATGGGGGGGAATCTCACTGGACTGAACTGGGAGACTACAGTCCTACAGATCATTATCACAGACCAGCGATGGGGCCCCGGGTCTCCTCAGTGGGACACATCAGGACTATGGGGGGGGGAGAATCGCACTGGACTGAACTGGGAGACTATAGTCCTACAGATCATTATCAGTGACCAGCGATGGGGCCCCGGGTCTCCTCAGTGGGACACAGCAGGACTATGGGGGGGAATCGTACTGGACTTAACTGGGAGACTACAGTCCTACAGATCATTATCACAGACCAGTGATGGGGCCCCGGGTCTCCTCAGTGGGACACAGCAGGACTATGGGGGGGAGAATCGTACTGGACTGAACTGGGAGACTACACTCCTACAGATCATTATCACAGACCAGCGATGGGGCACTGGGTCTCCTCAGTGGGACACAGCAGGACTATGGGGGGAGAATCGTACTGGACTGAACTGGGGACTACAGTCCTACAGATTATTATCAGAGACCAGTGATGGGGCCCTGGGTCTCCTCAGTGGGACACAGCAGGACTATGGGGGGAGCATCGCACTGGACTGAACTGGGAGACTACAGTCCTACAGATCATTATCACAGACCAGCGATGGGGCCCCGGGTCTCCTCAGTGGGACACAGCAGGACTATGAGGGGAGAATCGCACTGGACTGAACTGGGAGACTACAGTCCTACAGATCATTATCACAGACCAGTGATGGGGCCCGGGGTCTCCTCAGTGGGACACAGCAGGACTATGGGGGGGAGAATCGCACTGGACTGAACTGGGAGACTACAGTCCTACAGATCATTATCACAGACCAGCGATGGGGCCCCGGGTCTCCTCAGTGGGACACAGCAGGACTATGGGGGGGAGAATCGCACTGGACTGAACTGGGAGACTACAGTCCTACAGATCATTATCACAGACCAGTGATGGGGCCCCGGGTCTCCTCAGTGGGACACAGCAGGACTATGGGGGGGAGAATCGCACTGGACTGAACTGGGAGACTATAGTCCTACAGATCGTTATCACAGACCAGCGATGGGGCCCCGGGTCTCCTCAGTGGGACACAGCAGGACTATGGGGGGAGAATCGCGCTGGACTGAACTGGGAGACTACAGTCCTACAGATCATTATCACAGACCAGCGATGGGGCCCCGGGTCTCCTCAGTGGGACACAGCAGGACTATGGGGGGAGAATCGCACTGGACTGAACTGGGAGACTACAGTCCTACAGATCATTATCACAGACCAGCGATGGGGCCCTGGGTCTCCTCAGTGGGACACAGCAGGACTATGGGGGGGAGCATCGCACTGGACTGAACTGGGAGACTACACTCCTACAGATCATTATCACAGACCAGTGATGGGGCCTCGGGTCTCCTCAGTGGGACACAATAGGACTATGGGGGGAGAATCGTACTGGACTGAACTGGGAGACTACAGTCCTACAGATCATTATCACAGACCAGCGATGGGGCCCTGGGTCTCCTCAGTGGGACACAGCAGGACTATGTGGGGAGAATCGCACTGGACTGAACTGGGAGACTACAGTCCTACAGATCATTATCACAGACCAGTGATGGGGCCCCGGGTCTCCTCAGTGGGACACAACAGGACTATGGGGGGAGAATCGTACTGGACTGAACTGGGAGACTACAGTCCTACAGATCATTATCACAGACCAGCGATGGGGCCCCGGGTCTCCTCAGTGGGACACAGCAGGACTATGGGGGGAGCATTGTACTGGACTGAACTGGGAGACTACAGTCCTACAGATCATTATCACAGACCAGCGATGGGGCCCCGGGTCTCCTCAGTAGGACACAGCAGGACTATGGGGGGGAGAATCGTACTGGACTGAACTGGGAGACTACAGTCCTACAGATCATTATCACAGACCAGCGATGGGGCCCCGGGTCTCCTCAGTGGGACACATCAGGACTATGGGGGGGAATCACACTGGACTGAACTGGGAGACTACAGTCCTACAGATCATTATAACAGACCAGCGATGGGGCCCCGGGTCTCCTCAGTGGGACACAGCAGGACTATGGGGGGAGAATCGCACTGGACTGAACTGGGAGACTACAGTCCTACAGATCATTATCACAGACCAGCGATGGGGCCCCGGGTCTCCTCAGTAGGACACAGCAGGACTATGGGGGGGAGAATCGTACTGGACTGAACTGGGAGACTACAGTCCTACAGATCATTATCACAGACCAGCGATGGGGCCCCGGGTCTCCTCAGTGGGACACATCAGGACTATGGGGGGGAATCACACTGGACTGAACTGGGAGACTACAGTCCTACAGATCATTATAACAGACCAGCGATGGGGCCCCGGGTCTCCTCAGTGGGAAACAGCAGGACTATGGGGGGAGAATCGCACTGGACTGAACTGGGAGACTACAGTCCTACAGATCATTATCACAGACCAGCGATGGGGCCCCGGGTCTCCTCAGTGGGACACAGCAGGACTATGTGGGGAGAATCGTACTGGACTGAACTGGGAGACTACAGTCCTACAGATCATTATCACAGACCAGCGATGGGGCCCCGGGTCTCCTCAGTAGGACACAGCAGGACTATGTGGGGAGAATCGCACTGGACTGAACTGGGAGACTACAGTCCTACAGATCATTATCACAGACCAGCGATGGGGCCCCGGGTCTCCTCAGTGGGACACAGCAGGACTATGTTGGGAGAATCGCACTGGACTGAACTGGGAGACTACAGTCCTACAGATCATTATCACAGACCAGCGATGGGGCCCCGGGTCTCCTCAGTGGGACACAGCAGGACTATGGGGGGGGGGAATCGCACTGGACTGAACTGGGAGACTACAGTCCTACAGATCATTATAACAGACCAGCGATGGGGCCCCGGGTTTCCAGTCAGACACCTGCATTGCTTCTCTAGTTGTACACTGGGGCTTGATCAGCGGGTAAGCACCCAGGGCAACACAGGCTGCTGGCAGGGCACTATCCCCATAGTATCCGCTCTGTAAGAAGTTATATGTAGTTCAGTGACATTCGCTACGTGTCAAGGTGCCCTGAATCTCTAGTGCAATGTGCTATGGTAAATGCCTTTCCCAGATATCTGGGGCACCAAGAGGGCAAAGTGAGCTAGGATCATAGTAGAAGGAAAGGTCAGTTTGTCTCCTCCCCTTGCATCACTGATGCACTGTGAGTGAGCATTGACCACGGCCCTGCATTTATCCTTACACCTCCTCCTCCTCCTCACAGGGCTCTGCTTGAGATAATGGTAACCAGGGCACAGCTGGGCTCATTGCACTAGGAGAGAGGTAGCAGGAAAGGTCCATGTGTCTCCTCCCCTTGTATCACTGATGCAGTGTGAGTGGGCACTGACCATGTCCCTGTAGTTTATCGCACACCTCCTCCTCACTTCCTGCTTTTATTTTGTCCACTGGTTACTATTTTCACAAGCAGAGCCCTAGTGGGAGGAGGAGGAGGTGCGAGATAAAATACAGGACCAATTTGCCCTAGAATTTCTCCAGTTTTCTTAGTGTATCATCACATGAAGGGATTCGGTGCTGGAGAACAGAGCACATCGCTGGTATCGGTGTCACCCCATACAATGCAGGGGACCCCACTCTAGGAGTCAGATAATGCTCCTGTTGGATTTATTTATCACGTTGTGCCACCATTAACATAAAGTAGTGGGGAATTATCCATTATCTCACATGCACCAGGAATCCACGTCCTGGAGACGTCTCTAACATTAACGGGTAAACTCCTGAGTATCATCGCTATCGGTACCGATCTGTATATTCCATTATCATCTGCCTCCTTGTACATCATACACAGGGCACTACCAGGTACTAGTACTGATAACAGAAAAACTGTTATATTAATGTTTTATTATGAAAAAGTACATTTTACAGTGATTTCCCTGCTCAGCAAAACAAGGAAGTCATCTTATTAAATGTTATTATAGTTCAGACTGTGGAGTAGCGGTGGAACGGTTATTGTCTCCATCTACAGACAACTGTACAAGAAGTGGGTATGTAGGGAGAGTAATAACTTTACTAGTAGAGGTGGAACTTTTACTGTCCCAGTCTACAGACAACTGTACAAGAAGTGGGTATGTAGGGAGAGTAATAACTTTACTAGTAGTGGTGGAACTGTTACTGTCCCAGTCTACAGACAACTGTACAAGAAGTGGGTATGTTGGGAGAGTAATAACTTTACTAGTAGAGGTGGAACTGTTACTGTCCCAGTCTACAAACAACTGTACAAGAAGTGGGTATGATGGGAGAGTAATAACTTTACTAGTAATGGTGGAACTGTTACTGTCCCAGTCTACAGACAACTGTACAAGAAGTGGGTATGATGGGAGAGTAATAACTTTACTAGTAGTGGTGGAACTGTTACTGTCCCAGTCTACAAACAACTGTACAAGAAGTGGGTATGTTGGGAGAGTAATAACTTTACTAGTAGTGGTGGAACTGTTACTGTCCCAGTCTACAAACAACTGTACAAGAAGTGGGTATGTTGGGAGAGTAATAACTGTACTAGTAGAGGTGGAACTGTTACTGTCCCAATCTACAGACAACTGTACAAGAAGTCGGTATGTAGGGAGAGTAATAACTTTACTAGTAGAGGTGGAACTGTTACTGTCCCAGTCTACAGACAACTGTACAAGAAGTGGGTATATTGGGAGAGTAATAACTTTATTAGTATTGGTGGAACTGTTACTGTCCCAGTCTACAGACAACTGTACAAGAAGTGGGTATGATGGGAGAGTAATAACTTTACTAGTAGAGGTGGAACTGTTACTGTCCCAGTCTACAGACAACTGTACAAGAAGTGGGTATGTTGGGAGAGTAATAACTTTACTAGTAGTGGTGGAACTGTTACTGTCCCAGTCTACAGACAACTGTACAAGAAGTGGGTATGTAGGGAGAGTAATAACTTTACTAGTAGTGGTGGAACTGTTACTGTCCCAGTCTACAGACAACTGTACAAGAAGTGGGTATGTAGGGAGAGTAATAACTTTACTAGTAGAGGTGGAACTGTTACTGTCCCAGTCTACAGACAACTGTACAAGAAGTGGGTATGTTGGGAGAGTAATAACTTTACTAGTAGAGGTGGAACTGTTACTGTCCCAGTCTACAGACAACTGTACAAGAAGTGGGTATGTAGGGAGAGTAATAACTTTACTAGTAGGGGTGGAACTGTTACTGTCCCAGTCTACAGACAACTGTACAAGAAGTGGGTATGTAGGGAGAGTAATAACTTTACTAGTAGTGGTGGAACTGTTACTGTCCCAGTCTACAGACAACTGTACAAGAAGTAGGTATGTAGGGAGAGTAATAACTTTACTAGTAGATGTGGAACTGTTACTGTCCCAGTCTACAGACAACTGTACAAGAAGTGGGTATGCTTGGAGAGTAATAACTTTACTAGTATTGGTGGAACGGTTACTGTCCCAGTCTACAGACAACTGAACAAGAAGTGGGTATGTTGGGAGAGTAATAACTTTACTAGTAGAGGTGGAACTGTTACTGTCCCAGTCTACAGACAACTGTACAAGAAGTGGGTATGTTGGGAGAGTAATAACTTTACTAGTAGAGGTGGAACTGTTACTGCCCCAGTCTACAGACAACTGTACAAGAAGTGGGTATGTTGGGAGAGTAATAACTTTACTAGTAGAGGTGGAACTGTTACTGTCCCAGTCTACAAACAACTGTACAAGAAGTGGGTATGATGGGAGAGTAATAACTTTACTAGTAATGGTGGAACTGTTACTGTCCCAGTCTACAGACAACTGTACAAGAAGTGGGTATGATGGGAGAGTAATCACTTTACTAGTAGTGGTGGAACTGTTACTGTCCCAGTCTACAAACAACTGTACAAGAAGTGGGTATGTAGGGAGAGTAATAACTTTACTAGTAGAGGTGGAACTGTTACTGTCCCAATCTACAGACAACTGTACAAGAAGTGGGTATGTAGGGAGAGTAATAACTTTACTAGTAGTGGTGGAACTGTTACTGTCCCAGTCTACAGACAACTGTACAAGAAGTGGGTATGTTGGGAGAGTAATAACTTTACTAGTAGAGGTGGAACTGTTACTGTCCCAGTCTACAAACAACTGTACAAGAAGTGGGTATGATGGGAGAGTAATAACTTTACTAGTAATGGTGGAACTGTTACTGTCCCAGTCTACAGACAACTGTACAAGAAGTGGGTATGATGGGAGAGTAATAACTTTACTAGTAGTGGTGGAACTGTTACTGTCCCAGTCTACAAACAACTGTACAAGAAGTGGGTATGTTGGGAGAGTAATAACTTTACTAGTAGTGGTGGAACTGTTACTGTCCCAGTCTACAAACAACTGTACAAGAAGTGGGTATGTTGGGAGAGTAATAACTGTACTAGTAGAGGTGGAACTGTTACTGTCCCAATCTACAGACAACTGTACAAGAAGTCGGTATGTAGGGAGAGTAATAACTTTACTAGTAGAGGTGGAACTGTTACTGTCCCAGTCTACAGACAACTGTACAAGAAGTGGGTATATTGGGAGAGTAATAACTTTATTAGTATTGGTGGAACTGTTACTGTCCCAGTCTACAGACAACTGTACAAGAAGTGGGTATGATGGGAGAGTAATAACTTTACTAGTAGAGGTGGAACTGTTACTGTCCCAGTCTACAGACAACTGTACAAGAAGTGGGTATGTTGGGAGAGTAATAACTTTACTAGTAGTGGTGGAACTGTTACTGTCCCAGTCTACAGACAACTGTACAAGAAGTGGGTATGTAGGGAGAGTAATAACTTTACTAGTAGTGGTGGAACTGTTACTGTCCCAGTCTACAGACAACTGTACAAGAAGTGGGTATGTAGGGAGAGTAATAACTTTACTAGTAGAGGTGGAACTGTTACTGTCCCAGTCTACAGACAACTGTACAAGAAGTGGGTATGTTGGGAGAGTAATAACTTTACTAGTAGAGGTGGAACTGTTACTGTCCCAGTCTACAGACAACTGTACAAGAAGTGGGTATGTAGGGAGAGTAATAACTTTACTAGTAGGGGTGGAACTGTTACTGTCCCAGTCTACAGACAACTGTACAAGAAGTGGGTATGTAGGGAGAGTAATAACTTTACTAGTAGTGGTGGAACTGTTACTGTCCCAGTCTACAGACAACTGTACAAGAAGTAGGTATGTAGGGAGAGTAATAACTTTACTAGTAGAGGTGGAACTGTTACTGTCCCAGTCTACAGACAACTGTACAAGAAGTGGGTATGTTGGGAGAGTAATAACTTTACTAGTAGAGGTGGAACTGTTACTGCCCCAGTCTACAGACAACTGTACAAGAAGTGGGTATGTTGGGAGAGTAATAACTTTACTAGTAGAGGTGGAACTGTTACTGTCCCAGTCTACAGACAACTGTACAAGAAGTAGGTATGTTGGGAGAGTAATAACTTTACTAGTAGAGGTGGAACTGTTACTGTCCCAGTCTACAGACAACTGTACAAGAAATGGGTATGTAGGGAGAGTAATAACTTTACTAGTAGAGGTGGAACTGTTACTGTCCCAATCTACAGACAACTGTACAAGAAGTGGGTAGGTTGGGAGAGTAATAACTTTACTAGTAGAGGTGGAACTGTTACTGTCCCAGTCTACAGGCAACTATACAAGAAGTGGGTATGATGGGAGAGTAATAACTTTACTAGTAGAGGTGGAATTGTTACTGTCCCAGTCTACAGACAACTGTACAAGAAGTAGGTATGTTGGGAGAGTAATAACTTTACTAGTAGAGGTGGAACTGTTACTGTCCCAGTCTACAGACAACTGTACAAGAAATGGGTATGTAGGGAGAGTAATAACTTTACTAGTAGAGGTGGAACTGTTACTGTCCCAATCTACAGACAACTGTACAAGAAGTGGGTAGGTTGGGAGAGTAATAACTTTACTAGTAGAGGTGGAACTGTTACTGTCCCAGTCTACAGACAACTGTACAAGAAGTGGGTATGTTGGGAGAATAATAACTTTACTAGTAGAGGTGGAACTGTTACTGTCCCAGTCTACGGACAACTGTACAAGAAGTGGGTATGTTGGGAGAGTAATAACTTTACTAGTAGAGGTGGAACTGTTACTGTCCCAGTCTACGGACAACTGTATAAGAAGTGGGTATGTTGTGAGAGTAATAACTTTACTAGTAATGGTGGAACTGTTACTGCCCCAGTCTACAGACAACTGTACAAGAAGTGGGTATGTAGGGAGAGTAATAACTTTACTAGTAATGGTGGAACTGTTACTGTCCCAGTCTACAGACAACTGTACAAGAAGTGGGTAGGTTGGGAGAGTAATAACTTTACTAGTAGAGGTGGAACTGTTACTGTCCCAGTCTACAGACAACTGTACAAGAAGTGGGTATGTTGGCAGAGTAATAACTTTACCAGTAGTGGTGGAACTGTTACTGTCCCAGTCTACAGACAACTGTACAAGAAGTGGGTATGTAGGGAGAGTAATAACTTTACCAGTAGAGGTGGAACTGTTACTGTCCCAGTCTACAGAAAACTGTACAAGAAGTAGGTATGTAGGGAGAGTAATAACTTTACTAGTAGTGGTGGAACTGTTACTGTCCCAGTCTACAGACAACTGTACAAGAAGTAGGTATGTAGGGAGAGTAATAACTTTACTAGTAGTGGTGGAACTGTTACTGTCCCAGTCTACAGACAACTGTACAAGAAGTGGGTATGTTGGGAGAGTAATAACTTTACTAGTAGTGGTGGAACTGTTACTGTCCCAGTCTACAGACAACTGTACAAGAAGTGGGTATGTTGGGACAGTAATAACTTTACTAGTAGAGGTGGAACTGTTACTGTCCCAGTCTACAGACAACTGTACAAGAAGTAGGTATGTAGGGAGAGTAATAACTTTACTAGTAGTGGTGGAACTGTTACTGTCCCAGTCTACAGACAACTGTACAAGAAGTGGGTATGTTGGGAGAGTAATAACTTTACTAGTAGTGGTGGAACTGTTACTGTCCCAGTCTACAGACAACTGTACAAGAAGTAGGTATGTTGGGAGAGTAATAACTTTACTAGTAGTGGTGGAACTGTTACTGTCCCAGTCTACAGACAACTGTACAAGAAGTAGGTATGTTGGGAGAGTAATAACTTTACTAGTAGTGGTGGAACTGTTACTGTCCCAGTCTACAGACAACTGTACAAGAAGTGGGTATGTTGGGAGAGTAATAACTTTACTAGTAGAGGTGGAACTGTTACTGTCCCAGTCTACAGACAACTGTACAAGAAGTGGGTATGTAGGGAGAGTAATAACTTTACTAGTAGTGGTGGAACTGTTACTGTCCCAGTCTACAAACAACTGTACAAGAAGTGGGTATGATGGGAGAGTAATAACTTTACTAGTAGTGGTGGAACTGTTACTGTCCCAGTTTACAAACAACTGTACAAGAAGTGGGTATGTTGGGAGAGTAATAACTTTACTAGTAGTGGTGGAACTGTTACTGTCCCCGTCTACAGACAACTGTACAAGAAGTGGGTATGTTGGGAGAGTAATGACTTTACTAGTAGTGGTGGAACTGTTACTGTCCCAGTCTACAGACAACTGTACAAGAAGTGGGTATGATGGGAGAGTAATAACTTTACTAGTAATGGTGGAACTGTTACTGTCCCAGTCTACAGACAACTGTACAAGAAGTAGGTATGTTGGGAGAGTAATAACTTTACTAGTAGAGGTGGAACTGTTACTGTCCCAGTCTACAGACAACTGTACAAGAAGTAGGTATGATGGGAGAGTAATAACTTTACTAGTAATGGTGGAACTGTTACTGTCCCCGTCTACAGACAACGGTACAAGAAGTAGATATGATGGGAGAGTAATAACTTTACTAGTAGAGGTGGAACTGTTACTGTCCCAGTCTACAGACAACTGTATAAGAAGTGGGTATGTTGGGAGAGTAATAACTTTACAAGTAGTGGTGGAACTGTTACTGTCCCAGTCTACAGACAACTGTACAAGAAGTGGGTATGTTGGGAGAGTAATAACTTTACTAGTAATGGTGGAACTGTTACTGTCCCAGTCTACAAACAACTGTACAAGAAGTGGGTATGATGGGAGAGTAATAACTTTACTAGTAGTGGTGGAACTGTTACTGTCCCAGTTTACAAACAACTGTACAAGAAGTGGGTATGTTGGGAGAGTAATAACTTTACTAGTAGTGGTGGAACTGTTACTGTCCCCGTCTACAGACAACTGTACAAGAAGTGGGTATGTTGGGAGAGTAATGACTTTACTAGTAGTGGTGGAACTGTTACTGTCCCAGTCTACAGACAACTGTACAAGAAGTGGGTATGATGGGAGAGTAATAACTTTACTAGTAATGGTGGAACTGTTACTGTCCCAGTCTACAGACAACTGTACAAGAAGTAGGTATGTTGGGAGAGTAATAACTTTACTAGTAGAGGTGGAACTGTTACTGTCCCAGTCTACAGACAACTGTACAAGAAGTAGGTATGATGGGAGAGTAATAACTTTACTAGTAATGGTGGAACTGTTACTGTCCCAGTCTACAGACAACTGTACAAGAAGTAGATATGATGGGAGAGTAATAACTTTACTAGTAATGGTGGAACTGTTACTGTCCCAGTCTACAGACAACTGTACAAGAAGTAGGTATGTAGGGAGAGTAATAACTTTACTAGTAGAGGTGGAACTGTTACTGTCCCAGTCTACAGACAACTGTACAAGAAGTAGGTATGTAGGGAGAGTAATAACTTTACTAGTAGTGGTGGAACTGTTACTGTCCCAGTCTACAGACAACTGTACAAGAAGTGGGTATGATGGGAGAGTAATAACTTTACTAGTAGAGGTGGAACTGTTACTGTCCCAGTCTACAGACAACTGTACAAGAAGTGGGTATTATGGGAGAGTAATAACTTTACTAGCAGTGGTGGAACTGTTACTGTCCCAGTCTACAGACAACTGTACAAGAAGTGGGTATGATGGGAGAGTAATAACTTTACTAGTAGTGGTGGAACTGTTACTGTCCCAGTCTACAAACAACTGTACAAGAAGTGGGTATGTTGGGAGAGTAATAACTTTACTAGTAATGGTGGAACTGTTACTGTCCCAGT
Source organism: Rhinophrynus dorsalis (assembly GCA_037306005.1). Lineage (NCBI taxonomy): Eukaryota > Metazoa > Chordata > Amphibia > Anura > Rhinophrynidae > Rhinophrynus > Rhinophrynus dorsalis. Next base: position 130,895 of record JBBDGT010000305.1, on the reverse strand, counting down.
CTACAGACAACTGTACAAGAAGTAGGTATGTAGGGAGAGTAATAACTTTACTAGTAGTGGTGGAACTGTTACTGTCCCAGTCTACAGACAACTGTACAAGAAGTGGGTATGATGGGAGAGTAATAACTTTACTAGTAGAGGTGGAACTGTTACTGTCCCAGTCTACAGACAACTGTATAAGAAGTGGGTATTATGGGAGAGTAATAACTTTACTAGCAGTGGTGGAACTGTTACTGTCCCAGTCTACAGACAACTGTACAAGAAGTGGGTCGGCTGGGAGAGTAATAACTTTACTAGTAGAGGTGGAACTGTTACTGTCCCAGTCTACAGACAAATGTACAAGAAGTGGGTATGATGGGAGAGTAATAACTTTACTAGTAGAGGTGGAACTGTTACTGTCCCAGTCTACAAACAACTGTACAAGAAGTGGGTCGGCTGGGAGAGTAATAACTTTGTAACGAAGCATCCTAATGTATTCAGAAGGAAATAACTTACAATATCTATGTTTTTTCATAATAAGGTTTTACTCCTCCTTCAATCCAACATTAAGGCAACAGGGCCGGTTATGGCAGGAAAAAAATAACCCCCAGATTTCACCCAACAGATTCCTCCCAACAATGGGAGCCAGGACAGGGAATGCTCTATCTGGTGTGGAATGCTCTATCTGGTGTCTGGCACAGCTGGAAGGGGGATAAGGCAATAAGTACCTTGTTAACCCACTGAGTACCAGAGGGATGTGCAAGGCATGCCTTGCATACCTGGTCATCAAGGTGTTAAGGTTGCATCGATATCAATATGTGATATTTTGGGACAGAAGTTGTGAATTTGGTCGGGCTTCACTCCATTTCATTCATCGAATGTAATGCACAGTTACACGAAAGCACAAGGTACACATGAAGCGCACTTTATGGATCTGGGCGTCTCTGCGTCTAAAGCTATGGTTCACTTACGCTTCCTACCACCTTCATTCTCCATTAAAAGTACACATAGTCATCTACCATAGGTAACGGGTTATATATAATGAGTTTTTAAAAACGGGGGTGGAGGAAAAAAAAAAAAAATCAAAACAACCAAATAAATAATGATTTTTATAGTAGGGTTACGGCTGTATACAGCACAAATCATGGTATATTTAGATACAATATACATATTTGTGTATATTTAGCTCATAACCAGATGAAGTACGAGGGCGCGTACCTGCTTCAGAGAGATCCCTAAGTGAGCTACTGAGAGCGCTTCTCTTCAGACCCTCCCCTGTAGCGTAACTGTCATCTAGACACGCCCGGTTCAACGTGCCATTTCCCGACTCCTTCTTCAGGCTGGACGACTGGGACATACTGGGGCGCACCACCCCTTTCTGCTTCTCTAGCTCCGCTGCAACAATTGGGAAGAACAGGAGAGATGTTAGTTATCCTTATGGAAGAAACAAAGTTATGGACCGCGTGCACAGATTACGTTGACCAATTCCCAATCATTTATAGTGCCCCTAAAGGTTGTGGACCAGCAAAGCATTGGGGTGGAATTTATTGGCTTCCTAATGTGGTTCAGCAGGGACATGAATATGATTTATATACAACAACAGTTTCCCATATTTCTTGTTTTATATCTATCTCTGCTGTGATCAAAACACAGGCAGGGCAAGTATGAGGATGACACAACTGCAGTGTATTCATTTAAAATATAACACAATACAGAAATGATTACACCTGCAATATATGTCACTGACAATCACTCCTTCCTGTGCTTTGGTCACAGCAGGGAGACACAGTGACTTACAGATAAGAAGAAGTAGGAAAAACACTTTGTCGGACATTATAATTTACTGTCTTTATTTTCTTTCAGGATCTTCTCATGAGTTGGGCGTAACAATTTGTATCTCCATTATTTTAAGGAACCCCCCCGTGCTCATGGTAAAGGCGACTCTAGAGCTATGAGGATATATTTATATATCTGGGGTCCTGGAGATTGGGGCTGGGAAGTTCAGTCTTAGGGTATTCACCCAAATAAGCGAAAGGGAAAATGCCACCTAATGAGATTTGTTTTGTTTCTGCATGTGTTACTAAAATCCAGTCTATAACATAGTAAAAGTGAATTAGGCTGAAAAAAGACCATCAAGTTCAATCTTTACTTCATAACATGATAATTATATAGCTTTCCTGCTACCAAATAAGCATTGGTTTATTTACCAGGCCTCCCTGTTTTGCATACAAATACACAGTATAACTCTGTATGTTCACTTCTCCTAGAAATGTAGCTAATCTTCTCTTAAATGTATCCATTGTATCTGCCATTACCACATCCTTGGGTAAGGAACGTTGTGAGAGATAGGAGGAGAGCCATGAAGCAGCTTGATTTCGGAAACCAAGATTGTGGAGAATTTGTGCAAGAAGAGAATAGTTAACTGTGTCAAAGACAGATGATAAGTCGAGTAGTATAAGTATAGAAAACTGTCCTTTGGCCTTTGCAGTCTGGAGATCATTAGCCACTCTACAGAGAGCTGTCTCAGTTGTGTGACCACACCGGAAACCAGACTGCAAAAGGTCCAAAAGATTGTTAGAGCTGAGGAATTTGGTTATTTGGGAGAAAACAAGGCGTACTAAGAGTTTTGAGGTAAGGTTAGTCTTCTTGAGGAGGGGTTTAGCTTGTGCCTGTTTGAACGAAGAAGAGAAGGTTCCTGTGGAGAGAGAGGTGTTGAAAATGTGTGTTAATATAGGTGTCAGGACTGGTGCAAATGGTTTGAGTATATGGGAGGGCAAAGGGTCCAAGGAGCAGGTAGTGAGGTGGGTAGATAGGAGGAGCTGAGAAACTTCTTCCTCTGTTACAGGAGTAAATCTATCAAAGTATGATGAAGGGGATTTGGGGAGAGAGAGTTCGGAGGCAGATGAAATAGTGGGAATCTGTTTTTAATAGATTCCACCTTGTGCTTGAGGTGCTCTGCAAAAGCTTGAGGTGAATGGATGGGGTGAGAGGAAGCAGTGGAAGGATGGAGCAAGGAGTCAAAGACTGCAAAGAGACAGCGAGGGTTAGATTTGTTGTTGTGGATCAGTGTGCTGTAGTGCTCCTGTTTAGCTTTAGATAAAGCAGATTGTAGGCAGGACAGAATAAATTTAAAGTGGATGAAATCTGCATGTGAGAGTGATTTCCTCCAAACACGTTCACCAGAGCGAGTGCAAGAATGTAGGAAGCGGGTATAGGAGTTGAGCCAGGGTCGTGGATTGACTTGATGACTCCGATGTAGTTTCAGTGGGGCAAAGGAATCAATACCAGAGGATAGGATTGAGTTGTAGGAGTTAACAAGAATGTCTGTGTCAGAGACGGCTTAGAGGAAACATTGGAGTTTTAAGTGAGGTGCTCATCACAGAGAGATCAAGTGAGCGGGTATCCCTTATATATCTGTTGGGGGGAGGGATGGGGGAAGGGGCAGAGTGGGAGAGACAAAAGGATATAAGATGGTGATCTGATAGAGGGAATGGGGAAACTGTGAAAGAGGAAAGATCCAGGTTCTTGGTAAAGACAAGATTGAGGCAGTGACCAGCTTTGAGAGTGGGACAGTCAGTCCACTGCCGGAGATCAAGGGAAGATGTTAGATCTAGAAGATGGGAAGCCCAGGGGACAGAGGGGTCATCAATATGACCGTTAAAATCACCTACAATAAGGACGGAATTGTCAGTGGAGAGAAAGGAGGAGAGCCAGGATTCAAAATCTGAGAGAAAGTTTGAAGGAGAGGAGGGGTTAGAAGGTGGCCTGTATATTACAGCCACACACATAGACAGAGGGTAGTAGAGCTGAATTGCATGTACTTCAATAGAAGAAAAGTGTAGAGATGGTGGTATTGAGAGGGTCTGGAAGTGGGAGGAGAGAAGGAGACCTACCCCCCCCACACCCCGACCAATAGAGCGAGGGATGTGTGAGAAGCAGAACCTTCCATAAGTGCGGCCTCCACCGCTGTGTCCTGTGCAGACAATTAAGTTTCTGTGAAAACAAACAACTGTAGTGATTGCTCACAGAAACATGAATGGGGGTTGTCTTTTTAATTATGGAGTGGGTGTTCAACAGAGCACAGGAGAAGGGGAGAAAGGAGGGTGAAAGACTAGGAATATTTATGAGATTTCAGGGCTCCATACCTCCTGATTGTCCCTCTTTAGAAGAGAATAGGGCTCATACCTTCTAACTGTCCCTCTCTAGGAAATGTCAGGCCTCCATACATACATCTCAGGTCCATTTACTGTCCCACACCTCAGGTCCATTTACTGTCTCATGCCTCAGGTACTAAGGTCCATTTACTGTCCCACACATCAGGTCTATTTACTGGTCCCACACCTCAGGACTATTTACTGTCTCATGCCTCAGGTCCATTTACTGTCTCATGCCTCAGGTACTAAGGTCCATTTACTGTCCCACACCACAGGTCCATTTATTGCCCCACACCTCAGGTCCATTTACTGTCCCACACCTCAGGACTATTTACTGGTCCCACACCTCAGGTCTATTTACTGGTCCCACACCTCAGGACTATTTACTGTCCCACACCTCAGGACTATTTACTGTCCCACACCTCAGGACTATTTCCTGTCCCACACCTCAGGACTATTTACTGTCCCACACCTCAGGACTATTTACTGGTCCCACACCTCAGGTCTATTTACTGGTCCCACACCTCAGGACTATTTACTGTCCCACACCTCAGGACTATTTACTGTCCCACACCTCAGGACTATTTACTGTCCCACACCTCAGGACTATTTACTGGTCCCACACCTCAGGTCTATTTACTGGTCCCACACCTCAGGTCCATTTACTGTCCCACACCTCAGGTCCATTTACTGTCCCACACCTCAGGTCCATTTACTGTCCCACACCTCAGGTCCATTTACTGTCCCACACCTCAGGTCCATTTACTGTCTCATGCCTCAGGTACTAAGGTCCATTTACTGTCCCACACCTCAGGTCCATTTATTGCCCCACACCTCAGGTCCATTTACTGTTCCACACCTCAGGATTATTTACTGTCCCACACCTCAGGTCTATTTACTGGTCCCACACCTCAGGTCCATTTACTGGTCCCACACCTCAGGTCCATTTACTGGTCCCACACCTCAGGTCCATTTACTGGTCCCACACCTCAGGTCCATTTACTGGTCCCACACCTCAGGTCCATTTACTGGTCCCACACCTCAGGTCCATTTACTGGTTCCACACCTCAGGTCCATTTACTGTCCCACACCTCAGGTCTATTTACTGTCCCACACCTCAGGTCCATTTATTGTCCCACACCTCAGGTCCATTTACTGTCCCACACCTCAGGTCTATTTACTGTCCCACACCTCAGGTCTATTTACTGTCCCACATCTCAGGTCCATTTACTGATCCCACACCACAGGTCCATTTCCTGTTCCACACCTCAGGTCCATTTACTGTCCCACACCTCAGGTCCATTTACTGTCCCACACCTCAGGTCTATTTACTGTCCCACATCTCAGGTCTATTTACTGTCCCACACCTCAGGTCCATTTACTGTCCCACACCTCAGGTCTATTTACTGTCCCACACCTCAGGTCCATTTACTGTCCCACACCTCAGGCCCATTTACTGTCCCACACCTCAGGTCCATTTCCTGTTCCACACTTCAGGTCTATTTACTGTCCCACACCTCAGGTCCAGTTACTGTCCCACACCTCAGGTCCATTTATTGTCCCACACCTCAGGTCCATTTACTGTCCCACACGTCAGGTCTATTTACTGTCCCACACCTCAGGTCCATTTACTGTCCCACACCTCAGGTCTATTTATTGTCCCACACCTCAGATCCATTTACTGTCCCACACCTCAGGTCCATTTACTGTCCCATACCTCAGGTCCATTTACTGTCCCACACCTCAGGTCCATTTACTGACCCACACCTCAGGTCCATTTACTGACCCACACCTCAGGTCCATTTACTGACCCACACCATGAAGTAAAGCATTGTGCACCCATTTGGTGCTCAAAGGATTAATTGAAAATGTGTATAAAAGTGGCCTCTATGGGATGCGGTTTCATTAGTCCCTATGGAGAATTTATCATTGACGGTAAACACTGGAATATGGACACACCTTCCACAGATCTAGAACTTTAAATAATGTCCCAGCTGTTGTTTTTCTTGAAGGAAAAGTCCTACTTTTTAATAAAAAAAGTGATTATTCCTTTAATTCTTCACAGTGCACTGCACACCCCTATGGTGTTTAAAGGGTTAACATTTTAATCAGCTTGTTGATAAAAAGAAAGACTAATGTCCCCCCTGCTCGCGGTATGTGAAATAACGGCCTCGGTGTATATGTACCTTTGTACTTACACTCTATTCTGTATTTCTCCATCTCCTGAACCTCCGCAATCGACTCTCTCAGGTCGTCGGTGAACTTCTTGCGATCTTGTGGGTTCGGGGCGTTGAAGTTTATAAGCACTTTGATATCCGCTCCTGGGATGGCGGAGGTGAGTCGGATCCCGTTAGGATAGTCTGCAACAAACAAACAAAACGCTGCCTGAAAATGGGGAAATATTGTTATTTTATTTCAAGCAAATTTACAATATAGGACTTTTCCACGAAAATCTGACCGAAAGGCCTACAAATGAATCACTGAAATTGTATGAGCTTCAAAACATTTCAATGATACCTCATTCGATAAGAATTAAACAAAGTAGTTAACCCTCTGAGTGCCAGAGGGGTACGGAGCACATTACTTTACAATATCCCTCTGGCACTCAAAGGGGTAAATAATGATGTTGGTGGCACTTGTTCTTACGTTTGAATTTGAAGATGATCGTAATGAACCTTCTCCAATTACAGCAATGATTAAAATATGTCTAATATTTACCCAAAGGAGTATTAACCCCTTAACAACCGTCCGAACTGGGGGAGGGCATTCGTTAACCCTTAGAGTGCCAGAAGGGTACACAATGCATCGTGTACACCTCTGGCACTCAAACGGTTAAAGACCACTGGGATTTTTTTTTTTTTGCGGCAATGAATACTGGGATAGCAGAGCAGATTTCCCAGAATCCCATGAAGCGCCAGGAACGCCATCATCCCTTAACATCCGGCCTGGCATGGCGGTGCTGGCACATGACAAGATGTTACAGGGTTAATAACAGATTTGTGAATTTCTTTTAATAATTCCGTTTTTTTTCTTTTCTTACAAGTAAATACATGTACTGTGTGTGATTCATTGGAAGCAGACTGAAATACCAGTTAAATGAGAACTAACAATTCCTAATATTAACTCACCCCTTACCTTACTGTGGTGAGAAAATCCTAATGGCCCTATGAATTTTACCCTCCTCTGATCCTCCTGTTCTCCACATCTGATTGTACTATTTAATATCCTGTATGTCTATTCCCTATTGTACAGCGCTGCGGAATTAGTTGGCGCTATATAAATAAAGAATAATAATAATAGTGTTGAGCAGTTCAGACTGATTACATCTGTCCATTGTCCATTTCAGTGCCCCCCCCAGGCAGATAAGAAACACGTTCATTCCTTGGTTATGGTGTTAATAAACAAGTAAATTAGCCATACGCCATAAATTAGTGAGCCCAACAGATGGCATGACGGTACCACTAAATGGTTCAACCTGGCATCTAGATACCAAAAAAGGTCAATGGGTCGGAAACTGGAGTCATTCTGGGGCCGTCTGTCTGCGCGGCTGAGGAACTACATACTATGGTATTACTGGTAACAAGTAAAAAAGAATGGGGTTATAGAATATTAAATATCAGGTAATTGCAGGTGACATTTAGTTATTTTTATATTAGTCTAGTTGAACAGGCCCTTTACATGGGCCCACAGTGCCACTGCCAGCTGGTCAAGGGCAGTCATGCACAGTAGAGACTGCCCACCGCCACTGATATAGAACTGGACGCTCCTTCGGAGTTCCCCGCTCTGTATCATCCGCAGAGCGGGCAGCCTCTACTGCGCATGACTGCGTCGTTACACGTTTTAGCGAATTATTATATAGGATGATGAAAATGTAACTGTAATCTCTCTTTCTTTAGTAACAGCGTTTGTGAGTAGAAGAGAAGGACGCGCCAATATAAATAGTGGAGAGGTATTCAGAGCATTGCTTTAACAACATGTCACATCAGGGTACTGTTACCTTGTATCGCTTTCATCTGCAACTCCCCATTTCAGGTGAAGTTTACAGTGGTGCTTTGAAGTGAAAAGTCATTTGTTAGTCTGGATGTGATTCATGCAGGACACATACAGAGAGACAGGTCACTGCATCACTGTCCACCACAACACCAACACATAGCGATCTGCTGATGTGTCCACTGAACACGAGAAGGACATGGAGAATCCCATCCGGGAGCATGGACCAGACCCAGCACATAAATATACACACACACTCACACACAGACAGTACTCCCACACACACAGAGACATATATACACACACACATATATATATATAAATATATTATATAATATATATCTATATACACACACACACATAAAGACACACACACAGATATACACACACACACACACATATATATATAGACACACATGCACACACAAATATTCCCACATATATAGACACACACACACATATATAGACACACACACATATATATATATATACACACAAACCATAAATAAACACAAACGTAAGTATACACACACCAGATATATATATATACACACACACACATAAACACACACACCACACACACACACACATATATATATAGACACACATGCACACACAAATATTCACACATATATAGACACACACACACACATATATATATACACACACACAAAAATATACACAAACGTAAGTTAAACACACACACATATATATATATATACAACACACAACATAAACACACACACACACACATATATATATAGACACACATGCACACACAAATATTCCCACATATATAGACACACACACACACACACACTATAGACACACACACATATATATATATATATATACCACACAAACAAAATATACACAAACGTAAGTATACACACACACAGATATTATATATATACACACACACACATAAAACACACACACACACACATATATATATAGACACACATGCACACACAAATATTCACACATATATAGACACACACACATATATATAAATATACACACACACACAAAAATATACACAAACGTAAGTATATACACACACACACAGACATACACATATATACGACACACACACACACACACACACACACAGGCCAGATTTGCCCTGGAGACTCGGTTTTCACACTGCATTACTGGGTCTCTGGGGCGCAGTCTCCGGATGTGGGGAGTTTCTAGTGAAACTACCCATTTATGCTCTTTTTAAGTCTTTCCTCCTACTTCCCGGGGCTTCTCCTCCTTACTCAGCCTTTTTTTGCTTTTTTTTTCTAGCCCACACTGTGCAATGCGTTGTGCACCCCCCTGGCACTCAGAGTGTTAAATACAACTGTAGAAACATCTAATTCTCTGTCCACCTGCCGCAGCCTATAATCCCCCACACACACACCAGCACCCCATTTCTACCTACAGCCCACTTACCAATACAGGAGCAGGCAAAGCTTCTGGGTCCTAAGTACCGGTCTACACATGACTTCACTTCACCGTACGCATTGCTAAAGAGGCATAAATGCTTTTGTATTAACCCCCTTAACCTGCTGCATACAATACATGATCAGTTATTAACCCCTTGCATGCCAGAGAGGTGTACAGCAATGTGTTCTGCAATTAACCTATTGATTGTTCCATAGGTGCCCACACACTGCACAGGAATGTGTACCTCAATAATTAAACCCTTGTGGCTAGAGAGGCATAATTCATCAGTAATTAACATCTATTCACCTTTCTGACATACAAGGGGTCAGTTACTCATGAATTATGTCTCTCTGGTATACAAGGGGTTAAACAGTGAGGTACTGTACCTATGAGGAATCCAATTGGTTAATAGCAGAATAAAAATTACTGTAATCCTCTCTGACATGCAAAGGGTTATAACGGATTAATTATACTTCTCTAAATCATAGAAGGGGTTAAAGATGATAATTAAGCCTCTCTAGCAACAGTACAGTTAGTGAAGACAAATTAAATAATACCATCTGAAACTGCAACCCAGAAGCTCTGCCTGCCAATCATGCACTGCACCAGGACCACACACTGCAGGCAGTGACAGGACAGCTAAGTCAGCACTGGGGCGGGGCAGATACAGAGGAGAAGACCCAGTCTTCACTGCTGCAGGGCTATGATGAGTGAGTTGTACCTCACAGAGATGTGGACTGGAGAGGTGAGATCTGAGGTGACCACATGTCTCTGATTGCCCAGGACAGTCCCTGATTTTAAGCATGTCCCCCTTGTTCCAGGCAGCCACCTTCTGGGACAATACACAGTCCCAGAATGAAGACTCCAGAGCACAGAATTCTGTACACAAGAAGAACGACCCATTGTCTACTGTGACAAGAAATGTCGTCTCTCCTGGGCTACAAGAAAATGGCTTCCAGACAGAACTCTAATCACTAGAGAGAGAGAAATGAGCCTTGATCCTGACAACAATCTGGAGCTGCAGTGGAACTGGTTGTAGTGTAATGTTAGTTTAAGGCTTTGGTCTTGACGTACATTTTCTTGTAGCCAACCACAGACATCACTTTCTGTCACAGCAGTCAATGTGCAGTGCTCCCTCTAGTGGTCAGAACTGTGTGGTGCACTCTTCTCTCCACAGTGTCCCTGAATGCAGGACTGAAATGAGGTCACCCTAGTGAGATCATGTGATCTCCCTACCAGCCCATAACTTGCGGCCCACCGGGAGAAGTCCAATCCCCCCACAGAACAATCCTCCCCAGGAAAGGCCATCTGTGTTTTTTGGAAGAGGAGATAGTGGGGGAGGGACAACTCCTTGCAGAGATAATGACTCCCCCCTGTATGTCCTGGACAGGCAGAGCACAGAGGATGTGTGACTGGAGACTCAGACTTCTTTCATATTATATATATATAATATATATATATATATATATATATATATATACGCACACACACATACACACACACACATATATATATATATATATACACTCACATATATACACACACACACACGCATAATTATAGACACACACATATACACATACACACTCATATACATATATATATATATATATATATATATATATATATATATATATATATATATATATATATATAGACACACACACACAAATACACACTTATATTCATACAAACACACACACTCCTCACAATGTATGAAAGGAACTTACATTGATTTTCAAACAGAAGCACCTGCATCCCATAGAGTGAGAACGACTGGCGGAAACTGTACGTCACTGAATTCTTCTTCTTTTGGAAGATTTTTGTTACCTAAAATATGGCAAATAAAAAAAATAGCATTGAAAACGGATATAACGTGTAACACAAAAACACCAGCCCGAAGGCTCTGATCACATCATTTCTTTGAGGTTGATGTAAAATATCCTCAGTGACATGGAAAAGCAGAAACTATTCTGTATCTGAATTCTGTGTTGTGAAACAGCAGTTTGAACTGTAATAATTGTGTAAAGACTCCTCTCCCACCAGCAGGGAAAGCTGCCCGTTATGATTCTTTTTGCATAATAAAGTTTACTGCTGCTTTAAGTATAAGACGGGTCCCACTGATTTCTAAACATACTTTTATGGAAGAGGACGAAAGGAACATTAATAAATACTTAGAGAAATCAAACGGAGTCAACGATTATGGAAGCAGAGAACTATGGGCCATATGTACAAAACAAAATGAATCAATTCTGTGGCAAAACAACTTCACCACTGATTTCAGTTGGGAATTTAACCCTGTTGCAAAGCGTTGTAGAACTTTCCAGTATTCAAGGGGTTAAAAGCCATATTTAAAACAATGGGATTGTGTGAATTTTTATTTTTCCGTGCAATGCCATTAACCCTTTGAGTGCCAGAGGGGTTAGCAAAGCATTGACCCCTCTCGCACTCAAAGGGTTAAAGGGTTAAATTCCCACTTGGATGAAGAGATACTGTGACTGCACACAGACGTCCCCCCCCCCCCCCCCGCCCGGCACATACCACAAGGAGGTCATTAAACAGGAAGATCTCCCTCTGGTGTAAACCCAACTTCTGGGGTTTATTTGGGTCAGGAACTTCAAAGAGGCGACAGTAACAGACAAGTCTGCGGTGTGGTAACGAGAGGACCTGGAGGAAGACACACAAGATTAATTATTATTATAATGATCTCCGGGACTGAGCGTTATCTCACAGCTCTGATAATTATTATTATTATAATGATCTCCGGGACTGAGCGTTATCTCACAGCTCTGATAATTATTATTATTATAATGATCTCCGGGACTGAGCGTTATCTCACAGCTCTGATAATTATTATTATTATTATAATCATCTCCGGGACTGAGCGTTATCTCACAGCTCTGATAATTATTATTATTATTATAATGATCTCCGGGACTGAGCGTTATCTCACAGCTCTGATAATTATTATTATTATTATAATGATCTCCGGGACTGAGCGTTATCTCACAGCTCTGATAATTATTATTATTATTATAATCATCTCCGGGACTGAGCGTTATCTCACAGCTCTGATAATTATTATTATAATGATCTCCGGGACTGAGCGTTATCTCACAGCTCTGATAATTATTCTTCTTCTTATTATTATTATAATGATCTCTGGGACTGAGCGTTACCTCACAGCTCTGATAATTATTATTATTATTATAATCATCTCCGGGACTGAGCGTTATCTCACAGCTCTGATAATTATTATTATTATTATAATGATCTCCGGGACTGAGCGTTATCTCACAACTCTGATAATTATTATTATTATTATAATGATCTCCGGGACTGAACGTTATCTCACAGCTCTGATAATTATTATTATTATTATTATAATGATCTCTGGGACTGAGCGTTATCTCACAGCTCTGATAATTATTATTATTATTATAATGATCTCCGGGACTGAGCGTTATCTCACAGCTCTGATAATTATTATTATAATGATCTCCGGGACTGAGCGTTATCTCACAGCTCTGATAATTATTATTATTATTATTATAATGATCTCCGGGACTGAGCGTTATCTCACAGCTCTGATAATTATTATTATTATTATAATGATCTCTGGGACTGAGCGTTATCTCACAGCTCTGATAATTATTATTATTATTATAATGATCTCCGGGACTGAGCGTTATCTCACAGCTCTGATAATTATTATTATAATGATCTCCGGGACCGAGCGTTATCTCACAGCTCTGATAATTATTATTATTATTATTATAATGATCTCCGGGACTGAGCGTTATCTCACAGCTCTGATAATTATTATTATTATAATGATCTCCAGGACTGAGCGTTATCTCACAGCTCTGATAATTATTAAGATTATTATAATGAGCTCAGGGACTGAGCGTTATCTCACAGCTCTGATAATTATTATTATAATGATCTCCAGGACTGAGCGTTATCTCACAGCTCTGATAATTATTATTATTATTATTATTATTATTATTATAATGATCTCCGGGACTGAGCGTTATCTCACAACTCTGATAATTATTATTATTATTATAATGATCTCTGGGACTGAGCGTTATCTCACAGCTCTGATAATTATTATTATTATTATAATGATCTCAGGGACTGAGCGTTATCTCACAGCTCTGATAATTATTATTATTATTATAATGATCTCAGGGACTGAGCGTTATCTCACAGCTCTGATAATTATTATTATTATTATAATGATCTCCGGGACTGAGCGTTATCTCACAGCTCTGATAATTATTATTATTATAATGATCTCTGGGACTGAGCGTTATCTCACAGCTCTGATAATTATTATTATTATAATGATCTCTGGGACTGAGCGTTATCTCACAGCTCTGATAATTATTATTATAATGATCTCCGGGACTGAGCGTTATCTCACAACTCTGATAATTATTATTATTATAATCATCCCTGGGACTGAGCGTTATCTCACAGCTCTGATAATTATTATTATAATGATCTCCGGGACTGAGCGTTATCTCACAGTTCTGATAATTATTATTATTATTATAATGATCTCCGGGACTGAGCGTTATCTCACAGCTCTGATAATTATTATTATTATTATAATGATCTCCGGGACTTAGCGTTATCTCACAGCTCTGATATTACACTTCTCGATATCAATGTTATTACCTCAAACCATTTTTTATTAATATCAATCTGCAGTTTTCTTAGGCGCTGTTCCTATCACTCACTATGGGGAGGTCTATGACTCAAGCTCTGCCGCGGAGCACATTATAGAAGTTGTACAGTTCTATGTTCAAAGGAGAATATGGGATTTCTGTGGCAAACCATCTCCGACTGTTTTAAATTGGAATTTAATCCATTGAATGCTAAAGAGTTCTTCAAACATTGCAAAGCTAGCATTCCAGGGATTGAAATCCCCATTTAAAACAATAGGATTTTTTCTCAGTCAGAGGCACTTGGGGTCACACAGGGTGCAACGTTCCAAAAGTTCCTAGAGCTGGAATTGTGGGTAGTGAGTGTGAGACTTCTTACATCACGATGCATCAGTTCTCACACACTACGTCATGCTGTACACTCAATACGACCTGCTGCCTCCGAGACAATTAACGTCCTTAAGGGTGGGTGCGGTTTAATAAACCGTCATACTGAAGGATTTTATTTTCTTGCCTTATTTCTGTTTTCCAGCAAAATAATAGTAGTGTAAACATGGAGAAGACAGTTTAAAGAATACTTAATATTAGATATGAGTGGGAAGTGGACTTACGGTTTTATCTGGTTAACAGAAAATTGTCTTTATTTCTTTGAAAATTTGACATTTTAAAGACAAACATTCTGACATTAATAATATCTAAGGGGTCACCAAGCCCTTTTACTGCTGGTTTTAAGCCTGTACAACACATCTTAGAAAATCTGAAAATATTGTCCTCCTTCTCCCATCAACTAGACATCCGACGTTACTTCCATTACAATGAATTTTTGTAATTATTATTTTATTATTATTTAGTGAATAATGATCAGATATTCGCATGCAGGCTGATTTATGTCTGAGATTAAATATCTTCTCAGTGACTTAAGGGAGGGGACCCACAAATCAGATGTGACTCCACACTTTATCAAGCAGCTACTTCCAAAAGGCAGGTAGGTTTCTACCCTAAATCAGAGTCCTAACTGCCTTCTAACCAACTGTCATACTTATTAGGTCACTGTGGCGCAATCTGGGCCATCGTGCAGCCCTGGCCTATTGGTATCCCCTACTTGTATCCCCTATTGGTAGCCCCTACTGGTATCGCCTATTGGTATCCCCTATTGGTAGCCCCTATTGGTAGCCCCTACTGGTATCGCCTATTGGTATCCCCTACTGGTATCGCCTATTGGTATCCCCTATTGGTAGCTCCTATTGGTATCGCCTATTGGTATCCCCTACTGGTATCGCCTACTGGTATCTCCTATTGGTAGCTCCTATTTGTAGCCCCTATTGGTAGCCCCTATTCGTATCGCCTATTGGTATCCCCTATTGGTAGCTCCTATTGGTATCGCCTATTGGTAGCCCCTACTGGTAGTGCCTATTGGTATCCCCTGTTGGTAGCCCCTACTGGTATCGCCTATTGGTATCTCCTATTGGTATCCCCTATTGGTAGCTCCTATTTGTAGCCCCTATTGGTAGCCCCTACTGGTATCGCCTATTGGTAGCCCATATTGGTAGCCCTTATTGGTAGCCCCTACTGGTATCGCCTATTGGTAGCCCCTATTGGTAGCCCCTACTGGTATTCCCTATTGGTAGCCCCTATTGGTATCCCCTACTGGTATCGCCTATTGGTATCCCCTACTGGTATCGCCTATTGGTATCCCCTACTGGTATCGCCTATTGGTAGCCCATATTGGTATCGCCTATTGGTATCGCCTACTGGTATCCCCTATTGGTATCCCATATTGGTAGCTTCTATTGGTAGCCCCTACTGGTATCGCCTATTGGTATCCCCTATTGGTAGCTCCTATTGGTAGCCCCTACTGGTAGTGCCTATTGGTATCCCCTGTTGGTAGCCCCTACTGGTATCGCCTATTGGTATCTCCTATTGGTATCCCCTACTGGTATCGCCTATTGGTATCTCCTATTGGTATCCCCTACTGGTAGTGCCTATTGGTATCCCCTGTTGGTATCGCCTATTGGTATCTCCTATTGGTAGCTCCTATTTGTAGCCCCTATTGGTATGCCCTATTGGTATCGCCTATTGGTATTCCCTATTGGTAGCCCCTATTTGTATCGCCTATTGGTATCCCCTATTGGTAGCCCCTATTCGTATCGCCTATTGGTAGCCCCTATTGATAGCCCCTATTGGTAGCCCCTACTGGTAGCTCCTACATTTTTTCCTAAACAAGCGTTTTCTGCTAATTTCACCCTCTGAGTGCCAGTGGGGTGTTTAATGTGTTGTGTACTGCTCTGGAATCTAAAGGGTTAAGTCTGTAGGCAACCCCCAAATTCAGCTCTGGTCCCCCATAATGACTGATGATGGACAATGTGAGGACACAGCCCTATACATTACATTGGGGTAGAGAACGGTTGGCTCTTCAGCTGTTGGGGCTGTTGGCTGGTTGGAGAGGCACTGGTTTCCTAGCTGTGCATTACAGTGTGAATGTTGTGTAGGGGAGGAGACATGAAACAGGATGAGAAGTAGAGATACCTACACAACCAATGCCGTGGTGCAGAGATCCGATCTATAGAGACACAGACAGGAGCGTTAGGGATCACAAACACAATAAAAACAGTAAAACACTGCAAAATGGCAAAACACAGTAAAAAGACAGATAAAATACAGTAAAAACACAGATAAAATACAGAGCCGACTAAAATGGGCAAAGTAAGAGCGGTTCTGGTGCAAATAACTGTATTATAGGGAACATGCTGAGATTTCCCAAATTCCCATTGATTTATATGGGGCTGTTAATGAGAATTCACACATTGTGTGTGTAACACGTACAGTGACAGTCTATAGTTCTCATTTTAACTCTTGTATGTACCTGGACCTGTGGAGATTGGAGTGCTCTATATAAACAGTGATACAATGTAACACTATCCGTGGAGATTGGAGTGCTCTATATAAAACAGTGCTACAATGTAACACTATCAGTGATGATTGGAGTGCTCTATATAAACAGTGATACAATGTAACACTATCCTTGGAGATTGGAGTGCTCTATATAAACAGTGATACAATGTAACACCATCAGTGATGATTGGAGTGCTCTATATAAACAGTGATACAATGTAACACTATCCGTGAAGATTGGAGTGCTCTATATAAACATTGATACAATGTAACACTATCCGTGGAGATTGGAGTGCTCTATATAAACAGTGATACAATGTAACACTATCCGTGGAGATTGGAGTGCTCTATATAAACAGTGATACAATGTAACATTATCAGTGATGACTGGAGTGCTCTATATAAACAGTGATACGATGTAACACTATCCGTGAAGATTGGAGTGCCCTATACAAACAGTGATACAATGTAACACTATCCGTGGAGATTGGAGTGCGCTATATAAACAGTGATACAATGTAACACTATCCGTGGAGATTGGAGTGCGCTATATAAACAGTGATACAATGTAACACTATCCGTGGAGATTGGAGTGCTCTATATAAACAGTGATACAATGTAATGCTATCAGTGATGATTGGAGTGCTCTATATAAAACAGTGCTACAATGTAACACTATCCGTGGAGATTGGAGTGCTCTATATAAACAGTGATACAATATCCGTGAAGATTGGAGTGCTCTATATAAACATGATACAATGTAACACTATCCGTGAAGATTGGAGTGCGCTATATAAACAGTGATACAATGTAACACTATCCGTGGAGACTGGAGTGCTCTATATAAACAGTGATACAATGTAACACTATCAGTGATGATTGAAGTGCTCTATATAAAACAGTGCTACAATGTAACACTATCCGTGGAGATTGGAGTGCTCTATATCAACAGTGATACAATGTAACACTATCCATGGAGATTGGAGTGCTCTGTATAAACAGCGATACAATGTAACACTATCAGTGATGACTGGAGTGCTCTATATAAACAGTGATACAATGTAACACTATCCGTGGAGATTGGAGTGCTCTATATAAACAGTGCTACAATGTAACACTATCAGTGATGATTGGAGTACACTATATAAACAGAGATACCATGTAACACTATCATTGAAGATTGGAGTGCCCTATATAAACAGTGATACAATGTAACACTATCCGTGAAGATTGGAGTGCCCTATATAAACAGTGAAACAATGTAACACCATCAGTGATGATTGGAGTGCTCTATATAAACAGAGATACAATGTAACACTATCAGTGACGATTGGAGTGCGCTATATAAACAGTGATACAATGTAACAGAAGATTGGAGTGCTCTATATAAACAGAGATACAATGTAACACTATCAGTGAAGATTGGAGTGCTCTATATAAAGAGTGATACAATGTAACCTATCCCTGCTGTACTGAGTGCTCCGTGTGATACAATGTAACACTATCCATGAAGCACTGAGTGCTCTGTGTGATACAATGTAACACTATCCTTGGAGATTGGAGTGCTCTATATAAACAGTGATACAATGTAACACCATCAGTGATGATTGGAGTGCTCTATATAAACAGTGATACAATGTAACACTATCCGTGAAGATTGGAGTGCTCTATATAAACATTGATACAATGTAACACTATCCGTGGAGATTGGAGTGCTCTATATAAACAGTGATACAATGTAACACTATCCGTGGAGATTGGAGTGCTCTATATAAACAGTGATACAATGTAACATTATCAGTGATGACTGGAGTGCTCTATATAAACAGTGATACGATGTAACACTATCCGTGAAGATTGGAGTGCCCTATACAAACAGTGATACAATGTAACACTATCCGTGGAGATTGGAGTGCGCTATATAAACAGTGATACAATGTAACACTATCCGTGGAGATTGGAGTGCGCTATATAAACAGTGATACAATGTAACACTATCCGTGGAGATTGGAGTGCTCTATATAAACAGTGATACAATGTAACGCTATCAGTGATGATTGGAGTGCTCTATATAAAACAGTGCTACAATGTAACACTATCCGTGGAGATTGGAGTGCTCTATATAAACAGTGATACAATATCCGTGAAGATTGGAGTGCTCTATATAAACATGATACAATGTAACACTATCCGTGAAGATTGGAGTGCGCTATATAAACAGTGATACAATGTAACACTATCCGTGGAGACTGGAGTGCTCTATATAAACAGTGATACAATGTAACACTATCAGTGATGATTGAAGTGCTCTATATAAAACAGTGCTACAATGTAACACTATCCGTGGAGATTGGAGTGCTCTATATCAACAGTGATACAATGTAACACTATCCATGGAGATTGGAGTGCTCTGTATAAACAGCGATACAATGTAACACTATCAGTGATGACTGGAGTGCTCTATATAAACAGTGATACAATGTAACACTATCCGTGGAGATTGGAGTGCTCTATATAAACAGTGCTACAATGTAACACTATCAGTGATGATTGGAGTACACTATATAAACAGAGATACCATGTAACACTATCATTGAAGATTGGAGTGCCCTATATAAACAGTGATACAATGTAACACTATCCGTGAAGATTGGAGTGCCCTATATAAACAGTGAAACAATGTAACACCATCAGTGATGATTGGAGTGCTCTATATAAACAGAGATACAATGTAACACTATCAGTGACGATTGGAGTGCGCTATATAAACAGTGATACAATGTAACAGAAGATTGGAGTGCTCTATATAAACAGAGATACAATGTAACACTATCAGTGAAGATTGGAGTGCTCTATATAAAGAGTGATACAATGTAACCTATCCCTGCTGTACTGAGTGCTCCGTGTGATACAATGTAACACTATCCATGAAGCACTGAGTGCTCTGTGTGATACAATGTAACACTATCCCTGCTGTACTGAGTGCTCTGTGTGATACAATGTAACACTATCCATGAAGTGCTCTGTATGATACAATGTAACACTATCCCTGCAGTACTGAGTGCTCTGTATGACACAATGTAACACTATCCCTGCAGCACTGAGTGCTCTGTGTGATACAATGCAATATTTATCACAAATCCCATCACATACAACTCCCCTATACTGATTCGCTTATCACATATACCGAAACGTACAAGTCCTCTATACTGATCTGCTTATCACAAATCCCATCACATACAACTCCCCTATACTGATCCACTTATCACATATACCGTCACGTACAACTCCCCTATACTGATCCGCTTATCACATATACCGTCACGTACAACTCCCCTATACTGATCCGCTTATCACATATACCATCATGTACAACTCCCCTATACTGATCTGCTTATCACATATACCGTCACATACAACTCCCCTATACTGATCTGCTTACCACATATACCGTCACGTACAACTCCCCTATACTGATCCGCTTATCACATATACCGTCACGTACAACTGCCCTATGCTGATCCACTTATCACATATACCGTCACGTACAACTCCCCTATACTGATCCGCTTATCACATATACCGTCACGTACAACTCCCCTATACTGATCCGCTTATCACATATACAGTCACGTACAACTCCCCTATACTGATCTGCTTATCACATATACTGTCACGTACAACTCCCCTATACTGATCCGCTTATCACAAATCCCATCACATACAACTCCCCTATACTGATCCGCTTATCACAAATCCCATCACATACAACTCCCCTATACTGATCCACTTATCACATATACAGACACGTACAACTCCCCTATACTGATCCACTTATCACATATACAGACACGTACAACTCCCCTATACTGATCCACTTATCACATATACAGACACGTACAACTCCCCTATACTGATCCGCTTATCACATATACAGTCACGTACAACTCCCCTATACTGATCCGCTTATCACAAATCCCATCACATACAACTTCCCTATACTGATCCACTTATCACATATACTGTCACGTACAACTCCCCTATACTGATCCGCTTATCACATATACCGTCACGTACAACTCCCCTATACTGATCCACTTATCACATATACTGTCACGTACAACTCCCCTATACTGATCTGCTTATCACATATACCGTCACGTACAACTCCCCTATACTGATCCGCTTATCACATATACCGTCACGTACAACTCCCCTATACTGATCTGCTTATCACATATACCGTCACGTACAACTCCCCTATACTGATCCGCTTATCACATATACAGTCACGTACAACTCCCCTATACTGATCCGCTTATCACATATACCGTCACGTACAACTCCCCTATACTGATCTGCTTATCACATATACCGTCACGTACAACTCCCCTATACTGATCCGCTTATCACATATACCGTCACGTACAACTCCCCTATACTGATCTGCTTATCACATATACTGTCACGTGCAACTCCCCTATACTGATCTGCTTATCACATATACCGTCACGTACAACTCCCCTATACTGATCTGCTTATCACATATACCGTCACGTACAACTCCCCTATACTGATCCGCTTATCACATATACTGTCACGTACAACTCCCCTATACTGATCTGCTTATCACATATACCGTCACGTACAACTCCCCTATACTGATCTGCTTATCACATATACCGTCACGTACAACTCTATACTGATCTGCTTATCACATATACCGTCACGTACAACTCCCCTATACTGATCCACTTATCACATATACCGTCACGTACAACTCCCCTATACTGATCCACTTATCACATATACCGTCACGTACAACTCTATACTGATCTGCTTATCACATATACAGACACGTACAACTCCCCTATACTGATCCACTTATCACATATACAGTCACGTACAACTCCCCTATACTGATCCGCTTATCACATATACAGACACGTACAACTCCCTTATACTGATCCACTTATCACATATACTGTCACGTACAACTCCCCTATACTGATCCGCTTATCACATATACCGTCACGTACAACTCCCCTATACTGATCCACTTATCACATATACCGACACGTACAACTCCCCTATACTGATCCGCTTATCACATATACCGACACGTACAACTCCCTTATACTGATCCACTTATCACATATACTGTCACGTACAACTCCCCTATACTGATCTGCTTATCACATATACCGACACGTACAACTCCCCTATACTGATCTGCTTATCACATATACCGACACGTACAACTCCCCTATACTAATCCACTTATCACATATACTGTCACGTACACCTCCCCTATACTGATCCACTTATCACATATACCGACACGTACAACTCCCCTATACTAATCCACTTATCATATATACTGTCACGTACACCTCCCCTATACTGATCCGCTCATCACATATACTGTCACGTACAACTCCCCTATACTGATCCACTTATCACATATACTGTCACGTACAACTCCCCTATACTGATCCGCTTATCACATATACTGTCATGTACAACTCCCCTATACTGATCCACTTATCACATATACTGTCACGTACAACTCCCCTATACTGATCCGCTTATCACATATACCGACACGTACAACTCCCATATACTGATCCGCTTATCACATATACAGTCACGTACAACTCCCCTATCCTGATCCACTTATCACATATACTGTCACGTACAACTCCCCTATACTAATCCACTTATCACATATACTGTCACGTACAACTCCCCTATACTGATCCACTTATCAAATATACCGTCACTTACAACTTCCCTATACTGATCCGCTTATCACATATACTGTCACGTACAACTCCCATATACTGATCCGCTTATCACATATACAGTCACGTACAACTCCCATATACTGATCCGCTTATCACATATACAGTCACGTACAACTCCCCTATACTGATCCACTTATGACATATGCTGTCACTTACAACTTCCTTATACTGATCCACTTATCACATATACCGTCACGTACAACTCCCCTATACTGATCCACTTATCACATATACTGTCACGTACAACTCCCCTATACTAATCCACTTATCACATATACTGTCACGTACAACTCCCCTATACTGATCCACTTATCAAATATACCGTCACTTACAACTTCCCTATACTGATCCGCTTATCACATATACTGTCACGTACAACTCCCATATACTGATCCGCTTATCACATATACAGTCACGTACAACTCCCATATACTGATCCGCTTATCACATATACTGTCAAGTACAACTCCCCTATACTGATCCACTTATGACATATGCTGTCACTTACAACTTCCTTATACTGATCCACTTATCACATATACCGTCACGTACAACTCCCCTATACTGATCCACTTATCACATATACTGTCACTTACAACTTCCTTATACTGATCCACTTATCACATATTCCGTCACGTACAACTCCCCTATACTAATCCACTTATCACATATACCGTCATGTACAACTCCCTTATACTGATCCACTTATCACATATACTGTCAAGTACAACTCCCCTATACTGATCCACTTATCACATATACTGTCACGTACAACTCCCCTATACTGATCCGCTCTTCTGTTACACTCAGCATTTATACAGATACGCCTGACTGCTGTATGATGGACTCCTACCTAGGTAAGTGCTTCTGTTACACACAGTAATTATATAGATACGCCTGACTGCTGTATGATGGACTCCTACCTAGGTAAGCGCTTCTGTTACACACAGTAATTATATAGATACACCTGACTGCTGTGTGATGGACTCCTACCTAGGTAAGTGCTTCTGTCACATGCAGTAATTATATAGATACACCTGACCGCTGTATGATGAACTCCTACCTAGGTAAGTGGTTTTGTCACACACAGTAATTATACAGATACACCTGACTGCTGTGTGATGGACTCCTACCTAGGTAAGTGCTTCTGTTACACACAGTAATTATACAGATACACCTGACTGCTGTATGATGGACTCCTACCTAGGTAAGTGCTTCTGTTACACACAGTAATTATATAGATACACCTGACCGCTGTATGATGGACTCCTACCTAGGTAAGTGCTTCTGTCACACACAGTAATTATATAGATACACCTGACCGCTGTATGATGGACTCCTACCTAGGTAAGTGCTTCTGTCACACACGGTAATTAGATAGATACACCTGACTGCTGTGTGATGGACTCCTACCTAGGTAAGTGCTTCTGTCACACACGGTAATTATATAGATACACCTGACTGCTGTGTGATGGACTCCTACCTAGGTAAGTCCTTCTGTTACACACAGTAATTATATAGATACACCTGACTGCTGTGTGATGGATTCCTACCTAGGTAAGTCCTTCTGTTACACACAGTAATTATATAGATACTCCTGACTGCTGTGTGATGGACTCCTACCTAGGTAAGTGCTTCTGCTACACACAGTAATGATATAGATACACCTGACTGCTGTGTGATGGACTCCTACCTAGGTAAGTGCTTCTGCTACACACAGTAATGATATAGATACACCTGACTGCTGTGTGATGGACTCCTACCTAGGTAAGTGCTTCTGTTACACACAGTAATGATATAGATACACCTGACTGCTGTGTGATGGACTCCTACCTAGGTAAGTGCTTCTGTTACACACAGTAATTATACAGATACACCTGACTGCTGTGTGATGGAGTCCTACCTAGGTAAGTCCTTCTGTTTCACACAGTAATTATATAGATACACCTGACTGCTGTGTGATGGACTCCTACCTAGGTAAGTGCTTCTGTTACACACAGTAATAATATAGATACAACTGACTGCTGTGTGATGGACTCCTACCTAGGTAAGTGCTTCTGTTACACACAGTAATTATACAGATACGCCTGACTGCTGTATGATGGACTCCTACCTAGGTAAGCGCTTCTGTTACACACAGTAATAATAAAGATACACCTGACTGCTGTGTGATGGACTCCTACCTAGGTAAGCGCTTCTGTTACACACAGTAATTATACAGATACGCCTGACTGCTGTATGATGGACTCCTACCTAGGTAAGTGCTTCTGTTACACACAGTAATAATAAAGATACACCTGACTGCTGTGTGATGGACTCCTACCTAGGTAAGCGCTTCTGTTACACACAGTAATTATACAGATACGCCTGACTGCTGTATGATGGACTCCTACCTAGGTAAGTCCTTCTGTTACACACAGTAATTATATATATACACCTGACTGCTGTATGATAGACTCCTACCTAGGTAAGTGCTTCTGTTACACACAGTAATTATATAGATACACCTGACTGCTGTATGATAGACTCCTACCTAGGTAAGCGCTTCTGTTACACACAGTAATTATATAGATACACCTGACTGCTGTGTGATGGACTCCTACCTAGGTAAGCGCTTCTGTTACACACAGTAATGATATAGATACACCTGACTGCTGTGTGATGGACTCCTACCTAGGTAAGCGCTTCTGTTACACACAGTAATGATATAGATACACCTGACTGCTGTGTGATGGACTCCTACCTAGGTAAGCGCTTCTGTTACACACAGTAATTATATAGATACACCTGACTGCTGTGTGATGGACTCCTACCTAGGTAAGCGCTTCTGTTACACACAGTAATGATATAGATACACCTGACTGCTGTGTGATGGACTCCTACCTAGGTAAGTGCTTCTGTTACACACAGTAATGATATAGATACACCTGACTGCTGTGTGATGGACTCCTACCTAGGTAAGTGCTTCTGTTACACACAGTAATGATATAGATACACCTGACTGCTGTGTGATGGACTCCTACCTAGGTAAGTGCTTATGTTACACACAGTAATGATATAGATACACCTGACTGCTGTGTGATGGACTCCTATGTAGTTAATTGGGTAAAACTTTAAGTGCCGGTTATTTCTAGGGTAAATATCCCATATAATAAAGTAAATTACATTTAGAATCCACAGCCCAGAGAACTTACCGGCTTTTTGCCTACAATGAGTTTTTCAACCTTCTGGACTTGGGAAACGTGATCTTCATTCGTTTTCAGTTCCCGTTTGCGGATTCGCTCATAAATCCCAGTCAGTGTCTCCCTTGGGATGTCCTCTCCATCGTCCACTCCTGCAGAAAACGGGGCAGACTCGTCAGTTTAACTTCGAGACCACGCTATCTCTACCACAAGGGACAAGGAAACACTGACGTGGATATAAACCGGGCTTTTAACCAGTTGAATGCTAGAGAAGTCTTCAAACTATTGTGCACGGGAGTTTTTTAGCATTCAAGGAGTTAAAATAATTCTATAAATCAAAAGGGATTTGAGGACTGTGCTGCTGACCTCTCCAGAACTGATAGGGTTAAACAGTGGACCATGACGGACTTGTGTGTGTTTTCCTCTTACTGTCCATGTAAGTAGTAGGTAACGTATTGTTATTATCTGATCCAATAAGACATTATTATTCCATTAATGTGAGGATTTCAGTATATTTCATAATGCTGTCTCATTCCCAAGTGATGAAGCACATTGCACAATCCTCTGTCAAGGTTAATTATCATAAAAATAATCAGATATTGATTCAGTCTAGAGAGCTTCCAAAGGGTTAAAACTTGAATGAATATGTTTATATAGATATTTAGGTCCACAAATGTACACAGCACTTTACAATTTAGTCCCTTGCCTTGCAAACCATTAGAAACATCTCTGGCACTCAAAGGTTAACGGTTTAGACAACATATGCTGATGAGTGTTTAGCAAAGTGCCTGAAAGCTTACAATCTAAACGTATATAAATGACTGTGAGTTGAGCGACCCGGCGGAGGTAACAGGGAGACGTTACTACATTCTGGGATATGTAATCTGGATTTCCGAACCTGGTTCTATTTCACGGAAAAGCTTCAGTTTAGGGAACAATAAAGGGCAAAACTGAGAGTTTGTTGTCTGTAATTATATAATGTACCAGGATAATGTGTCTATATAATGTATCAGATTAATGTATCTATATAATGTATCAATGTATTATATCAGATTAATGTAACTATATAATGCATCAAGGTATTATATCAGATTAATGTAACTATATAATGTATCAATGTATTATATCAGATTAATGTAACTATATAATGCATCAAGGTATTATATCAGATTCATGTATCTATATAATGTATCAATGTAATATACCAGGATAATGTGTCTATATAATGTATCAGATTAATGTATCTATATAATGTATCAATATAATGTACCAGGATAATGTGTCTATATAATGTATCAGATTAATGTATCTATATAATGTATCAAGGTATTGTATCAGATTAATGTATCTATATACTGTATCAAGGTATTGTATCAGATTAATGTATCTATATAATGTATCAAAGTATTGTATAAGATTAATGTATCTATATAATGTATCAATATAATGTACCAGGATAATGTGTCTATATATTATCAGATTAATGTATCTATATAATGTATCAATATAATGTACCAGTATAATGTGTCTATATAATGTATCAGATTAATGTATCTATATAATGTATCAAAGTATTGTATCAGATTAATGTATCTATATAATGTATCAAGGTATTGTATCAGATTAATGTATCTATATAATGTACCAGGATAATGGTCTATATAATGTATCAGATTAATGTATCTATATAATGTATCAAAGTATTGTATCAGATTAATGTATCTATTTAATGTATCAAGGTATTGTATCAGATTAATGTAGCTATATAATGTATCAAGGTATTGTATCAGATTAATGTAGCTATATAATGTATCAAGGTATTGTATCAGATTAATATAGCTATATAATGTATCAAGGTATTGTATCAGATTAATGTAGCTATATAATGTATCAAGGTATTGTATCAGATTAATGTATCTGAATGTACCATATATGTATATATATAATGTACCATATAATGTATCAATATAATGTATCAATGTATTGTGTCAGATAATTCAGCTTGGAAACCTCAGTGTAACACCAAGTGGGTTATGCACTAAGGTGTGATAACGCGTGATGAAGAGGTGATGAAGAGGTGATGAAGAGGGGATGAAGAGGGATAAAGAGGGATAAAGAGGTGATAAAGTGGGGATGACTTCACTTGCAGTGATATAATTTCTCCATTTCCATGATTATTCTGTGGAGCCGATGAACTAAAATTTCTCCTGCTTAATAAATCTTAGTGCAAAGTGTCTAATGAATAACAGGAACTGGAGATGTGATATCGCTGGAGAAGTGATTTCTACTTTATCACCTCTTTATCACCATTAGTGCATCTCTCCCCCTGTTGGTACAATATACACAACATAAAGATATGGGCAGTCACAGAGAGACAAAGAGACTGGCACTATGTGGAGTCTCTGTATGAGAGACAGACAGAGCGCTAGAGAGTGAAAGAGAAACACAGTGACTGAGAGACAGCAGTGAGATGTGCTGTGTATCAGTAGGTAAAACAGAGAGGTCTGATAAACACACTACTGAAGGAATAGAGCTTTTTCACTTTTTTGGGTTATGAGGCAAAGACTGAACTCGATGGACTTGTGACTTTTCCAGACGAGAGAGGGAGTGAGAGGATGAGACACATTGGGACGTCATGTTTCTTCTTTTATATTTACCTCTGTGAGTGAGAAAAGATTGTACAGGACACTCTGTGGCGCTCATATGTATATGTATATATACAGTATGTGTATGTGTTGTTAACCCCTTAAAGACAAATGACTTACCAGATACGTCCCGCAGAAACCGTCACTTACTGACAGAGGACGTACCTGGTAAGTCCCGGAAGTCCACGTCTCCGTGCGGCTGCACCCCACTTGGGGACTCCGGACTCGTTTGGAGAAAAAAAAAAAAAAAAGTACCACGAGCGTTAAGCCACGTTCGCTCGCGGCTGTCACTAAGCGGTTAATATATTATTATATTTTTACATATATCAATATATATTATATATTAGGAACATACACGTACATAGATAGATATGAGATAGACAGATTTGAGATAGATAGATAGATAGATGATAGATAGATAGATAGATAGATAGATAGATAGATAGACAGACATATAGATATGAGATAGATAGATAGATATTTGATTGATTGATTGATTGATAGATAGATAGATATGAGATAGATAGATATACATATAGAGAGATAGATAGATAGATATACATATAGAGAGATAGACAGACAGATAGATATGATATGAGATAGATAGATAGATAGATAGATAGATAGATAGATAGATAGATAGATAGATAGATATGAGATAGATAGATATGAGGTAGATAGATAGATAGATAGATAGATAGATTGATAGATATGAGATAGATAGATAGATAGATAGATAGATATGAGATAGATAGATAGATATGAGGTAGATAGATAGATAGATAGATAGATAGATAGATAGATAGATAGATGATAGATAGATAGATAGATAGATAGATAGATAGATAGATTGATAGATATGAGATAGATAGATAGATATAGATAGATAGATAGATAGATATGAGATAGATAGATATGAGGTAGATAGATAGATAGATAGATAGATAGATAGATAGATGATAGATAGATATGCGATAGATAGATATATGATAGATAGATAGATAGATAGATAGATAGATAGATAGATAGATAGATAGATATGAGAAAGATAGATAGATAGATAGATAGATAGACGGATAGATAGATATATGATAGATAGATAGATAGATAGATAGATAGATAGATATGAGACAGATAGATATGAGATAGATAGAGAGATATGAGATAGATAGATAGATAGATAGATAGATAGATAGATAGATAGATAGACAGATAGATAGATAGATAGACAGATAGATAGATAGATATGAGACAGATAGATAGATATGAGATAGATAGATAGATAGATAGATAGATAGATAGATAGATATGAGAAAGATAGATAGATAGATAGATAGATAGATAGATAGATAGACGGATAGATAGATATATGATAGATAGATAGATAGATATGAGACAGATAGATATGAGATAGATAGAGAGATATGAGATAGATAGATAGATAGATAGATAGATAGATAGATAGATAGATAGATATGAGACAGATAGATAGATATGAGATAGATAGATAGATAGATATGAGATAGATAGACAGATAGATAGATATGAGATAGATAGATCAGATAGAAAGATAGATAGCTATACAGACAGACAGATAGATAGATATTAGACATACTCCTTTCATTAGAAGTAGATGAATGGGTTTAATATATAGGCATAGTCTGAAGAGAAATAGGAAGATGAATTTGAAGGGAATGAAATGCATATAATGGGTGTTTTATTGTTCTCTTTGGTGAGAAGCGGACAGATTACATTGGGGAAGCGAGTGCTGCTCGGGAACGTCTCCCCAGTACATCACAATAATCCATGTACTCCTGGGATTTGTTCCTTTTCCAGGCTGTAATGTGACAGTTCCACTAAGATGAATAACGATAATGTTCTGACGTTCAGGGAAAGCGCGGTGCTGACATATTATCACTGTGATCAGTAATGAAAACAACACTGAGGTCTTTATACAATAGAACATCATCTTATATTAACCCCTTACGTTCCAGAGATGTCTCCAACACCGTTCATGAGAAGGACGAGAGGTGGAGAGAGAGAGAAAAAGATAGATATGAAATAGTTAATTAACCCTTTGAGTGCTGTGCATGGCTTGGTGTCCCCATGTGCACAGACATCATTACCCACTGCTCTATATCCTCCAGAGTGCAGGGGGTTAATGTAAACTTGATGAGGAACAGATGAAATTTTACCTCTTAAGTTTTTGACAAAGTCGTCTAATTTCATCTTGCGCTCGGGCTTGACGTTGGGGCTGTACATGTCCGTGTTCAGGAGGATGATGGCGAAGGCCAAGATGAAGATGGTGTCCGGGTTGCGGAATTGGCGCACCACCCCGGGGTTACAGATACAGTAGCGCTGGCTGGAACACAAGAGCGTTCTATCAGTGAGGCACAGACACGTGGGGTGGATTTATTATCACACGGAGGAATTCTGGGGCACCACAGGGCTGGAGATGCCACCAATAGCTTAGAAATAGCGCTATTATCGAACATAAGTACTGCGTTATTAAGAAATCCTTCCTCTGAGACCGACGGCCACAGACATCTTGGCTTAGAGACATGTTTACACCGGCGCTGTCCGTCCGGTCTCCTCTAGGAGGTGCTGCTTTGTACCTTAAGGAAACAGGAAGGGACTGACGCCGCAGGCGCGCAGATGCCTCTAAGCAAGATGTCTGCCTGTCAGTCTCAGAAGAAGTAGGATTTATTAATAAAGCGGCACTTATGTTGGATAATAGAAAGATTTCTAAGCTTATCCCTATAAGAATAATTATTGGGGGGGTTTATTAAGGGTGAATTAATGGCAATGTGTATTTGTGTTCTGTGGGGCAGATGGACTGTTCCACTGTAATCACACGCAGGAGACGCATAACAGCGGGTACAAACACACAGGGGGGAGAAGTATAACAGCGGGTACAGACACACAGGGGAGACGCATAACAGCGGGTACAGACACACAGGGAGGAGACGTATAACAGCGGGTACAGACACACAGGGAGGAGACGTATAACAGCGGGTACAGACACACAGGGAGGAGACGTATAACAGCGGGTACAAACACACAGGGGAGACGTATAACAGCGGGTACAGACAAAGGGGAGACGTATAACAGCGGGTACAGACACACAGGGAGGAGACGTATAACAGCGGGTACAGACACACAGGGGAGAGACGCATAACAGCAGGTACAGACACCGGGGAGGAGACGTATAACAGCGGGTATAGACACACAGCGGGAGACGTATAACAGCGGGTACAGACACACAGGGGGGAGACGCATAACAGCGGGTACAGACACAGGGGAGACGTATAACAGCGGGTACAGACACACAGGGAGGAGACGTATAACAGCGGGTACAGACACACAGGGGAGAGACGCATAACAGCGGGTACAGACACACAGGGGGGAGACGTATAACAGCGGGTACAGACACACAGGGGGGAGACGTATAACAGCGGGTACAGACACACAGGGGGGAGACGCATAACAGCGGGTACAGACACAGGGGAGACGTATAACAGCGGGTACAGACACCGGGGAGGAGACGTATAACAGCGGGTACAGACACACAGGGGGGAGACGTATAACAGCGGGTACAGACACACAGGGGGGGAGACGTATAACAGCGGGTACAGACACACAGGGGGGAGACGCACAACAGCGGGTACAGACACACAGGGGGGAGACGCATAACAGTGGGTACAGACACACAGGGGGAGACGTATAACAGCGGGTACAGACACACAGGGGGGAGACGTATAACAGCGGGTACAAACACACAGGGGAGACGCATAACAGCGGGTACAGACACACAGGGAGGAGACGTATAACAGCGGGTACAGACACACAGGGAGACGTATAACAGCGGGTACAGACACACAGGGGGGAGACGTATAACAGTGGGTACAGACACACAGGGAGGAGACGTATAACAGCGGGTACAAACACACAGGGAGGAGACGTATAACAGCGGGTACAGACACACAGGGGGGAGACGTATAACAGCGGGTACAAACACACAGGGGGGAGACGTATAACAGCGGGTACAGACACACAGGGGGGAGACGTATAACAGCGGGTACTGACACACAGGGGGGAGACGTATAACAGCGGGTACAGACACACGGGGGGGAGACGCATAACAGCGGTACAGACACACAGGGGGGAGACGTATAACAGCGGGTACAAACACACGGGGGGAGACGTATAACAGCGGGTACAGACACACAGGGGGGAGACGTATAACAGCGGGTACTGACACACAGGGGGGAGACGTATAACAGCGGGTACAGACACCGGGGAGGAGACGTATAACAGCGGGTACAGACACCGGGGAGGAGACGTATAACAGTGGGTACAGACACACAGGGGAGATGTATAACAGCGGGTACAGACACCGGGGAGGAGACGTATAACAGCGGGTACAGACACCGGGGAGGAGACGTATAACAGCGGGTACAGACACACAGGGGAGACGTATAACAGCGGGTACAGACACACAGGGGGGAGACGTATAACAGCGGGTACAGACACCGGGAGGAGACGTATAACAGTGGGTACAGACACACGGGGGAGACGTATAACAGCGGGTACAGACACACGGGGAGAGACGTATAACAGCGGGTACAGACACACAGGGGGAGACGTATAACAGCGGGTACAGACACCGGGGAGGAGACGTATAACAGCGGGTACAGACACCGGGGAGGAGACGTATAACAGCGGGTACAGACACACAGGGAGATGTATAACAGCGGGTACAGACACCGGGGAGGAGACGTATAACAGCGGGTACAGACACCGGGGAGGAGACGTATAACAGCGGGTACAGACACACAGGGGAGACGTATAACAGAGGGTACAGACACACGGGGAGAGACGTATAACAGCGGGTACAGACACACAGGGGGGAGACGTATAACAGCGGGTACAGACACACAGGGGGGAGACGTATAACAGCGGGTACAGACACACAGGGGGAGACATATAACAGCGGGTACAGACACAGGGGAGACGTATAACAGCGGGTACAGACACACAGGGGGAGACGCATAACAGCGGGTACAGACACACAGGGGGGAGACGCACAACAGCGGGTACAAACACACAGGGGGGAGACGCACAACAGCGGGTACAAACACACAGGGGGGAGACGTATAACAGCGGGTACTGACACAGGGGAGACGTATAACAGCGGGTACAGACACACGGGGAGGAGACGTATAACAGTGGGTACAGACACACGGGGAGAGACGCATAACAGCGGGTACAGACACACAGGGGGGAGACGCATAACAGCGGGTACAGACACACAGGGGGGAGACGCATAACAGCGGGTACAGACACACAGGGGGGAGACGCACAACAGCGGGTACAGACACACAGGGGGGAGACGCACAACAGCGGGTACAGAGACACAGGGGGAGACGCACAACAGCGGGTACAGACACACAGGGGGGAGACGCACAACAGCGGGTACAGACACACAGGGGGGAGACGCACAACAGCGGGTACAGACACACAGGGGGAGACGCACAACAGCGGGTACAGACACACGGGGGGGGACGCACAACAGCGGGTACAGACACACAGGGGGGAGACACACAACAGCGGGTACAGACACACAGGGGGGAGACGCACAACAGCGGGTACAGACACACAGGGGGGAGACGTATAACAGCGGGTACAGACACACGGGGGGAGACGTATAACAGCGGGTACAGACACACAGGGGGGAGACGTATAACAGCGGGTACTGACACTTTACCCATAACACGGTACCACACTTTACCCATAACACAGTACCACTCTTTACACATAACACAGTAGCACACTTTACACATAACACTGTATCACACTTTACCCATAACACTGTACCACACTTTACCCATAACACTGTATCACACTTTACACATAACACTGTATCACACTTTACACATAACACTGTATCACACATTACCCATAACACTGTACCACTCTTTACACATAACACTGTATCACACTTTACACATAACACTGTACCACACTTTACACATAACACTGTACCACACTTTACACATAACACTGTACCACTCTTTACACATAACACTGTATCACACTTTACACATAACACATTACCACACTTTACACATAACACTGTACCACACTTTACACATAACACTGTATCACACTTTACACATAACACTGTACCACACTTTACACATAACACAGTACCACACTTTACACATAACACAGTATAACACTTTACACATAACACTGTATCACACTTTACACATAACACTGTACCACACTTTACACATAACACTGTATCACAATTTACCCATAACACTGTACCACACTTTACACATAACACTGTATCACACTTTACCCATAACACTGTACCACACTTTACACATAACACTGTATCACACTTTACACATAACACAGTACCACACTTTACACATAACACTGTATCACACCTTACACATAACACTGTATCACAATTTACCCATAACACTGTACCACACTTTACACATAACACTGTATCACACTTTACCCATAACACTGTATCACACTTTACACATAACACTGTATCACACTTTACACATAACACTGTACCACACATTACTGTGTTTGTGCGCTCTCCTCTTCTTCTCTTCTCTCCCTCTCAGTCTTTACCTTCTCTCCCCCCTTATTTTCCTCTCTTTCTCTCTCATCTCCTTCTTCTTCCCTCTTTCCTTCTCTCACTCTCCCCCTTTATTTTTAAACCTCCCTTCCTCTTCTGGTTCCCTTCCTCTTCTGGTTCCCTTCCTCTTCTCGTTCCCTTCCTCTACTCCTTCCCTTCCGCTCCTCGTTCCCTTCCGCTCCTCGTTCCCTTCCTCTCCTCGTTCCCTTCCTCTTCTGGTTCCCTTCCTCTTCTGGTTCCCTTCCTCTTCTCCTTCCCTTCCTCTCCTCGTTCCCTTCCTCTCCTCGTTCCCTTCCGCTCCTCGTTCCCTTCCTCTCCTCGTTCCCTTCCTCTTCTGGTTCCCTTCCTCTTCTCCTTCCCTTCCTCTTCTCCTTCCCTTCCTCTCCTCGTTCCCTTCCTCTCCTCGTTCCCTTCCGCTCCTCGTTCCCTTCCTCTCCTCGTTCCCTTCCTCTTCTCCTTCCCTTCCTCTTCTCCTTCCCTTCCTCTTCTCGTTCCCTTCCTCTTCTGGTTCCCTTCCTCTTCTCCTTCCCTTCCTCTTCTCCTTCCCTTCCTCTCCTCGTTCCCTTCCTCTCCTCGTTCCCTTCCTCTCCTCGTTCCCTTCCTCTTCTCCTTCCCTTCCTCTTCTCCTTCCCTTCCTCTTCTCGTTCCCTTCCTCTTCTCCTTCCCTTCCTCTTCTGGTTCCCTTCCTCTTCTCATTCCCTTCCTCTACTCCTTCCCTTCCGCTCCTCGTTCCCTTCCGCTCCTCGTTCCCTTCCGCTCCTCGTTCCCTTCCTCTCCTCGTTCCCTTCCTCTTCTGGTTCCCTTCCTCTTCTCCTTCCCTTCCTCTTCTCGTTCCCTTCCTCTTCTCGTTCCCTTCCTCTTCTCCTTCCCTTCCTCTTCTCCTTCCCTTCCTCTTCTCCTTCCCTTCCTCTCCTCGTTCCCTTCCTCTCCTCGTTCCCTTCCTCTTCTCCTTCCCTTCCTCTTCTCCTTCCCTTCCTCTCCTCGTTCCCTTCCTCTTCTCCTTCCCTTCCTCTTCTGGTTCCCTTCCTCTTCTCATTCCCTTCCTCTACTCCTTCCCATCCTCTTCTCCTTCCCTTCCTCTCCTCGTTCCCTTCCTCTCCTCGTTCCCTTCCTCTTCTGGTTCCCTTCCTCTTCTCCTTCCCTTCCTCTTCTCCTTCCCTTCCTCTCCTCGTTCCCTTCCTCTTCTCGTTCCCTTCCTCTTCTGGTTCCCTTCCTCTTCTCATTCCCTTCCTCTTCTCCTTCCCTTCCTCTTCTCCTTCCCTTCCTCTTCTCCTTCCCTTCCTCTCCTCCTTCCCTTCCTCTTCTGGTTCCCTTCCTCTTCTCCTTCCCTTCCTCTTCTCCTTCCCTTCCTCTCCTCGTTCCCTTCCTCTTCTCGTTCCCTTTCTCTCATCGTTCCCTTCCTCTTCTCGTTCCCTTCCTCTTCTCGTTCCCTTCCTCTTCTCGTTCCCTTCCTCTTCTCGTTCCCTTCCTCTATCTCTCGCTCCCCGTCTCTCCCTCTTTCTCTTCTCTCTCCCCATCTTTACCGCTCTCTTCTTCTTATCTCTCCACCTCTCTCTTCTTCTTATCTCTCCACCTCTCTCTTCTTCTCTCCCCTCCTCTCTTTTTCTGTCTCATGCTCTCTCTTTTCACTCCCTCACTGTCCCCTCTTCTCTCCGTTCTCCTTTTCACTCTCCTTCTCTCTCTTTTCCTCAGGTCAGACCCCTCCCGTCCCTAATGGTAAATCCGGCCGTGCTGATGTAATACAAGATGGAGACGTGAAGGTCCCATAGCGGAGACGTGAAGGTCTCATTATCAGACATTACCGGCCGCCCACAGAGCACCTACCTGAACGCTTCGATCAGCCGCTCCACTTTCTGCGCCTCGCCCTGCACCCGGATGTGTGCCTGGAATTTCCTGAGAGCTTCGACGTCCACCACACAGCTGGAACACAACAGGGGCCTCATTACATATGACTGGACACGCGTGTAAAGGACAGCGAGGCAAGCGGGACAAACCAAATACAAGACAGACGAGAGATTAAGACTCCCATTAATTTAATTGGAAAGTCTCACCCCTTGAATACCAGAGAGGTGTATAATGGATGCGTCGCAATGCGCTGTAGACCTCATTAGCATTCAAGGAGTTAAAATACCATTTAAATCCAAAGAAAATGGTATTTGTGCACTATGGTGAAAATGGATTGCCCTAGAATTGCTCCAATTTCCCCTTACACACGTGCCCCAGTAATTACATCATTGTCTTTTCATCCTAAAAACCGAAATCTCTTCTACCCCTCAGTAAACCTCTCCCGTTCCACTTTAACCCCATCTCATCCTCAGACAGCTTTAACACCTTTCTACATGTAGGCCCACTAAGGGTAAACACTATAAGTGTCCATTTTTAGGCTGGGATCCACACGTTACCCGTGGACAGCTCTGGTTGTGTGTAATACTGAGTCTCCCCTGTACTATGTGACACCTCAGTACTATATACAGTACCCCGAGTCTCCCTGTACTATGTGACACCTCAGTACTATATACAGTTCTCCGAGTCTCCCCTGTACTATGTGACACCTCAGTACTATATATAGTACCCAGAGTCACCCCTGTAGCAGGTGACACTCAGTACCATATACAGTACCCCGAGTCTCCCCTGTACTATGTGATACCTCAGTACTATATACAGTACCCCGAGTCTCCCTGTACTATGTGATACCTCAGTACTATATACAGTACCCCGAGTCTCCCTGTACTATGTGACACATCAGTACTATATACAGTACCCCGAGTCTCCCTGTACTATGTGACACCTCAGTACTATAATCAGTACCCCGAGTCTCCCCTGTACTATGTGACACCTCAGTACTATATACAGTACCCCGAGTCTCCCCTGTACTATGTGACACCTCAGTACTATATACAGTACCCCAAGTCTCCCCTGTACTATGTGACACATCAGTACTATATGCAGTACCCGAGTCTCCCCTGTACTATGTGACACCTCAGTACTATATACAGTACCCCGAGTCTCCCTGTACTATGTGACACCTCAGTACTATATACAGTACCCCAAGTCTCCCCTGTACTATGTGACACATCAGTACTATATACAGTACCCCGAGTCACCCCTGTCACTATGTGATACCTCAGTACTATATGCAGTACCCCGAGTCACCCCTGTAGCAGGTGACACCTCAGTACTATATACAGTACCCCGAGTCTCCCCTGTACTATGTGATACCTCAGTACTATATACAGTACCCGAGTCTCCCCTGTACTATGTGACACCTCAGTACTATATACAGTACCCCGAGTCTCCCCTGTACTATGCTGACACATCAGTACTATATACAGTACCCCGAGTCTCCCCTGTACTATGTGACACCTCAGTACTATATACAGTACCCGGAGTCTCCCCTGTACTATGTGACACCTCAGTATTATATACAGTACCCCGAGTCACCCCTGTACTGTGTGACACCTCAGTACTATATACAGTACCCGGAGTCACCCCTGTACTATGTGACACCTCAGTACTATATACAGTACCCCGAGTCTCCCTGTACTATGTGACACCTCAGTACTATATACAGTACCCCGAGTCTCCCCTGTACTGTGTGACACATCAGTACTATATACAGTACCCCGAGTCTCCCCTGTACTATGTGACACCTCCAGTACTATATACAGTACCCCGAGTCTCCCTGTACTATGTGACACCTCAGTACTATATACAGTACCCAGAGTCTCCCCTGTAGCAGGTGACACCTCAGTACTATATACAGTACCCCGAGTCTCCCCTGTACTATGTGATACCTCAGTACTATATACAGTACCCCGAGTCTCCCCTGTACTATGTGACACCTCAGTACTATATACAGTACCCGGAGTCCCCCCTGTACTATGTGACACCTCAGTACTATATACAGTACCCCGAGTCACCCCTGTACTGTGTGACACCTCAGTACTTTATACACAGTACCCCGAGTCTCCCCTGTACTATGTGACACATCAGTACTATATAGAGTACCCAGAGTCTCCCCTGTACTGTGTGACACCTCAGTACTATATACAGTACCCCGAGTCACCCCTGTAGCAGGTGACACCTAAGTACTATATACAGTACCCCGAGTCTCCCCTGTAACTATGTGGCACCTCAGTACTATATACAGTACCCGGAGTCTCCCCTGTACTATGTGACACCTCAGTACTATATACAGTACCCCGAGTCTCCCCTGTACTATGTGACACATCAGTACTATATACAGTTCTCCGAGTCTCCCTGTACTATGTGACACATCAGTACTATATACAGTACCGGAGTCACCCCTGTACTATGTGACACATCAGTACTATATACAGTTCTCCGAGTCTCCCCTGTACTATGTGACACATCAGTACTATATACAGTACCCCGAGTCTCCCCTGTACTATGTGACACCTCAGAACTATATACAGTACCCCGAGTCTCCCTGTACAATGTGACACCTCAGTACTATATACAGTATCCCTAGTCTCCCCTGTACTATGTGATACCTCAGTACTATATACAGTACCCCGAGTCACCCTGTACTATGTGACAGCTCAGTACTATATACAGTACCCGAGTCTCCCCTGTACTATGTGACACATCAGTACTATATACAGTACCCGGAGTCTCCCCTGTACTATGTGACACCTCAGTACTATATACAGTTCCTCCGAGTCTCACCAGTTCTAGGTGACGATGTGACACTTACTCTAGAACGTCTCGGTTGAATTGCTTCTGCCGGTTGCCCAGAAATTCTCCGATCATCTGTCTGCTGAGTCCTTTCCTCTGGAGGAGAAAATGTGCGACCCAACTGGGGTATCGGGGACAAACCCTCGTTCTATCAGGTACTGGACCCCTTTCTCGGTTTCCTAAGGAAAGAAGCACAATCACTGTATTAATACTGTTAACGAGGAATAAAGACGAGTAGAAGAGCTGGGGTACAGATGAAATAGACAAGAAATGAGTTGGACGGGTAAATAAGGGGTGCCGTCAGAGGTGAAGCTAGGAAATTTGGGAGTTCTCCAATCGTCTAGGCAGGGATCTCTGTCCTGTCTCAGACTAGTTGTGATCGTCAGGAAACATCACTAAATGATTTGAAGATTTCACACA
>JBBDGT010000305.1:0-90160 GCA_037306005.1 Rhinophrynus dorsalis | reverse complement strand
TTTATCTGTGTAATAATGCGTCTTATCTCAGTACATCAGTACACGGCCCGGGTCCTTATCTGTGTAATAATGCGTCTTATCTCAGTACATCGGTACACGGCCCGGGTCCTTATCTGTGTAATAATGCATCTTATCTCAGTACATCGGTACACGGCCCGGGTCCTTATCTGTGTAATAATGCGTCTTATCTCAGTACATCGGCACACGGCCCGGGTCCTTATCTGTGTAATAATGCGTCTTATCTCAGTACATCAGTACACGGCCCGGGTCCTTATCTGTGTAATAATGCGTCTTATCTCAGTACATCAGTACACGGCCCGGGTCCTTATCTGTGTAATAATGCATCTTATCTCAGTACATCGGTACACG
Source organism: Rhinophrynus dorsalis (assembly GCA_037306005.1). Taxonomy (NCBI): domain Eukaryota; kingdom Metazoa; phylum Chordata; class Amphibia; order Anura; family Rhinophrynidae; genus Rhinophrynus; species Rhinophrynus dorsalis. The sequence continues at coordinate 89,791 of JBBDGT010000305.1, read as the reverse complement.
GCCCGGGTCCTTATCTGTGTAATAATGCGTCTTATCTCAGTACATCAGTACACGGCCCGGGTCCTTATCTGTGTAATAATGCGTCTTATCTCAGTATATCGGTACACGGCCCCGGTCCTTATCTGTGTAATAATGCGTCTTATCTCAGTACATCGGTACACGGCCCGGGTCCTTATCTGTGTAATAATGCGTCTTATCTCAGTACATCGGCACACGGCCCGGGTCCTTATCTGTGTAATAATGCGTCTTATCTCAGTACATCAGCACGCGGCCCGGGTCCTTATCTGTGTAATAATGCTTCTTATCTCAGTACATCGGTACACGGCCCGGGTCCTTATCTGTGTAATAACACGTCTTGTCTCAGTACATCGGTACACGGCCCGGGTCCTTATCTGTGTAATAATACGTCTTATCTCAGTACATCGGTACACGGCCCGGGTCCTTATCTGTGTAATAACACGTCTTGTCTCAGTACATCGGTACACGGCCCGGGTCCTTATCTGTGTAATAATACGTCTTATCTCAGTACATCAGTACACGGCCCGGGTCCTTATCTGTGTAATAATGCATCTTATCTCAGTACATCGGTACACGGCCCGGGTCCTTATCTGTGTAATAATACGTCTTATCTCAGTACATCGGTACACGGCCCGGGTCCTTATCTGTGTAATAATGCGTCTTATCTCAGTACATCGGTACACGGCCCGGGTCCTTACCTGTGTAATAATGCTTCTTATCTCAGTACATCGGTACACGGCCCGGGTCCTTATCTGTGTAATAATGCGTCTTATCTCAGTAAATCGGCACACGGCCCGGGTCCTTATCTGTGTAATAATGCGTCTTATCTCAGTACATCGGCACACGGCCCGGGTCCTTATCTGTGTAATAATGCGTCTTATCTCAGTACATCGGCACACGGCCCGGGTCCTTATCTGTGTAATAATGCGTCTTATCTCAGTACATCGGCACACGGCCCGGGTCCTTATCTGTGTAATAATGCTTCTTATCTCAGTACATCGGTACACGGCCCGGGTCCTTATCTGTGTAATAATGCTTCTTATCTCAGTACATCGGTACACGGCCCCGGTCCTTATCTGTGTAATAATACGTCTTATCTCAGTACATCGGCACACGGCCCGGGTCCTTATCTGTGTAATAATACGTCTTATCTCAGTACATCGGTACACGGCCCCGGTCCTTATCTGTGTAATAATACGTCTTATCTCAGTACATCGGCACACGGCCCGGGTCCTTATCTGTGTAATAATACGTCTTATCTCAGTACATCGGCACACGGCCCGGGTCCTTATCTGTGTAATAATACGTCTTATCTCAGTACATCGGTACACGGCCCCGGTCCTTATCTGTGTAATAATACGTCTTATCTCAGTACATCGGCACACGGCCCCGGTCCTTATCTGTGTAATAATACGTCTTATCTCAGTACATCGGCACACGGCCCCGGTCCTTATCTGTGTAATAATGCATCTTATCTCAGTACATCGGCACACGGCCCCGGTCCTTATCTGTGTAATAATACGTCTTATCTCAGTACATCGGCACACGGCCCGGGTCCTTATCTGTGTAATAATGCGTCTTATCTCAGTACATCGGCGCGCGGCCCGGGTCCTTATCTGTGTATTAATGCGTCTTATCTCAGTACATCGGCACACGGCCCGATTCCTTATCTGTGTATTAATGCGTCTTATCTCAGTACATCGGTACACGGCCCGGGTCCTTATCTGTGTAATAATGCGTCTTATCTCAGTACATCGGCACACGGCCCGGGTCCTTATCTGTGTATTAATGCGTCTTATCTCAGTACATCGGTACACGGCCCGGGTCCTTATCTGTGTAATAATGCGTCTTATCTCAGTACATCGGCACACGGCCCGGGTCCTTATCTGTGTATTAATGCGTCTTATCTCAGTACATCGGCACACGGCCCGGGTCCTTATCTGTGTATTAATGCGTCTTATCTCAGTACATCGGCACACGGCCCGGGTCCTTATCTGTGTAATAATGCGTCTTATCTCAGTACATCGGCACACGGCCCGGGTCCTTATCTGTGTAATAATGCGTCTTATCTCAGTACATCGGTACACGGCCCGGGTCCTTATCTGTGTAATAATGCGTCTTATCTCAGTACATCGGTACACGGCCCGGGTCCTTATCTGTGTAATAATGCATCTTATCTCAGTACATCAGTACACGGCCCGGGTCCTTATCTGTGTATTAATGCGTCTTATCTCAGTACATCGGTACACGGCCTGGGTCCTTATCTGTGTAATAATGCATCTTATCCCAGTACATCGGTACACGGCCCGGGTCCTTATCTGTGTAATAATGCGTCTTATCTCAGTACATCGGTACACGGCCCGGGTCCTTATCTGTGTAATAATGCGTCTTATCTCAGTACATCGGCACACGGCCCGGGTCCTTATCTGTGTATTAATGCGTCTTATCTCAGTACATCGGCACACGGCCCGGGTCCTTATCTGTGTAATAATGCGTCTTATCTCAGTACATCGGCACACGGCCCGGGTCCTTATCTGTGTAATAATGCGTCTTATCTCAGTACATCGGTACACGGCCCCGGTCCTTATCTGTGTAATAATGCGTCTTATCTCAGTACATCGGCACACGGCCCGGGTCCTTACCTGTGTAATAATGCGTCTTATCTCAGTACATCGGTACACGGCCCGGGTCCTTATCTGTGTAATAATGCGTCTTATCTCAGTACATCGGCACACGGCCCGGGTCCTTATCTGTGTAATAATGCGTCTTATCTCAGTACATCGGCACACGGCCCAGGTCCTTATCTGTGTAATAATGCGTCTTATCTCAGTACATCGGCACACGGCCCGGGTCCTTATCTGTGTGATAATGCGTCTTATCTCAGTACATCGGTACACGGCCCGGGTCCTTATCTGTGTAATAATGCGTCTTATCTCAGTACATCGGCACGCGGCCCGGGTCCTTATCTGTGTAATAATGCGTCTTATCTCAGTACATCAGCACACGGCCTGGGTCCTTATCTGTGTAATAATGCGTCTTATCTCAGTACATCGGTACACGGCCCGGGTCCTTATCTGTGTAATAACACGTCTTGTCTCAGTACATCGGCACGCGGCCCAGGTCCTTATCTGTGTAATAATGCGTCTTATCTCAGTACATCGACACGCGGCCCAGGTCCTTATCTGTGTAATAATGCTTCTTATCTCAGTACATCAGCACACGGCCCGGGTCCTTATCTGTGTAATAACACGTCTTGTCTCAGTACATCGGTACACGGCCCGGGTCCTTATCTGTGTAATAATGCATCTTATCCCAGTACATCGGTACACGGCCCGGGTCCTTATCTGTGTAATAATGCGTCTTATCTCAGTACATCGGCACACGGCCCGGGTCCTTATCTGTGTAATAATGCGTCTTATCTCAGTACATCGGTACACGGCCCGGGTCCTTATCTGTGTAATAATGCGTCTTATCTCAGTACATCGGTACACGGCCCGGGTCCTTATCTGTGTAATAATGCGTCTTATCTCAGTACATCGGTACACGGCCCGGGTCCTTATCTGTGTAATAATACGTCTTATCTCAGTACATCGGTACACGGCCCAGGTCCTTATCTGTGTAATAATGCTTCTTATCTCAGTACATCGGTACACGGCCCGGGTCCTTATCTGTGTAATAACACGTCTTGTCTCAGTACATCGGCACACGGCCCGGGTCCTTATCTGTGTAATAATGCGTCTTATCTCAGTACATCGGTACACGGCCCGGGTCCTTATCTGTGTAATAATGCGTCTTATCTCAGTACATCGGCACGCGGCCCGGGTCCTTATCTGTGTAATAATGCGTCTTATCTCAGTACATCGGCACGCGGCCCCGGTCCTTATCTGTGTAATAATGCGTCTTATCTCAGTACATCGGCACACGGCCCGGGTCCTTATCTGTGTAATAATGCGTCTTATCTCAGTACATCGGCACACGGCCCGGGTCCTTATCTGTGTAATAATGCGTCTTATCTCAGTACATCGGCACGCGGCCCAGGTCCTTATCTGTGTATTAATACGTCTTATCTCAGTACATCGGCACACGGCACGGGTCCTTATCTGTGTAATAATGCGTCTTATCTCAGTACATCGGCACGCGGCCCGGGTCCTTATCTGTGTAATAATGCGTCTTATCTCAGTACATCGGCACGTGGCCCGGGTCCTTATCTGTGTAATAATGCGTCTTATCTCAGTACCTCAGCACACGGTACATCAGTTCTGGTATCCGGTCTAGTAATAACATTATTGGGGGATTTATAGAGATTTATGTCAATACATCGGTACCGGTAATCGGGTCTAGTAATAACGTTACTGGGGGATTTATAGGGATTTATCTCAGTACATCAGTACCGGTATCCGGTCTAGTAATAACGTTACTGGGGGATTTATAGGGATTTATCTCAGTACATCGGTACCGGTATCCGGTCTAGTAATAACGTTACTGGGGGATTTATAGGGATTTATCTCAGTACATCGGTACCGGTATCCGGTCTAGTAATAACGTTATTGGGTGATTTATAGGGATTAATCTCAGTACATCGGTACCGGTATCGGGTCTAGTAATAACGTTATTGGGGGATTTATAGGGATTTCTCTCAGTACATCGGTACCGGTATCCGGTCTAGTAATAACGTTATTGGGGGATTTATAGGGATTTATCTCAGTACATCGGTACCGGTATCGGGTCTAGTAATAACGTTACTGGGGGATTTATAGGGATTTATCTCAGTACATCGGTACCGGTATCCGGTCTAGTAATAATGTTATTGGGGGATTTATAGGGATTTATCTCAGTACATCGGTACCAGTATCCAGTCTAGTAATAATGTTATTGGGGATTTATAGGGATTTCTCTCAGTACATCGGTACCGGTATCCGGTCTAGTAATAACGTTATTGGGGGATTTATAGGGATTTATCTCATTACATCGGTACCGGTATCGGGTCTAGTAATAACGTTATTGGGGATTTATAGGGATTAATCTCAGTACATCGGTACCGGTATCGGGTCTAGTAATAACGTTATTGGGGATTTATAGGGATTTATCTCAGTACATCGGTACCGGTATTGGGTCTAGTAATAACGTTATTGGGGGATTTATAGGGATTTATCTCATTACATCGGTACCGGTATCGGGTCTAGTAATAACGTTATTGGGGGATTTATAGGGATTTATCTCAGTACATCGGTACCGGTATCCGGTCTAGTAATAACGTTATTGGGGGATTTATAGGGATTTATCTCAGTACATCGGTACCGGTATCCGGTCTAGTAATAACGTTATTGGGTGATTTATAGGGATTAATCTCAGTACATCGGTACCGGTATCGGGTCTAGTAATAACGTTATTGGGGGATTTATAGGGATTTCTCTCAGTACATCGGTACCGGTATCCGGTCTAGTAATAACGTTATTGGGGATTTATAGGGATTTATCTCAGTACATCGGTACCGGTATCGGGTCTAGTAATAACGTTACTGGGGGATTTATAGGGATTTATCTCAGTACATCGGTACCAGTATCCAGTCTAGTAATAACGTTATTGGGGGATTTATAGGGATTTCTCTCAGTACATCGGTACCGGTATCCAGTCTAGTAATAACGTTACTGGGGGATTTATAGGGATTTATCTCAGTACATCGGTACCGGTATCCGTCTAGTAATAATGTTATTGGGGATTTATAGGGATTTCTCTCAGTACATCGGTACCGGGTATCCAGTCTAGTAATAACGTTACTGGGGGATTTATAGGGATTTATCTCAGTACATCGGTACCGGTATCCGGTCTAGTAATAATGTTATTGGGGGATTTATAGGGATTTCTCTCAGTACATCGGTACCGGTATCCAGTCTAGTAATAACGTTACTGGGGGATTTATAGGGATTTATCTCAGTACATCGGTACCGGTATCCGGTCTAGTAATAATGTTATTGGGGATTTATAGGGATTTCTCTCAGTACATCGGTACCGGTATCCGGTCTAGTAATAACGTTATTGGGGGATTTATAGGGATTTCTCTCAGTACATCGGTACCGGTATCGGGTCTAGTAATAACGTTATTGGGGGATTTATAGGGATTAATCTCAGTACATCGGTACCGGTATCGGGTCTAGTAATAACGTTATTGGGGGATTTATAGGGATTTCTCTCAGTACATCGGTACCGGTATCCGGTCTAGTAATAACGTTATTGGGGGATTTATAGGGATTTATCTCATTACATCGGTACCGGTATCGGGTCTAGTAATAATGTTATTGGGGGATTTATAGGGATTTCTCTCAGTACATCGGTACCGGTATCGGGTCTAGTAATAACGTTATTGGGGATTTATAGGCATTTATCTCAGTACATCGGTACCGGTATTGGGTCTAGTAATAACGTTATTGGGGGATTTATAGGGATTTCTCTCAGTACATCGGTACCGGTATCGGGTCTAGTAATAACGTTATTGGGGATTTATAGGGATTTATCTCAGTACATCGGTACCGGTATCGGGTCTAGTAATAACGTTATTGGGGGATTTATAGGGATTTATCTCATTACATCGGTACCGGTATTGGGTCTAGTAATAACGTTATTGGGGGATTTATAGGGATTTCTCTCAGTACATCGGTACCGGTATCGGGTCTAGTAATAACGTTATTGGGGGATTTATAGGGATTTATCTCAGTACATCGGTACCGGTATCGGGTCTAGTAATAACGTTACTGGGGGATTTATAGGGATTTATCTCATTACATCGGTACCGGTATCGGGTCTAGTAATAACGTTATTGGGGGATTTATAGGGATTTATCTCAGTACATCGGTACCGGTATCCGGTCTAGTAATAACGTTATTGGGGGATTTATAGGGATTTATCTCAGTACATCGGTACCGGTATCCGGTCTAGTAATAACGTTATTGGGGGATTTATAGGGATTTATCTCAGTACATCAGTACCAGTATCCAGTCTAGTAATAATGTTATTGGTGGATTTATAGGGATTTATCTCAGTACATCGGTACCGGTATCGGGTCTAGTAATAACGTTATTGGGGGATTTATAGGGATTTATCTCAGTACATCGGTACCAGTATCGGGTCTAGTAATAACGTTATTGGTGGATTTATAGGGATTTATCTCAGTACATCGGTACCGGTATCGGGTCTAGTAATAACGTTATTGGGGGATTTATAGGGATTTATCTCAGTACATCGGTACCGGTATCCGGTCTAGTAATAACGTTATTGGGGGATTTATAGGGATTTATCTCAGTACATCGGTACCGGTATCCGGTCTAGTAATAACGTTATTGGGGATTTATAGGATTTATCTCAGTACATCAGTACCGGTATCGGGTCTAGTAATAACGTTATTGGGGGATTTATAGGCATTTATCTCAGTTTATTGTACAGATCTGGACCTTTGTTGCTGATCTCACACATATCGGGGCCACTAATAGGAAGAAAAAAGGGAATAATTCTGTGCCAGTTGCTCTGTAGGGAACAGTAACAAATCCCGCTATTCCCACTGATGTAAATCTGCTTTATTAACATGTGCTGGAGAAGTCTTCTACTAATGGCCCTCATGAAGTTTGTGGTTGATCCGTTGTCCTAGAGGTAACAGGAGTCCTGTACGGCTGGTCCACGGGGCGGACATGACAGTCGCTGGAAGTTATATTTAAAAGGAAGCAGGCAGAGTCTTCTTAACTATTTAAGAACCAGCGGGGTACGCAATACGGTAGGAGGAGTTTGAGGTCCTGTCAGGAACTGTCATGGCTGCCTGCATGGACATTACATTCAGGACTGACTGATGTTACCTCTTGAACAAAGGCAAAATTCATAGGGCTATTAGGATTTTGTGCCCATGGAGAGGTCAGTGGGTGGGTTACCATTAGGAGGTGTTGTGTCCGCTTTAAGTCCTGTCCTGTTGTTAACCCTTGGTGACTGAATGCGGTGACCTCTTTCTCTGGCCGTGGACTCACGCCTCTTTTCTCCATTCTTTCCTAGTGTTGAAGGTGACGTTACAGGGAGTGACACGGGAGCTTCGCTAGACTCCGCCTCCAGTTACCACCAAGGACCAATAGCGCACAGCTCATCGCTGAGTCCAGAGCAGTACGATCACCCGTCCTACGCTCTATACTCTGTGTCCCCTGGACAGAGATCCCGGAGGCCGAAACTGCAGCACTCCACTTCCATACTGCGCAAGCAAGCGGAGGAAGACGCCATTAAACGGTCCAGATCGCTTTCCGAGAGCTATGAACTGTCTTCAGATCTGCAGGACAAGCAGGTAAGTGTCTCTATAATGTACTGATGTGTCCTACACTGCCGTGCGCTGAACCGTGTAACTGTGTCAGGGGAGACAAGATGTGGCTCTCCAGCTGTCGGGAATACATAACTATCATTATCCCCAACCAGCCAGGGCTAGAGGGCCAAAGCTTGCCTTCCAGTGAACTGTGTGAACCAATGTAGATTCCATTAACCCCTTCAGTGCCAAGCAATATATTGCCCATCTGTCAGGCACTCAGCGAATTAAAGGAAGAAGAAGACCTTTGAACAATAACCCCCCACTTAACCTTTAGCTGAGCAGAAAATCCTAATGGCCGCTATCAATCAAATTTGTTGTCTGAAACCAATAATTAATACTGAACATCACTTCCGTACAGAGACACATGATTCATTTATATCGGATTCTAGGACTCCAAACTCCTCCCTCTAAAGTGCTCTAGCCCCCCCCCCCCCAGTGCATTGATTGTTCATCTCACAGACAGATTTACTTCCCATGTGATTCAGGTTCCCAGAGATCCCTCCTTTTACCTGTGTGTGCCAGAGAGGCGCTGCAATGCGTTGGATACCTCTTTGGCTCTCAAAGGGTTAAATGTAGGAGGCGTATGGAAAACACATTGTGCAGGGCCGCACTAAAAGGGGATAAAACATTTTTTAGAATTATTAGTGTAAGGAGGAAAATGAAACAAGGAATAGTTAGACTGAAAATAAAAGATGGAAGTTATATAAATGAGAATAAAGCGCTAGCAGACTGTCTCAGTGAATATTTCTGTTCAGTTTTTACAGAGGAAGATGAAGGGAAGGGACCTCTGTTAGATAAAAGAAATGGCAAGACATGGGGAACATGCATGTTTATATAGTAAGAAGTTCTACTTCAACTTTCTAAGGTAAAAACAGATAAATCAATGGACCAGATCAATCAGTCACTAACGACAGGAGTAGTTCCAGAAGATTGGAAGACAGCAAATGTAGTACCGCTTCATAGAAAAGGTAGCAGGGAAGAGTCTGGTAACTACAGACCAGTAAGTCTTACATCAGTAGTGGGAAAATTAATGGAGACTATGCTGAAGGAAAGAATTGTCGAGTATCTGAATTTAAATGGCTTGCAAGATACCAAACAACATGGGTTTACAGCAGGGAGATGTTATCAGACTGGGTAACTAAAATAATAGACCAAGGGGGAGCAGTAGATATAGCTTATCTAGATTTCAGTAAAGCATTTGACACTGTCCCTCACAGAAGACTCATTAATAAATTGCAGTGTTTGGGTCTGGATGCAAAAATAGTGAAATGGATAAGGCAATGGCTGAGTGACAGGAGACAGAAGGTGGTAGTCAATGGAGAATATTCAGTGAAAGGAGTGTTACTAGTGGGGTACCTCAGGGATCTGTACTGGGGCCCATTATTTTTAAAATTTTTATTAGTGATATTGCAAAAGGTCTTCAAGGAAAGGTATGGGTTTTTGCAGATGATACAAAGATCCGCAGTAGGGTAGACATTCCAGGGGGAATAAGCCAAATTACAAATTATTTAGGTAAATTAGAAGAATAGAAAAGAGTGTCGCAACTGCAGTTTAATGCTGATAAATGTAAAATAATGCACTTGGGACATAAAAATCCAAAGGAAAAATATACTATTAAGGGTACTGTGCTGTCAGAGACAACAGAGGAAAGGGATTTGGGATTAATTATTTCTAATGACTTAAAAGTAGGCAGGCAATGTAATAAAGCTGTGGGGAATGCAAGCGGGGTACTGGGTTGTATAGATAGGGGCATTAGTAGCAGAAAAAGGGAAGTGGTCATGTCACTCTACAGATCTTTGGTTAGACCTCACCTAGAATATTGTGTACAGTACTGGAGACCTAGAGTATTGTGTACAGTACCGGAGACCTAGAGTATTGTATACAGTACCGGAGACCTAGAATATTGTGTACAGTACTGGAGACCTAGAGTATTGTATACAGTACTGGAGATCTAGAGTATTGTGTACAGTACTGGAGACCTAGAGTATTGTGTACAGTACTGGAGACCTAGAGTATTGTGTACAGTACTGGAGACCTAGAGTATTGTGTACAGTACCGGAGACCTAGAGTATTGTATACAGTACCGGAGACCTAGAGTATTGTATACAGTACAGGAGACCTAGAGTATTGTATACAGTACAGGAGACCTAGAGTATTGTGTACAGTACAGGAGACCTAGAGTATTGTGTACAGTACCGGAGACCTAGACTATTGTATACAGTACTGGAGACCTAGAATATTGTGTACAGTACTGGAGACCTAGAGTATTGTGTACAGTACCGGAGACCTAGAGTATTGTGTACAGTACCGGAGACCTAGAGTATTGTGTACAGGACCGGAGACCTAGAGTATTGTGTACAGTACTGGAGACCTAGAGTATTGTGCACAGTACTGGAGACCTAGAGTATTGTGTACAGTACCGGAGACCTAGAGTATTGTATACAGTACCGGAGACCTAGAGTATTGTGCACAGTACCGGAGACCTAGACTATTGTATACAGTACTGGAGACCTAGAGTATTGTGTACAGTACCGGAGACCTAGAGTATTGTGTACAGGACTGGAGACCTAGAGTATTGTGCACAGTACTGGAGACCTAGAGTATTGTGCACAGGACTGGAGACCTAGAGTATTGTGCACAGTACTGGAGACCTAGAGTATTGTGCACAGTACTGGAGACCTAGAGTATTGTGTACAGTACCGGAGACCTAGAGTATTGTATACAGTACCGGAGACCTAGAGTATTGTGCACAGTACCGGAGACCTAGACTATTGTATACAGTACTGGAGACCTAGAGTATTGTGTACAGTACCGGAGACCTAGAGTATTGTGTACAGGACTGGAGACCTAGAGTATTGTGCACAGTACCGGAGACCTAGACTATTGTGTACAGTACTGGAGACCTAGAGTATTGTGTACAGTACCGGAGACCTAGAGTATTGTGTACAGGACTGGAGACCTAGAGTATTGTGCACAGTACTGGAGACCTAGAGTATTGTGCACAGGACTGGAGACCTAGAGTATTGTGTACAGTACCGGAGACCTACAGTATTGTGTACAGTACCGGAGACCTAGAGTATTATGTACAGTACCTGAGACCTAGAGTATTGTGTACAGTACAGGAGACCCCATCTCCAGAAGGATATAGATACTCTAGAGTATTGTGTACGGTACAGGAGACCCCATCTCCAGAAGGATATAGATACTATAGAGTATTGTGTACAGTACTGGAGACCCCATCTCCAGAAGGATATAGATATCTAGAGTATTGTGTACAGTACAGGAGACCCCATCTCCAGAAGGATATAGATACTCTAGAGTATTGTGTACGGTACAGGAGACCCCATCTCCAGAAGGATATAGATACTATAGAGTATTGTGTACAGTACAGGAGACCCCATCTCCAGAAGGATATAGATACTCTAGAGTATTGTGTACGGTACTGGAGACCCCATCTCCAGAAGGATATAGATACTCTAGAGTATTGTGTACGGTACCGGAGACCCCATCTCCAGAAGGATATAGATATTCTAGAGCAGCGGTTCTCAATCTTTCTAATGCCGCGACCCTTTGATAAAATTTCCCAAGTTGTGGCGACCCCTAACAGTAAAATTATTTTCGTTGCTCCTTCATCGCTGTAATTTTGCTACTGTTATGAATCGAAATATAAATATCCGATGGTTTTAGGCGACCCCTGGCAAATCGTCATTCGACCCCCAAAGGGGTCCCGACCCACAGGTTGAGAACCACTGCTCTAGAGTATTGTGTACGGTACCGGAGATCCCATCTCCAGAAGGATATAGATACTCTAGAGTATTGTGTACAGTACCGGAGACCCCATCTCCAGAAGGATATAGATACTCTAGAGTATTGTGTACAGTACCGGAGACCCCATCTCCAGAAGGATATAGATACTCTAGAGTATTGTGTACAGTACCGGAGACCCCATCTCCAGAAGGATATAGATACTCTAGAGTATTGTGTACAGTACCGGAGACCCCATCTCCAGAAGGATATAGATACTCTAGAGAGAATACAGAGAAGGACTACTAAAATGGTGACTGGTTTACAGGAAAAGACATATCAGGATAGACTAAAAGATCTGAACATGTATAGCTTGGAGGAGAGAAGAGAGAGAGGGGATAAGATAGACACATTCACATACATGAAGGGATTCAACAAAGTGCAGGAGGGAAGTATATTTCAAAAGAATAAAAATGTTAGGACAAGAGGCCATAGTCTAAAACTAGAGGGACCCAAGTTTAGATGTAATGTAAGAAAGTTTTACTTCACTGAGAGGGTAGTAGATAAGTGGAACAGCCTACCAGCAGAAGTGGTAGAAGTTAATACAGTGACAGAATTCAAGCATGTATGGGATAGGGATAAAGTTGTCCTGAACATAAGAAAAGACCAAGGACCAAAAAGGTTTGAGGTTTTTGCTGTAGGAAAATGGTCGACGATATGGGCCAAAACGGTTCTTATCTGCCGTCAAATTCTATGTTTCTAATTTCTGGACTGTCCTGGAGAATGACACCTTACCGTAGGTCAGTAAGCCTGGCACAGAGGCTTTAAGGGTGACACTCACACAGCTGTACAGTCTGTATCTGAGCCTCTACCTCGCAGAGTGTGTGCCATGCGAGGGGGAGGCTTTCTGACCCCTGAACAGCTGATAGGGGCCAGTTTGGGATTTTCGATTAGTAAAATCATGATCATTCACCTTTAACCCCTTAGTGACAGCCGCGTGCACACAGACACACATATGTAACAGAGATGTACACACACACGCAACATATATGCGCAGAAACACATGCGCTCATGAGTTGTGCACCCCTCTGGCACTCAAAGGGTTAAGGTATAGAGAGGCATGTCAGAGTTAAATAGCAGTGGGAAGTGTATTCATACCTGGGAACTTTGACTTGTGGAGTCCCTGGAGGGGAGTGATGTGGAGAGACAAATGGGGCAATCTGGGTTAAAAGTGGGCGGGGCTTAATCGCAAGTAGGGGGCAGGGCTTAAGAGAAATGTGGAAAAGTGTTAGTAATAGGCTGGGGAAGGAGGAGAAGTGGGAGGGAAATGCAAGTTTACAGTGTGAGGGGTTTGAACACACTCCCTGAGGGGTAACACTTGATACACAACCCTGTGGCAGTCAGTGGGTTAAGTGTGAATCTGGTGGCTGTCTGTCCTGTGTCTTGCATGGCAAATGATGACAGTGAAGAAGTAATTCAGCAATGAGGGCCTACCTTAACCCTCTGAGTGCCATTTTGTTCCCCTGGTGATGCAGCACCCTTCAGTGGCTGTACTACAGGTCCTGCTGAGGCCACTGGGAGTCAGGGTGAGTGACTGTGTGTCAGCCATATTTCTTTCTGGCTTTGTGTGTGTGTTTGGTGCTCTGTGTGTGTGTGGTGCTGTGTGTGTGAGTGGGGCATGTGTGTGTGTGGTGCTGTGTGTGTGAGTGGGGCATATGTGTGTGTTTGGTGCTGTGTGAGTGGGGCATGTGTGTGTGTGTGTGTTTGGTGCTGTGTGAGTGGGGCATGTGTGTTTGTCTGTGGTGTAGGAGCAAGTGGCAGCCATTTTGTTTTTTTCTAACTTTGATAGTGGTGGGCAGGCTGCATACTGGGGGCGGGCCAACTCCCTGCATGGTTTTCACACCAATAGCAGTGGCCTTTGGCGACTGCAATTGGTGTGAATATCACGCCCCCATTAAATCACCCAATAGGAGCAGTAACTCCTCCTTTCTGCCTCACCTGGGTGTGTTTTGGCAGGCACAAAGTCTTCTTTTATATTTTATATATAGAGATGTAAAATATATTTATATAGTCGTGCATTTCCTATTGAGTAAAATAAGTGTACTCACACTGCCAAGAGATGCATATTTCCAGATATTACAATTTAAACCCTTTTTTTTTTTTTTTACATTAAGCAGTGCCCTCTGGTGGTCAAATTCCAATTAGTTCTTCTGTTACATTCTAATGGAGAGGAAAGTCAGAGACTATCACACGTATCTGCCGAGGTGTGTTCGGGAAGTCTGTACTGAGCATGATGGCTTCTGACAAACATCCCAGGGAATTATTATACAGGGTGGTATAAAGCACTGAGGGTAGAACAGACATTTGGGTGTCTCGTGTTACGTCTGTAACCTATTCCTGGCACTAGTTAAGGCTGATGGGCAGACTCAGTAGAAATCCCCGAGTTGAGAGGAGAGGGTGTTTGTAGGGTCAGTGTGTATGTTTAGTATCACACCTCCCACCATGGGACTAAACAGACCACACAGGACTGCAGCTGTCCGCAGGGACTTTACAGGTCTCCATCCTGAGATCTTCTTCACTGCGGTCCCATGAGACTGGGGCGATCACTGGAGGGGTGAGTATAGGGATAAACCCCCTTATATCAGGGCTATTTAGGCAGAAGGGAAAGGGTTCAGTGTGGTTCATTTCTGAGTCACAGAAGCACTTACATTACAATCAGTTGGGATCATCCTTTCCCCTTTCATTTCCAGAGGGATTGTGTTACCCTCACTGAAAGGGTTAAATGACAAAATGAAAATGCACTTTTCTTTCCATTTTTTCTGACAAGGTTTCAGATGGGAAATTAAAGAATCAGTAAAATGTATTTATGTAAAAATCGTATTTATATAAAAATCATATATTGTAGAGCATTTCCTACTGAGTAAAACAGAAGGCAATACAAGTGAAGAAAAGAGAATTAGGAATATTATTACTGTCATTGTGTTATTAATGTTCCAACTGTCATAGATCCTGTGTCATTGTATACTAGCCAGCGGCTTATCTTTCCTGCAGACTGCAACAGAACACCAGGGGGAGATGTACTGAGGTGTGATAAAGAGGAGATAACTTCTCCAGTGAGATAAACTCTCCAGTTCCTATGTTATTCTATGGGAGATCTTTAGTTATAGACTACAGGGGAGATGTACTAAGGAGTGATAAAGAGGAGATAACTTCTCCAGTGAGATAAACTCTCCAGTTCCTATGTTATTCTATGGGAGATATTTTGTTATAGACCACAGGGGAGATGTACTAAGGTGTGATAAAGAGGAGATAACTTCTCCAGTGAGATAAACTCTCCAGTTCCTATGTTATTCTATGGGAGATCTTTAGTTATAGACCACAGGGGAGATGTACTAAGGTGTGATAAAGAGGAGATAACTTCTCCAGTGAGATAAACTCTCCAGTTCCTATGTTATTCTATGGGAGATCTTTAGTTATAGACCACAGGGGAGATGTACTAAGGTGTGATAAAGAGGAGATAACTTCTCCAGTGAGATAAACTCTCCAGTTCCTATGTTATTCTATGGGAGATCTTTAGTTATAGACTACAGGGGAGATGTACTAAGGTGTGATAAAGAGGAGATAACTTCTCCAGTGAGATAAACTCTCCAGTTCCTATGTTATTCTATGGGAGATATTTTGTTATAGACCACAGGGGAGATGTACTAAGGTGTGATAAAGAGGAGATAACTTCTCCAGTGAGATAAACTCTCCAGTTCCTATGTTATTCTATGGGAGATCTTTAGTTATAGACCACAGGGGAGATGTACTAAGGTGTGATAAAGAGGAGATAACTTCTCCAGTGAGATAAACTCTCCAGTTCCTATGTTATTCTATGGGAGAGATTTAGTTATAGACTACAGGAGAGATGTACTAAGGTGTGATAAAGAGGAGATAACGTCTCCAGTGAGATAAACTCTCCAGTTCCTATGTTATTCTATGGA
Organism: Rhinophrynus dorsalis; assembly: GCA_037306005.1. Classification (NCBI taxonomy): domain Eukaryota; kingdom Metazoa; phylum Chordata; class Amphibia; order Anura; family Rhinophrynidae; genus Rhinophrynus; species Rhinophrynus dorsalis. Next base: position 73,717 of record JBBDGT010000305.1, on the reverse strand, counting down.
AGAGATTTAGTTATAGTCTACAGGGGAGATGTACTAAGGTGTGATAAAGAGGAGATAACTTCTCCAGTGAGATAAACTCTCCAGTTCCTATGTTATTCTATGGGAGAGATTTAGTTATAGACTACAGGGGGAGATGTACTAATGTGTGATAAAGAGGAGATAACTTCTCCAGTGAGATAAACTCCCCAGTTCCTATGTTATTCTATGGGAGATATTTAGTTATAGACTACAGGAGGAGATGTACTATGGTGTGATTAAGAGGAGATAACTTCTCCAGTGAGATAAACTCTCCAGTTCCTATGTTATTCTATGGGAGAGATTTAGTTATAGACTACAGGGGAGATGTACTAAGGTGTGATAAAGAGGAGATAACTTCTCCAGTGAGATAAACTCTCCAGTTCCTATGTTATTATATGGGATAGATTTAGTTATAGACTACAGGGGAGATTTACTAAGGTGTGATAAAGAGGAAATAACTTATCCAGTGAGATAAACTCTCCAGTTCCTATGTTATTCTATGGGAGATATTTTGTTATAGACCACAGGGGAGATGTACTAAGGTGTGATAAAGAGGAGATAACTTCTCCAGTGAGATAAACTCTCCAGTTCCTATGTTATTCTATGGGAGAGATTTAGTTATAGACTACAGGGGAGATGTACTATGGTGTGATAAAGAAAAGATAACTTCTCCAGTGAGATAAACTCTCCAGTTCCTATGTTATTCTATGGGAGATCTTTAGTTATAGACTACAGGAGAGATGTACTAAGGTTTGATAAAGATGAGATAACCTCTCCAGTTCCTATGTTATTCTATGGGAGAGATTTAGTCATAGACTACAGGGGAGATGTACTAAGAAATCCCTCCCTCCCTTGTACATTCCTTCCCTGCAAGTCAAGCATTTATAAGAGCTTAACAGGAGAAGTGCGGGTGAGGGCATATTGTGTTTGTGTTTGGAAGCCATGTTTTTCTGGTTACTGAGGTGGATCTTGAGGGGGGACAAAGTCCTTGCAGATATTTTGACCACTGCTGTCAAAATCATGGCCCTCTGTATCTCCAAGACTGGCTGTATGGAGGAGATATGAATATGTTCTCCTTACTGCCACCACTCTGGGACGGTGTTGCTTATCATTTTTTTTTTACCTTTGGGCATACGTGTCTGAAATGTACATACCCTGGTACATCCAAACATATGCAAGACACAGGCAGACACATACACACAACGAGACACACACATGAAATAGACTTGCACACAGACACACTCATGCATCATACATTTGCACACAGTGATAGTCCCCCTATTTCTGGCCACCCTGGGATTAGTGTAGGAGGATTACAGTGGTGTGTAGGTAACAATCTTGTATTGAAGTGAACACATCCAGTATTCAGAGAGTTAGAAAGTACATTTAGCCCTCTAAGGGCCAGAGGACATCGCCTCACAATGTGTACCCCCCAGAACCATTTAGAGCAATGTTATTGTGTAATTCCTCCTTTACTTTGGGTCAGAATTGCAGTATTGTGCCTGTGTGTGTTTGTGTTGTGCAAATGGAAATCCGAAAATAAAAGGATAATTATACCACCATGTTAACCCTTTGAGTGTCAGACGAGTTTGCTGCAGCGCTTTTCTTTGCAATGCGTTGTGTACCTCACTGGCACTCAAAGGGTTAAGGTATAGAGAGGCATGCAGTATACAATGGTGTATCATGTCACAGTTAAATAGCAGTGGGCAGTGTACTCATACCTGGGAACTTTGTGTTGTGGAGTCCCTGGAGGGGTGCTGGTGGGGAGAGATCAGTTGGGTAATCTGGGTTAAAAGGTGGAGGGGCTTAATCATGAGTGGAGGCGGGGCTTAAAATACATATGAAAACATTGTTAGTAATAGACTGGGGAAGGAGGAGAAGTGAGAGGGAAATGCAAGTTTACAGTTTGAGGGGTTTCTACGCACTCCCTCCTATGCTTCTGGTGTGTCCTGAGTGGTAAAGGCTGATACACAACCCTGTGGCAGTCAGTGGGTTAAGTGTGTACCTGATGGCTGCCTGTCCTCTGTCTTACATGACAAATGATGACACTCATGAAATAATTGAGCAGTCAGGGCCTACCTTAACCCTTTGAGTGCCATTTTGTTCCCCTGGTGCTGCAGCTTCCCTTCAGTGGCTGTACTACAGGTCCTGCTGAGGCCACTGGGAGTCAGTGTGAGTGTGTGTGTCACAGTGTGTATGTATGTATGTGTGTTACGGTGTGTGTGTGTGTGTGTGTATGTATTTGTGTCACAGTGTGTGTATGTATGTGTGCGTATATGTATGTGTGTATATGTATGTATTTGTGTCACTGTGTGTGTGTGTATGTATTTGTGTCACTGTGTGTGTGTGTGTGTATTTGTGTCAGTGTGTGTGTGTGTGTGTGTGCATATGTATGTGTGTTACGGTGTGTGTATGTATGTATTTGTGTCACTGTGTGTGTATGTATGTATGTGGTTTATGGAGTGAGTGTGTGTGTGTATGTATATGTATGTATGTATTTGTGCCAGAGTGTGTGTGTATGTATGTGTTTTATGGTGTGTGTGTGTGTGTGTGTGTGTATGTATGTATGTGTGTCACAGTGTGTGTGTGTGTGTTGGCCATGTTTTTTTCAGTTGAGGATGAAGTTATGGGAGGGCAAACTCCTTGCAGAGATTTTGACAGGAGAGACCAGGGGCCACACACACAGGTAGGAAATAATAGAGGAAGGGTCCTCTGCAGGGGATGTGGGAGGACTGCGAGGCTGACCATGTAATGGGGGGGGGGACCTCTGAAGCGAATGTGGGAGGAAGGAGAGGCTGTCCATGTATTGGGGGGGTCCTCTGCTGGGGATGTGGAATGAAGGTGAAGCTGTCCATGTATGGGGTGGGGTCCTCTGCTGGGGATGTGGAATGAAGGTGAAGCTGTCCATGTATGGGGTGGGGTCCTCTGCTGGGGATGTGGAATGAAGGTGAAGCTGTCCGTGTATGGGGTGGGGTCCTCTGCAGGGGATGTGGGAGGAAGGAGAGGCTGATCATGTAATGGAGGGGGGGGTCTGCTGAAGGGCATGTGGGAGGAAGGCAAGTCTGACCATGTAATGGAGTGGTCCTCTGAAGAGGATGTGGGAGGAAGGTGAGGCTGACCATGTAAAGGGGGAGGGGGTTTTCTGAAGGGAATGTGGGAGAAAGGCCATGTAATGATGGAGGGTTCCTCTGAAGGGGATGGGGTGGGAGGAGAGGCTGACCATGTAATGGGGGGGGTAACCTCTGAAGAAAATGTGGGAGGAAGGAGAGGCTGTCCATGTATTGGGGGGGTCCTCTGCTGGGGATGTGGAATGAAGGTGAAGCTGTCCATGTATGGGGTGGGGTCCTCTGCTGGGGATGTGGAATGAAGGTGAAGCTGTCCGTGTATGGGGTGGGGTCCTCTGCAGGGGATGTGGGAGGAAGGAGAGGCTGATCATGTAATGGAGGGGGGGGTCTGCTGAAGGGCATGTGGGAGGAAGGCAAGTCTGACCATGTAATGGAGTGGTCCTCTGAAGGGGATGTGGGAAGAAGGTGAGGCTGAACATGTAATGGGGGGTCCTCTGAAGGGGATGTGGGAGGAAGGTGAGGCTGACCATGTAAAGGGGGAGGGGGTTTTCTGAAGGGAATGTGGGAGAAAGGCCATGTAATGATGGAGGGTTCCTCTGAAGGGGATGGGGTGGGAGGAGAGGCTGACCATGTAATGGGGGGGTAACCTCTGAAGCAAATGTGGGAGGAAGGAGAGGCTGTCCATGTATTGGGGGGGGTCCTCTGCTGGGGATGTGGAATGAAGGTGAAGCTGTCCATGTATGGGGTGGGGTCCTCTGCAGGGGATGTGGGAGGACTGCAAGGCTGACCATGTAATGGGGGGGTAACCTCTGAAGCAAATGTGGGAGGAAGGAGAGGCTGTCCATGTATTGGGGGGGTCCTCTGCTGGGGATGTGGAATGAAGGTGAAGCTGTCCATGTATTGGGGGGGTCCTCTGCTGGGGATGTGGAATGAAGGTGAAGCTGTCCGTGTATGGGGTGGGGTCCTCTGCAGTGGATGTGGGAGAAAGGAGAGGCTGATCATGTAATGGAGGGGGGGGGGTCTGCTGAAGGGCATGTGGGAGGAAGGCAAGTCTGACCATGTAATGGAGTGGTCCTCTGAAGAGGATGTGGGAAGAAGGTGAGGCTGACCATGTAATGGGGGGGGTCCTCTGAAGGGGATGTGGGAGGAAGGTGAGGTTGACTGTGTAATGGGTGGGGTTTGCTGAAGGGAATGTGGGAGAAAGGTGAGGCTGACCATGTAATGATGGAGGTTCCTCTGAAGGGAATGTGGGAGAAAGGTCATGTAATGGGGGGGTCCTCTGAAGAGGATGTGGGAGGAAGACGAGGCTGACCATGTAATGGAGGGGTCCTCTAAAGGGGATGTGGGAGGAGTTACTGGCGTGTCACTGGACAGTATGTGGGGCATTTCCTGGGGTTATTAATGGGAGGTGGAGAAGAGGTGACACATGAATGGATTATAGTGGTCATTTGGATTTCCTAGGTTATTAATGGGATGTAGAGAAGAGGTGACACTGGACTGGATCATAGTGGACATTAGGATTTCCTGGGGTTATTAGTGAGGTGACACAGGACAGAAGCAGAGGACTGTGAGATATCTTGCTGTGGATCAGATGTGGTCCACCTTCGGCTCATCAGCTGTTGAGGCTCTTGTCTGTTTGTGGATGATGGGAGCGCTACTCCCCAACAGATGGAGGTCAGTAGATAGATAGCCATTATTGTGGAGGGTCATTTATCAGCACATGGGATAAGGACGTCTTACTCTCTTTATGTAGTGAATTTAGAAAACAGAAAATAACCAGGCGACTAGTGACCTCTCACCAGACTGACTAGTGACCTCTCACCAGGCTGACTAGTGACCTCTCACCAGGCTGACTAGTGACCTCTCACCAGACTGACTAGTGACCTCTCACCAGACTGACTAGTGACCACTCACCAGACTGACTAGTGACCTCACAGCAGACTGACTAGTGACCACTCACCAGACTGACTAGTGACCTCACAGCAGACTGACTAGTGACCTCACAGCAGACTGACTAGTGACCTCTCACCAGACTGACTAGTGACCTCACAGCAGACTGACTAGTGACCTCTCACCAGACTGACTAGTGACCACTCACCAGACTGACTAGTGACCTCACAGCAGACTGACTAGTGACCACTCACCAGACTGACTAGTGACCTCACAGCAGACTGACTAGTGACCTCTCACCAGACTGACTAGTGACCTCTCACCAGACTGACTAGTGACCACTCACCATGTCAGACTCAGGGTTGGTGGACACGTGTCAGTGCTGGGAAAGTAGATTGTATCAGAGAAACAGGACTGTGCAGGGTCAATAGGCGAGGTAGAAAGGACAAGTGACCTCTTCATCTGTCAGACTAGAGTCGCTGGACACAGGTGTCAGGGAAAGCTGGACTGTACAGGGTCAAGAGAAGAGGAAGATGTGAGACGTGACGCCTCAAGTCCACAGTCAAATTAACTGTAGTGGTGTTAGACCAAGGTCGATGGACACAGTTGTCAGCTGCGGATGTATATTGTATAAGGGAAAGCTGGGCTGTGCAGGGTCAATAGGAGAGGATGTAAAGTGAATTAATCTGATGGACACAATCCTCTCAAGAAGCTTGGACACGAGAGAGGAACGGGGAGGGGGGAGGAGAGTGAGGAGGAGAAATGGCGGAATCAACAGAGGATACTAGAAGAATTGTCATAACCACTTGTTTAAAGGAGAACTTTATGCAGCTATAAGTGTCTACTAATTTGATTTAGCAAACTGACTTACCAAGGTAGGTGTCCTTTATACAGCAGTCACTATCTCTCTGTTTGTCTGTGTATCTGTCTGCCCCATATCTATCTGTCTGTCTATCTCATTATCTATCTATCTATCTATCTATCTATCTATCTCATATCTATCTATCTCCTATATCTCATATCTATTTATCTCATATCTATCTATCTCCTATATCTCATATTTATCTATCTGTCTATCTATCTATCTATCTATCTATCTATCTATCTATCTGTCTGTCTCATATCTATCTATCTATCTATCTCATATCTATCTATCTATCTATCTATCTATCTATCTATCTATCTATATCATATCTATCTATCTATCTATCTCTATCATCTATATCATATCTATCTCTCTCATATATATCTAGCTATCTATCTCATATCTATCAATCAATCTCATGAATATCTATATCATATTTATCTACCTATCTATCTCAAATCTATGTATCTCATATCTATCTATCTATCTATCTATCTATCTATCTATCTATCTATCTATCTATCTATTTATCTATCTATCATGTATATCATATCTATATATATCCTATATATCATATGATATCTCTCTCTCTCTCTATCATATATATCTAGCTAGCTATCTCATATATATATATATCTCCTAGAGCTCATATCTATCTATCTATCTATCTATCTATCTATCTATCTATCTATCTATCTATCTATCATTGATCTCCTATCCCTCTATCTCATATATATTCATCTATCTCATGTCTATCTATCTATCTATCTATCTATCTATCTATCTATCTATCTATCATCTATCTATCTCATATCTATCTATCTTTCTATCTCATAGCTATCTATCTATCTATCTATCTATCTATCTATCTATCTATCTCATATCTATCTATCTATCTATATATCTATCTATATATCTATCTGTCTCATATCTATCTATCTATCTATCTATCTATCTATCTATCTATCTATCTGTCTCATATCTATCTATCTATCTCATATCTATCTTTCTGTCTCATATCTGTTAATAGGTCACACCTCCTTACATCAAATAATGGGCTTTAACAGGCCTTAATGAAGTATTATGAAACAATTAGCTTTGGGCTGTTATAGATATGAAAAGCATCTGTTACATGAATTGAGAGCCACCTATTCCTAGTGTATGGTTCCCCTTTAAATAATCCACAGAACAGAAAGGGTTACTCTCTTAGTTAAAGCAGGAACTGGAGAAATTCTGGATCGAACCAACAGCACCAAAGGTGACAGAGAAATTACCACTGATTTGATCTGGGCTTTTAACCCCCATCAAAATACAAAAACAATGTACTGAAGACCTAACATTTAAGGGGTTAAAGTATAATTTAAATGAATGGTGATTTTGGGGAGGTTTTATCCTCCCACCTTTGAGCCGTTAGTTTACTCCGATTCTTGTTAGGACACAAGGAGAAGGTGCTGGGGTCGAGGTGAGGTCTCTGAGCTGTACAACACGTGGAGAGGAGTCCTGATCCCAACAGACAGGAGAAGTGACATATGGTGCGGAGGGAGGAGGGACATAGGGGTTTGGTGACAAGTCTATACTTTCCTTCCATCCGCCTGCGTCCCACACAATAGAGTAGAACCTCCCGCCCAGAAGGCTGGAAACACAATGAATTACACCCCAACCTGCTGAGAAACTGCACAGGAAAATTCATATATCTTCTACTCAATGAAGGTATCTATCTATCTATCTATCTATCTATCTATCTATCTATCTATCTATCTATCTCATATCTATCTATATATCTATCTATCTATCTATCTATCTATGTCATATCTATCTATCTATCTATCTATCTATCTATCTATCTATCTATCTCATATCTATCTATCTATCTATCTATCTATCTATCTATCTATCTATCTCATATCTATCTATCTATCTATCTATCTATCTATCTCATATCTATCTATCTATCTATCTATCTATCTATCTATGTCATATCTATCTATCTATCTATCATCTATCTATCTCATATCTATCTATCTATCTATCTATCTATCTATCTATCTATCTATCTCATATCTATCTATCTATCTATCTATCTATCTATGTCATATCTATCTGTCTATCTATCTATCTATCTATCTATCTATGTCATATCTATCTATCTATCTATCTATCTATCTATCTATCTCATATCTATCTATCTATCTATCTATCTATCTATCTATCTCTCTCATATCTATCTATCTATCTATCTATCTATCTATCTATCTCATATCTATCTATCTATCTATCTATCTATCTATCTATCTATCTATCTATCTCTCTGTCTCTGTCTGTCTGTCTGTCTATCTATCTTCTATCTATCTATCTCATATCTATCTATCTATCTATCCATCTCATATCTATCTATCTTCTATCTATCTATCTATCTATCTATCTATCTCATATCTAGCTATCTCATATCTATCTATCTGAAATTATCACATGTCATTTCTCATAAAAACAACTTGTATTTTAGCATTACTTATTATTTAAAGAGAAGCTGTACATATAAGAATAAGTGGCTCTTAAGTTAAGCAGCAGAAGCACTTACCTAGGTAGGAGTCCACCATACATCAGTCAGGTGTATCTATATAATTACTGTGTGTAACAGAAGCGCTTACCTAGGTAGGAGTCCATCATACAGCAGTCAGGCGTATCTATATAATTACTGCGTGTAACAGAAGCGCTTACCTAGGTAGGAGTCCATCATACAGCAGTCAGGCGTATCTATATAATTATTGTGTGTAACAGAAGCACTTACCTAGGTAGGAGTCCATCATACAGCAGTCAGGTGTATATCTATATAATTACTGTGTGTAACAGAAGCACTTACCTAGGTAGGAGTCCATCACACAGCAGTCAGGCGTATCTATATAATTACTGTGTGTAACAGAAGCACTTACCTAGGTAGGAGTCCATCACACAGCAGTCAGGTGTATCTATATAATTACTGTGTGTACAGAAGGACTTACCTAGGTAGGAGTCCATCACACAGCAGTCAGGTGTATCTATATCATTACTGTGTGTAACAGAAGCGCTTACCTAGGTAGGAGTCCATCACACAGCAGTCAGGTGTATCTATATAATTACTGCGTGTAACAGAAGCGCTTACCTAGGTAGGAGTCCATCACACAGCAGTCAGGTGTATCTATATGATTACTGCGTGTAACAGAAGCGCTTACTGCGTGTAACAGAAGCGCTTACCTAGGTAGGAGTCCATCACACAGCAGTCAGGTGTATCTATATAATTACTGTGTGTAACAGAAGCGCTTACCTAGGTAGGAGTCCATCACACAGCAGTCAGGTGTATCTATATGATTACTGTGTGTAACAGAAGCGCTTACCTAGGTAGGAGTCCATCACACAGCAGTCAGGCGTATCTATATAATTACTGTGTGTAACAGAAGCACTTACCTAGGTAGGAGTCCATCACACAGCAGTCAGGCGTATCTATATAATTACTGTGTGTAACAGAAGCACTTACCTAGGTAGGAGTCCATCACACAGCAGTCAGGTGTATCTATATCATTACTGTGTGTAACAGAAGCACTTACCTAGGTAGGAGTCCATCACACAGCAGTCAGGTGTATATCTATATAATTACTGTGTGTAACAGAAGCGCTTACCTAGGTAGGAGTCTATCACACAGCAGTCAGGTGTATCTATATAATTACTGTGTGTAACAGAAGCGCTTACCTAGGTAGGAGTCCATCACACAGCAGTCAGGTGTATCTATATAATTACTGTGTGTAACAGAAGCGCTTACCTAGGTAGGAGTCCATCATACAGCAGTCAGGTGTATCTATATAATTACTGTGTGTAACAGAAGCGCTTACCTAGGTAGGAGTCCATCACACAGCAGTCAGGTGTATCTATATAATTACTGCGTGTAACAGAAGCGCTTACCTAGGTAGGAGTCCATCACACAGCAGTCAGGTGTATCTATATAATTACTGCGTGTAACAGAAGCGCTTACCTAGGTAGGAGTCCATCACACAGCAGTCAGGTGTATCTATATAATTACTGCGTGTAACAGAATCGCTTACCTAGGTAGGAGTCCATCACACAGCAGTCAGGCGTATCTATATAATTACTGCGTGTAACAGAAGCGCTTACCTAGGTAGGAGTCCATCACACAGCAGTCAGGCGTATCTATATAATTACTGCGTGTAACAGAAGCGCTTACCTAGGTAGGAGTCCATCACACAGCAGTCAGGCGTATCTATATAATTACTGCGTGTAACAGAAGCGCTTACCTAGGTAGGAGTCCATCACACAGCAGTCAGGCGTATCTATATAATTACTGCGTATAACAGAAGCGCTTACCTAGGTAGGAGTCCATCACACAGCAGTCAGGCGTATCTATATAATTACTGCGTGTAACAGAAGCGCTTACCTAGGTTGGAGTCCATCACACAGCAGTCAGGCGTATCTATATTATTACTGCGTGTAACAGAAGCGCTTACCTAGGTAGGAGTCCATCACACAGCAGTCAGGCGTATCTATATTATTACTGCGTGTAACAGAAGCGCTTACCTAGGTAGGAGTCCATCACACAGCAGTCAGGCGTATCTATATAATTACTGCGTGTAACAGAAGCGCTTACCTAGGTAGGAGTCCATCACACAGCAGTCAGGCGTATCTATATAATTACTGCGTGTAACAGAAGCGCTTACCTAGGTAGGAGTCCATCACACAGCAGTCAGGCGTATCTATATAATTACTGCGTGTAACAGAAGCGCTTACCTAGGTAGGAGTCCATCACACAGCAGTCAGGCGTATCTATATAATTACTGCGTGTAACAGAAGCGCTTACCTAGGTAGGAGTCCATCACACAGCAGTCAGGCGTATCTATATAATTACTGCGTGTAACAGAAGCGCTTACCTAGGTAGGAGTCCATCACACAGCAGTCAGGCGTATCTATATAATTACTGCGTGTAACAGAAGCGCTTACCTAGGTAGGAGTCCATCACACAGCAGTCAGGCGTATCTATATAATTACTGCGTGTAACAGAAGCGCTTACCTAGGTAGGAGTCCATCACACAGCAGTCAGGCGTATCTATATAATTACTGCGTGTAACAGAAGCGCTTACCTAGGTAGGAGTCCATCATACAGCAGTCAGGCGTATCTATATAATTACTGCGTGTAACAGAAGCGCTTACCTAGGTAGGAGTCCATCATACAGCAGTCAGGCGTATCTATATAATTATTGTGTGTAACAGAAGCACTTACCTAGGTAGGAGTCCATCATACAGCAGTCAGGTGTATATCTATATAATTACTGCGTGTAACAGAAGCGCTTACCTAGGTAGTAGTCCATCACACAGCAGTCAGGCGTATCTATATAATTACTGCGTGTAACAGAAGCGCTTACCTAGGTAGGAGTCCATCATACAGCAGTCAGGCGTATCTATATAATTACTGCGTGTAACAGAAGCGCTTACCTAGGTAGGAGTCCATCATACAGCAGTCAGGCGTATCTATATAATTATTGTGTGTAACAGAAGCACTTACCTAGGTAGGAGTCCATCATACAGCAGTCAGGTGTATATCTATATAATTACTGTGTGTAACAGAAGCACTTACCTAGGTAGGAGTCCATCACACAGCAGTCAGGTGCATCTATATAATTTGTGGATTTTCCTAACAAAATGTGAAGGAAAGTCAGAATTTTATTAAAGACACGGAGGCAAATATTATGCATTATACTTTCCCCACAGCTTCCTTCTAGCAGCACAGGATACTTTATTGAAACATACAAAAGAAAAAAGACTTGCAATAACCATAGTAACCAATCCACCAATGGCATACAGTCCCATATTATAAGTGAGGCAGTAACCCAAATCTCCACCTCTTTCTTGCTAGTAGACATCCAGCTTGGACCCCATTAACGTCTATCACACAGGAAAAATCCAACCACTGAAGACCGTCCACCAAAACAGGAACTTCAGCCAACCTACCAACGAGCCAATGAAGAACTCAGGAGAACCATGCGGAAAAACAACGGGACATCCCAGGAACTCAACCTGAAGGAAAATAGAAGACACATGAAAGGGAGGGAAGACAGGGACGTATAATATTTACCTCCGTGTCTTTAATAAAATTCTGACTTCCCTTGGCCAACAAGGTGGAGATTTCGGCGTCCGCTAATTCTCCGTCCACAACAGAAAAATGGAAAGGTGGAGGCAAAGCACTCTGGAGCGGAGGAACAAAGAATTCTGTGTGAAAACCCCTGACTGTCTGCAAGACCCAAGGATCCACGGTCAAGCCACACCAATGAAGGAAAAAATGTGACAGTCTGCCGCCCTACTGTTCTAGGGAAAAAGGGATCAGAGAAGGCATACTTACCAGAGTAGGAACAGCCTCGGAATTGTCCTCTGCTAGACTTCGTTCTCCAGGACCTGCCACGTGTAGGGAAGAACAGACATTGGCCTCTAGGTTCCTGCAGGGGTGGACCCCGATAGGTAGGGTAAGTGAGGGCCTGAAACTGCTGCTGTCATTGGCTGGCACGGCCAGGGGAGTGGCCCCTACCTCTCACAGGCCCTGTCAAAAATTTTGGGGCAGAAGACTTTCCGTAAAGAGATCTGAGCCTTATCAAGCGCTGTGAAGGAGGAGACAAATTTGCCCAACTCCTTAATGAATGAGTCGCCAAACAATTGCCCCTTCTCCGATGGGCCTGGTTCGGAAGTAGCCATATCAGCGAACTTAGGGTGGATCCGCAGTAGGAGTGCTCAACGCTGTTTAGCAGATAAAGCCGAATTGGCATTGCCAATCATATAGATGGCCCGCTGCACCCAACCACACAAGACGTGGACGTCAACATGGGAACTGGTGTGCAAAGCATCCTCAGACAACTCAAAAATCCTGGTCGGGGGCCCAAAAAATTCAGGAGTTTGTTCTGACAGGATTTTAACGCCTAATCAATCCCTTTCCGGGGATCTTTCCCAGACTTAGAGATAAATTGTACCATATCTGAGTCTAATTCAGGTGTTTCACACACTTTATTAGCGATAATGGGACGGGGACATTCAGCCCTCAATTTAGATCTAGTAGACCTACTAATCAATTTACGGACCCAGGTCCAAATATTGGACAATGTGGAGCCTGGGAGTACATTCGGAGGAGCGGGGGTGTTTAATACCCTCCGGACCAAAGAGGGTCTAGTGTCAAGGAGAGTAGGGGTAACAGAATCAGAAGGAGCGTTGCTAGGCTCACAGCTAACTGTGGCTGTCCATCAGGGAGCTCCTACTGCTGAGATATTGAGGCTTCTTGCTAATATCTCTGAGGCTCAGCACTATGTTTCTGCTGCTATGTTTGATTCCATCCCTTTGGTGGCCAGGGTCTCCACTATGTCTGTGGTTGCTAGACGTGCTCTTTGGATCAAGATTCGAGATCTTGTCTGCAGACACTGCTTCTAAGAAAGCCTTACTCTTGTTGCCTTTTCAGGGCACCTCTCTGTTTGGGCCAGAGCTTAAGGACCTCATTAGTGAGGCCACTGGGGGCAAGAATACCCTCCTGCTCATGGTCCCTAGGAAGAAGACTCCTTCTAAGTGTAATCAGCTTTTTCGTTCCTTCCAGCCGGAGACGCTCCCGGCAAATGAGGCAGTTCCCCAGGATCCTCGGTCCTCCTTCAAGCCCTAACAGCATTGGAGGCCCAAGTCTTCCGCCAAGCCCAAGGCTTCCAAAACTTTTTCGGCATGACTTGCCGAACCCCAGTCCCCTCCAGTGGGTGGTCGCTTGAGCCACTTCCTCAGTGTCTGGACAGACTCCGTGATAGATCGGTGGGTTTTGCTGGTGGTGTCAGAGGGGTACAGGATCCCTTTCACCTCGCTTTCTCCTTTCAGGTTCCTTCCTTCTCATACTCCTCAGGTTGTTGAAAAACGCGGCCTATTCAAAGGCACCATACAGACCCTTTTGGACAAGGAAGTTCTGGAACCGGTCCCGGTACAGGACGTGGGTTTGGGCTTTTACTCAAACCTGTTTGTGGTTTCCAAGAAGGACGGAGGCTGTTGTCCAACTTTGGACCTAAAGGATCTCAATTCCTTTGTGGTCAAGTCTCACTATCACCAGGAGACCCTACGGATGGTGATTGAGGCCATGTTTCCTGCGGAGTTCTTCGCTTCTCTGGATCTTCAGGACGCATACCTACATATCGCCATTCATCCAGAGAGCCGGCAGTACCTCAGGTTCACTTGCGAACAAGGGCATTTTCAGTTTTCTGCTCTTCCCTTTGGCCTGACTACAGCTCCCCAGGTCTTCAATCGTGTCCTGGGAGCCTTAGTGTATGTCCTACACAGGGATGGCACCAGTCACTCCATATATGGACGACTTGCATCTGAAGGCCCCCTCACCGGAACTCCATCAGCAGGTCAAGGACTGCATTCACGCACTTGCCCATCATGGGTGGATCCTCAACATGGACAAGTCGGATGTTGTCCCTTGGTCAGTATTGCCTTGTTGCCTACTGGGTTCAGTGCCACCCAGGCGTCTGGGTTTCGTGCCAGTTACCACATCCAGGACTACCTGTCATATACAGTCCTGCTTTCAGCCCTGGGTTGAGTAGCCTGATTAACCCTAGTCCACTAGGGTGAGGTTGCCTGTCCTTAGGTGCCTCCTGTCCTCAGAATCCAATCACAGTACTATTTGATACCAGTCGTTGCCTCATCGACTTGCTATATATCTGGGTCCTGATTTCCATTGCTATATATTTATTGTTTCATATTGTGGGCCTGTGGCCTAATTCCTTGTATGCACTTTATCCTAATAAAGTAATTTTAACCTTACCGGTCTGGTCTGAGTGTTCATCAAAAACCGTGACAAAGATCCAGTTCCGGCCAAGAAGTTGACCTCTCTGGTGGGGAAGTTCATTTCCACCATAGAAGCGGTCCTGTTTGCCATGGCTCACACCAGGGAACTCCAGAGGTTTGTCATCCAGGTGTGCACAGGACAGCCGGGCCTCTGAAGATGTCGGTGTCTCTCCCTCTACATGTGGAACTGAGTCTGTCATGGTGGATCGACCTCTCCAATCTGCTGAGGGGCAAGTCCTTCCTGGTGTCCTTCTGGATGACAGTGGCGATGGATGCCAGCTTGTCTGGCTGTGGAGCAGTTCTGGGCCACATGAATGCTCAGGGATGGTAGTCTGCAGAGGAATCTCTCCTTCCCATCAATGCTTTGGAGCTTCGGGAGATATTTCATGCTCTTCGCCACTGGATGCACCAGCTGGTGCTATGCCCAGTCAGAGTCCAGTCCGACAACGCCACAGCAGTGTCTTACATCAACAAGCAAGGCGGAACAACCAAGCTTGGTTTCCGGAGCTTCTGGATCTCTCAGTGGCGGAGCCCTTTCAGTTTCCCCACCGTCCAGAGAGTGACCATCGTCTGGGTTTGACAGCATGGAAATTGAATCCTCAATACTGAAGAAGGGTTTCTCTTCTGATGTGGTGGCTACTATGCTTACAGCACGCAAGCCTGTTTCCTCTATGGCCTACCATTGAGTCTCATCTACTTTTCTCTCTTGGTCTGCTGATAAGGACCTTTCCCAGAAATTTGATCTTCTAACGGTCCTGTCCTTTCTGCAGGATGGAGTAGATAAGGGTCTCAGTTTGAGTTGTCTTAAGATTCAGATTTCTGCTCTCTCTGTTTTCTTTCAGAGATGCATCACTATTCTTCCTGATGCCAAGGGTTTCTTCCAGGGCGTTGCTCATACTCGTCCTGTGTTTAAGAATCCTGCTTCTCATTGGGATCTTATCTTGATTTTGGGCGTCCTTCAGCGCCCTCCATTTGAGTCCTTGGCTACTATTCCTTTATGCCTGCTGACTTGGAAAATGGCTTTTCTCCTGGCGATCATGTCTGTTCGCCGTGTCACGGACTTGCATGCCCTAACTTGTAAACCACCATTTTTGGTGTTTCACAAAGACAAGGCGGTGCTTCGCACTTCTCCGGAGTTTCTTCCGAAGGTGGTCTCTGAATTCCACATTAATCTGGAGATTGTGGTACCTTCTTTCTGTCCTGACCCCACCTCTGACAAGGAAAGGGATCGTTACTTATTAGATGTGGTGCGCTGCCGTAAGTTCTATGTGCACCGCAGTCTGATGCTCTTTTCATCATTCCTGAGGGTCCCAGGGCGCGGAGAACCGCATCCAAGGTGACCGTTGTGTCTTGGATCAAGTCTACTATTAGTAAGGCCTACGAACTAAGGAAGAAGCCTGTTCCCTTTCGGGTCACGACTCATTCCACTAGATCCATTGGGGCATCTTGGGCTTACAAGAATCAAGCCTCAGCGGATCAGTTGTGCAAAGCTTCCACTTAGTCATCTGTGCACACCTTTTCTAAACACTACAGTGTTGATGTGCTGGCATCGGCTGATGCTAGCTTTGGGAGGAAGAGCCTGGAGGCAGATTTGCCTGTCTAGGATCTCCTTCATCTCTTCAGTACTCCTTAACTTTTGAGCACAGTTGGCTCTAGTATCAGTTCCTGGGTTGTTTCCCCAGTTTTGTGTCCGTTGACACTTCATTTGTTGTTGGGCTATCTCTGATGGTTCATATCTGCAGTGGTGACTTTGAGGGCCTTGCGCCTGGTCCTTGCCTTACTTCCTGCCTCTGGGAAACTCAATGGTTGGATATACCAGAGTTACCAGTAACCTGTATTGGACGACAGAGAAAAGAGGATTTTAGTCTTACCTGTTAAATCCTTTTCTCTTAGTCCATACAGGCTACTGGTCTCCCACCCTGTCAAGGGACCATGCTTGGCTCTCCTGTGGCAGACTGTGGGGGTCGTTCAGGGTCATGCTCACAGGAGTCTTCTTTCCCTTCCACTATCTAGTCAATAGTGTCTCAAATCTTACTGGATGAGATTGGCTAGATGCAACTAAGCAGAGGAGGTAGGCTCCACCCAGTATTCACTTCTAGAATTGTTCCTGCCTACTTAAAGGGGTGGTCGCCTACCCAAAAATACCAGTAACCTGTATGGACTAAGAGAAAAGGATTTAACAGGTAAGACTAAAATCCTCTTTTATACATAATCCTTTCTTGTCTGTTAAATGTTGACCCCATGGAAGCTAGGAGGTCTCCAAAGCAATATATTAGCAATCTCTTTGGGACCTGAGGGTTAATTACATATTTAACACTTCGGTGCCAGAAAGGTGTCCAATGCATTGTGCTGTAATGTGTTGCATACCTCTGGGGCACTCAGAGGGTTAATAGATTTCTGTCTTAACCCTTTGAGTACCAGGGGGTACACAATGCATTGCAGTGCAATACGTTGTGTCCCAACGTATCACCTACAATTAAAATGGTTGATATACCTTTAAATATTATGTACTTCGAGCTATTATGTGTAAAAAACAATGTATCTTGTGTTAAACTCCTAAAATCCAATCCCGAATGTGCTTTTGTGTAGATTGCCAGATATAGACGTAATTTAGTTCCTTTTGTTGGTGCGTTTTATAATGAGAGACAAGTACTAACGCGGTTACCATATTGAGATTAGTGAGCGTCGCTCTTGTATTTAGTAAGACTGGTACTTTGTCTCTGCCCATTTACAGACAATGGGGCAGTGTAACTTCAGAGACACCTGCCAAACTCTGCTCTGACAACGGGAGTCAGGGAGCCCTGGGAAAGTCAAAGATGGCAGCCCCCATAGAGACATGTTAGAGAGGATTATGGCCTCAGGAAACTAAGAGGGAATTATTACAGAGTCTGCATGGAGCACAGGTCATTTAATTGCATATAACCCAGATAATGATTTGTTATTAGCATTCTTTTAATTGTATTGGATTTATCGGTTTTAAGTACTGTATATTTCAATATATCGTATCACTGTGGGATCTTCACAGCCCTGACTTTGTGAGAATTATTTTAGAATCCATCTCTCACCAGCTGCACCGCAAGGAACAAACCACATTCATGTAAATGTCCATTGACTGAAATCAGGCTTTTTAACCCTTGATCTCTCTAGCATTCAAAATCTGATTTAAATCAATGAGACTGCTGATGTGTCTCTTATTGTGCAGCTGGTTTACTCCAGAATTTGTCCATTTTTTTGTGCATATGGACCTTTCTCCTTTCTAGAATAATCCCATTTGATCAGACTTTTCTTTGTACTTCTTTGTAGGTGGAAATGCTGGAGCGCAAATATGGAGGACGTCTCGTAAGCAGACATGCAGCGCGCACTATCCAAACGGCTTTCCGTCAGTATCAGATGAACAAGAACTTTGAGAGGCTGAGAAGCTCTATGTCCGAGAATCGCATGTCACGACGCATCGTCCTGTCCAATATGAGGATGCAGTTTTCCTTTGAAGGACCCGAAAAGGTGCATAGCTCCTACTTTGAAGGGAATCAGGTGTCGCTGAGCAACGATGGGTCAAAACTGGGACGTATCGTCCAATCTGAATCTGGCGACCTTGGGGAGCAGCCATCACTCAAATCTCCGGCTGCATCCAGTGACTTTGCGGATGCTATTACAGAGCTAGAGGACGCTTTCTCCAGACAGGTTAAGTCTCTGGCAGAGTCCATAGATGATGCGCTAAACTGCCGTAGTCTACATGGAGATGAAGGACAAACGTCCGATCAAATTAGGGGTCGTGAACTGGAAAGGACCAACGCTAGTCAGATGAAACCTGCACATAATCTTGATCACAGGAAACTCGATGAGATGACGGCATCCTACAGCGACGTCACTTTGTATATTGACGAGGAAGAACTTTCTCCTCCGCTCCCTCTCTCCCAGTCGGTTGACAGGACGTCGAGTACCGAGTCTGAAATGAGGCTTAGGTCAATGAACTCTCAGGAGTACTGGTCTATGACCCACAAGGACGATAAGTTGGATACGGACACGAGCTGCCGGAGTACCCCATCACTGGAGTGTCAGGACCTCAGGTCACGCATAGAACACCTGCCGCTACTTACCATCGAGCCACCCAGCGACAGCTCTGTGGACTTAAGTGATCGTTCTGAGAGAGGCTCGGTAAAAAGGCAAAGTGTGTATGAACGGGGAATTCCCAGCCAGCAAGGGAGCCCCAAACACATCCCCCATATCCCAACAAAAATTATCCCCAGGGAAGAAGAGCATCCGCGCCACAGGCCCAGGCCTATCGATGCTCAGTTGATCATCAATGGCACTGTAAATAGACAAAGTAAATCGGAATCTGATTATTCCGATGGGGACAATGACAGCATCAATAGCACTTCCAATTCCAATGACACAATAAACTGCAGCTCCGAGTCCTCCCGGGACAGCTTACGGGAGCAGACACTGAGCAAACAAACTTATCACAAGGAGACGAGGAACAGCTGGGACTCGCCAGCATTCAGTAATGATGTCATCAGGAAACGACATTACCGGATTGGCTTAAATCTGTTCAATAAGTAAGTATTATTTTTATTTATTTATACACAGGAACAATGTACAAACAGGTCTGGATTAGGCAGAGCAGGCAAGTCCCAAGAATAGTGACGGGGTCTGGTGGCGCTGTTGTCTCATTCCCCTCTATCACATCACACACTATTGTCACCCCGAAAAGAAGGGACGTTGTCTCTCTTTTGTCTTGGTTCGTACCTCCCTATACGCTGCTTTAACTTCAAGGCACAGTACTGTGTAATACAGGAAAAATCTGTATACTGAGCGAATCCACCACCACAGCCCAGAGATGTTATTGCATCTCAGTGCTGTACCGCCATGGACTGAAATGTTAGGGTGCAGTGTTGTTGTAGCAGCAATGCGTTGTGTACCGCTCTGGCACTCAAAGGGTTAAAGTGGTAGACCCCACACAATGCCAGAAAGGTCTTCAATGCTTAAGAAAGTTTTTTTCAAAATTTATTGCACCTCAAACATTTTGTTTTGGGCGCTCTCTACGGACTGAAACGTTATGGTCACCTGTCCAGAGCTGTCCTTAAAGGGGAACTACCACCCAACACAATGTTTACCTTCACTAAGTCCCCATCTGGTGACTAGCTGCTCAGTAGCGCTAGTCGCCAAAATAATTACCTTATTTAATAGATTTCTCCCCAATAGATTTCTCCCCTCTTCCGTGGGTAACAGGCAGGACGGAGCGCAGACATCTTGCCATTGTAACGTCCGTGCACCTGCGCTGTCAGTCCCAGCTGGAGCCAAATGTCTCCTAGCAACGCCTCCTAGACCCGGCTGGGACTGACAGCGCAGGTGCACTGACATTACAATGGCAAGATCTCTGCGCTCCGTCCTGCCTGTTACCCACGGAAGAGAGGAGAAATATATTAAATAAGGTAATTATTTTGGCGACTAGCGCTACTAAGCAGCAGGTCTGTGAAGCTCTTCTTACCAGTGTCCTTTAATTTCACAATTATATTGTACTGCCCCTTTAATACCTTGGATGCAGAATATTCTGGGGCATTGCTTTGCAATGTGTTGGAGACTTCACTTGCCCCCAAGAGCTGACAGTCTTTTACTGTATGAGGGTTTATGTCATAGACCAGGTCCATCCAAGTTCAGTCCTCCGGGGCCACCAACAGGCCGGGATGGAAGGTTTCCCTTATTAATCACAGGGGAGTTAGTCAGCGGTTCATTCATTCTGATGGACTCACCTGTGAGTTACTTAGGGGATCATTCGTTGTGACTGACTCACCTGTGACTTAATTAGTGGCTCATTCACAAACCAATGAGTTAGTCAGCGGTTCATTCATTGTGACGGACTCACCTGTGCCTAATCAGGGAGATCCTTACATCCCGGCCTGTTGGACTTGGTCAGCCCTGGTCTAAACTAAGGGATTGTCTGTGCAGTGGTGGGCGGGTTGGGGGTAGAGCTGTGTGTGGATTGGGGGTGTGGTCATGGGAGGGGCTATGTACTATTGTACTGCGCTGCACAATCTGTTGATGCTTTATAAATAATTGATAATGATACGGGGCCTGTAAAGTAGAGCCAGCCTTGGCTAGTGAAATCCTAATGGTTTTTATTATTCTGTGTGGATTTTAGTCATTCTTCATTGGGAGAGTCGGATTGTTATACCTCCTATTAATGACTCCTCACTTACCTTCCTATGGCCAGGAAATTCTTATGGCCTCTATGA
Organism: Rhinophrynus dorsalis; assembly: GCA_037306005.1. Classification (NCBI taxonomy): domain Eukaryota; kingdom Metazoa; phylum Chordata; class Amphibia; order Anura; family Rhinophrynidae; genus Rhinophrynus; species Rhinophrynus dorsalis. The sequence goes on along the minus strand of JBBDGT010000305.1, from coordinate 52,808 downwards.
ATGTTGCCTTTGTTCAAGAGATAGTATCTTAAATCAGTCCTGATGTCAGGTCTGCGGAGGGGGACATGATAGTTACTGGCAGCATGTTAGGTACATGGGGGTGGGGACATGATAGTTACTGGCAGGATATCAGGTTCATGTACACACAGGACTCCTCCCTTTCTGTATAGAGATATCAGTGCTTGTACACACACAGGACTCCTCCCTTTCTGTATAGAGATATCACTGCTTGTACACACATGACTCCTCCCTTTCTGTATAGAGATATCACTGCTTGTACACACAGGACTCCTCCCTTTCTGTATAGAGATATCAGTGCTTGTACACACACATGACTCCTCCCTTTCTGTATAGAGATATCAGTGCTTGTACACACATGACTCCTCCCTTTCTGTATAGAGATATCAGTGCTTGTACACACAGGACTCCTCCCTTTCTGTATAGAGATATCAGTGCTTGTACACACATGACTCCTCCCTTTCTGTATAGAGATATCAGTGCTTGTACACACATGACTCCTCCCTTTCTGTATAGAGATATCACTGCTTGTACACACACAGGACTCCTCCCTTTCTGTATAGAGATATCAGTGCTTGTACACACATGACTCCTCCCTTTCTGTATAGAGATATCACTGCTTGTACACACATGACTCCTCCCTTTCTGTATAGAGATATCAGTGCTTGTACACACAGGACTCCTCCCTTTCTGTATAGAGATATCAGTGCTTGTACACACAGGACTCCTCCCTTTCTGTATAGAGATATCAGTGCTTGTACACACATGACTCCTCCCTTTCTGTATAGAGATATCAGTGCTTGTACACACAGGACTCCTCCCTTTCTGTATAGAGATATCAGTGCTTGTACACACAGGACTCCTCCCTTTCTGTATAGAGATATCAGTGCTTGTACACACAGGACTCCTCCCTTTCTGTATAGAGATATCAGTGCTTGTACACACAGGACTCCTCCCTTTCTGTATAGAGATATCAGTGCTTGTACACACATGACTCCTCCCTTTCTGTATAGAGATATCACTGCTTGTACACACATGACTCCTCCCTTTCTGTATAGAGATATCACTGCTTGTACACACAGGACTCCTCCCTTTCTGTATAGAGATATCACTGCTTGTACACACAGGACTCCTCCCTTTCTGTATAGAGATATCAGTGCTTGTACACACACAGGACTCCTCCCTTTCTGTATAGAGATATCAGTGCTTGTACACACAGGACTCCTCCCTTTCTGTATAGAGATATCACTGCTTGTACACACACATGACTCCTCCCTTTCTGTATAGAGATATCAGTGCTTGTACACACACAGGACTCCTCCCTTTCTGTATAGAGATATCACTGCTTGTACACACATGACTCCTCCCTTTCTGTATAGAGATATCAGTACTTGTACACACACACGACTCCTCCCTTTCTGTATAGAGATATCAGTGCTTGTACACACACAGGACTCCTCCCTTTCTGTATAGAGATATCAGTGCTTGTACACACACAGGACTCCTCCCTTTCTGTATAGAGATATCACTGCTTGTACACACAGGACTCCTCCCTTTCTGTATAGAGATATCACTGCTTGTACACACACAGGACTCCTCCCTTTCTGTATAGAGATATCACTGCTTGTACACACAGGACTCCTCCCTTTCTGTATAGAGATATCACTGCTTGTACACACACAGGACTCCTCCCTTTCTGTATAGAGATATCAGTGCTTGTACACACAGGACTCCTCCCTTTCTGTATAGAGATATCACTGCTTGTACACACAGGACTCCTCCCTTTCTGTATAGAGATATCACTGCTTGTACACACAGGACTCCTCCCTTTCTGTATAGAGATATCAGTGCTTGTACACACATGACTCCTCCCTTTCTGTATAGAGATATCACTGCTTGTACACACAGGACTCCTCCCTTTCTGTATAGAGATATCACTGCTTGTACACACAGGACTCCTCCCTTTCTGTATAGAGATATCACTGCTTGTACACACAGGACTCCTCCCTTTCTGTATAGAGATATCAGTGCTTGTACACACAGGACTCCTCCCTTTCTGTATAGAGATATCACTGATTGTACACACACATGACTCCTCCCTTTCTGTATAGAGATATCACTGCTTGTACACACAGGACTCCTCCCTTTCTGTATAGAGATATCACTGCTTGTACACACAGGACTCCTCCCTTTCTGTATAGAGATATCAGTGCTTGTACACACACAGGACTCCTCCCTTTCTGTATAGAGATATCAGTGCTTGTACACACACAGGACTCCTCCCTTTCTGTATAGAGATATCACTGCTTGTACACACAGGACTCCTCCCTTTCTGTATAGAGATATCAGTACTTGTACACACAGGACTCCTCCCTTTCTGTATATAGATATCAGTGCTTGTACACACAGGACTCCTCCCTTTCTGTATAGAGATATCAGTGCTTGTACACACAGGACTCCTCCCTTTCTGTATATAGATATCAGTGCTTGTACACACAGGACTCCTCCCTTTCTGTATAGAGATATCAGTGCTTGTACACACAGGACTCCTCCCTTTCTGTATATAGATATCAGTGCTTGTACACACAGGACTCCTCCCTTTCTGTATAGAGATATCACTGCTTGTACACACAGGACTCCTCCCTTTCTGTATAGAGATATCAGTGCTTGTACACACAGGACTCCTCCCTTTCTGTATATAGATATCAGTGCTTGTACACACAGGACTCCTCCCTTTCTGTATAGAGATATCAGTGCTTGTACACACAGGACTCCTCCCTTTCTGTATATAGATATCAGTGCTTGTACACACAGGACTCCTCCCTTTCTGTATAGAGATATCACTGCTTGTACACACAGGACTCCTCCCTTTCTGTATAGAGATATCAGTGCTTGTACACACAGGACTCCTCCCTTTCTGTATATAGATATCAGTGCTTGTACACACAGGACTCCTCCCTTTCTGTATAGAGATATCACTGCTTGTACACACACAGGACTCCTCCCTTTCTGTATAGAGATATCACTGCTTGTACACACATGACTCCTCCCTTTCTGTATAGAGATATCACTGCTTGTACACACACATGACTCCTCCCTTTCTGTATAGAGATATCACTGCTTGTACACACACAGGACTCCTCCCTTTCTGTATAGAGATATCAGTGCTTGTACACACATGACTCCTCCCTTTCTGTATAGAGATATCAGTGCTTGTACACACATGACTCCTCCCTTTCTGTATAGAGATATCAGTGCTTGTACACACATGACTCCTCCCTTTCTGTATAGAGATATCACTGCTTGTACACACACAGGACTCCTCCCTTTCTGTATAGAGATATCAGTGCTTGTACACACATGACTCCTCCCTTTCTGTATAGAGATATCAGTGCTTGTACACACATGACTCCTCCCTTTCTGTATAGAGATATCAGTACTTGTACACACATGACTCCTCCCTTTCTGTATAGAGATATCAGTACTTGTACACACATGACTCCTCCCTTTCTGTATAGAGATATCAGTGCTTGTACACACACAGGACTCCTCCCTTTCTGTATAGAGATATCAGTGCTTGTACACACAGGACTCCTCCCTTTCTGTATAGAGATATCAGTGCTTGTACACACACAGGACTCCTCCCTTTCTGTATAGAGATATCAGTGCTTGTACACACAGGACTCCTCCCTTTCTGTATAGAGATATCAGTGCTTGTACACACAGGACTCCTCCCTTTCTGTATAGAGATATCAGTACTTGTACACACAGGACTCCTCCCTTTCTGTATAGAGATATCAGTGCTTGTACACACAGGACTCCTCCCTTTCTGTATAGAGATATCACTGCTTGTACACACATGACTCCTCCCTTTCTGTATAGAGATATCAGTGCTTGTACACACACAGGACTCCTCCCTTTCTGTATAGAGATATCACTGCTTGTACACACATGACTCCTCCCTTTCTGTATAGAGATATCACTGCTTGTACACACAGGACTCCTCCCTTTCTGTATAGAGATATCAGTGCTTGTACACACAGGACTCCTCCCTTTCTGTATAGAGATATCAGTGCTTGTACACACAGGACTCCTCCCTTTCTGTATAGAGATATCACTGCTTGTACACACAGGACTCCTCCCTTTCTGTATAGAGATATCAGTACTTGTACACACACATGACTCCTCCCTTTCTGTATAGAGATATCAGTGCTTGTACACACACAGGACTCCTCCCTTTCTGTATAGAGATATCAGTGCTTGTACACACAGGACTCCTCCCTTTCTGTATATAGATATCAGTGCTTGTACACACACAGGACTCCTCCCTTTCTGTATAGAGATATCAGTGCTTGTACACACATGACTCCTCCCTTTCTGTATAGAGATATCACTGCTTGTACACACAGGACTCCTCCCTTTCTGTATAGAGATATCAGTGCTTGTACACACAGGACTCCTCCCTTTCTGTATAGAGATATCAGTGCTTGTACACACAGGACTCCTCCCTTTCTGTATAGAGATATCAGTACTTGTACACACAGGACTCCTCCCTTTCTGTATAGAGATATCACTGCTTGTACACACAGGACTCCTCCCTTTCTGTATAGAGATATCACTGCTTGTACACACAGGACTCCTCCCTTTCTGTATAGAGATATCAGTGCTTGTACACACACATGACTCCTCCCTTTCTGTATAGAGATATCACTGCTTGTACACACACATGACTCCTCCCTTTCTGTATAGAGATATCAGTGCTTGTACACACAGGACTCCTCCCTTTCTGTATAGAGATATCAGTGCTTGTACACACATGACTCCTCCCTTTCTGTATAGAGATATCAGTGCTTGTACACACATGACTCCTCCCTTTCTGTATAGAGATATCAGTGCTTGTACACACATGACTCCTCCCTTTCTGTATAGAGATATCAGTGCTTGTACACACATGACTCCTCCCTTTCTGTATAGAGATATCACTGCTTGTACACACATGACTCCTCCCTTTCTGTATAGAGATATCACTGCTTGTACACACAGGACTCCTCCCTTTCTGTATATAGATATCACTGCTTGTACACACATGACTCCTCCCTTTCTGTATATAGATATCACTGCTTGTACACACATGACTCCTCCCTTTCTGTATAGAGATATCACTGCTTGTACACACATGACTCCTCCCTTTCTGTATAGAGATATCAGTGCTTGTACACACACACGACTCCTCCCTTTCTGTATAGAGATATCAGTGCTTGTACACACACATGACTCCTCCCTTTCTGTATAGAGATATCAGTGCTTGTACACACACATGACTCCTCCCTTTCTGTATAGAGATATCACTGCTTGTACACACACATGACTCCTCCCTTTCTGTATAGAGATATCACTGCTTGTACACACAGGACTCCTCCCTTTCTGTATAGAGATATCAGTGCTTGTACACACACATGACTCCTCCCTTTCTGTATAGAGATATCAGTGCTTGTACACACACAGGACTCCTCCCTTTCTGTATAGAGATATCACTGCTTGTACACACAGGACTCCTCCCTTTCTGTATAGAGATATCAGTGCTTGTACACACATGACTCCTCCCTTTCTGTATAGAGATATCACTGCTTGTACACACATGACTCCTCCCTTTCTGTATAGAGATATCACTGCTTGTACACACATGACTCCTCCCTTTCTGTATATAGATATCACTGCTTGTACACACATGACTCCTCCCTTTCTGTATAGAGATATCACTGCTTGTACACACATGACTCCTCCCTTTCTGTATAGAGATATCAGTGCTTGTACACACACATGACTCCTCCCTTTCTGTATAGAGATATCACTGCTTGTACACACAGGACTCCTCCCTTTCTGTATAGAGATATCACTGCTTGTACACACATGACTCCTCCCTTTCTGTATAGAGATATCACTGCTTGTACACACATGACTCCTCCCTTTCTGTATAGAGATATCAGTGCTTGTACACACATGACTCCTCCCTTTCTGTATAGAGATATCACTGCTTGTACACACATGACTCCTCCCTTTCTGTATATAGATATCAGTGCTTGTACACACACAGGACTCCTCCCTTTCTGTATAGAGATATCAGTGCTTGTACACACACAGGACTCCTCCCTTTCTGTATAGAGATATCAGTGCTTGTACACACAGGACTCCTCCCTTTCTGTATAGAGATATCAGTGCTTGTACACACACATGACTCCTCCCTTTCTGTATAGAGATATCACTGCTTGTACACACACACGACTCCTCCCTTTCTGTATAGAGATATCACTGCTTGTACACACAGGACTCCTCCCTTTCTGTATAGAGATATCACTGCTTGTACACACACATGACTCCTCCCTTTCTGTATAGAGATATCACTGCTTGTACACACACATGACTCCTCCCTTTCTGTATAGAGATATCACTGCTTGTACACACACATGACTCCTCCCTTTCTGTATAGAGATATCACTGCTTGTACACACACATGACTCCTCCCTTTCTGTATAGAGATATCACTGCTTGTACACACATGACTCCTCCCTTTCTGTATAGAGATATCACTGCTTGTACACACAGGACTCCTCCCTTTCTGTATAGAGATATCAGTGCTTGTACACACATGACTCCTCCCTTTCTGTATAGAGATATCAGTACTTGTACACACACAGGACTCCTCCCTTTCTGTATAGAGATATCAGTGCTTGTACACACATGACTCCTCCCTTTCTGTATAGAGATATCAGTGCTTGTACACACAGGACTCCTCCCTTTCTGTATAGAGATATCACTGCTTGTACACACATGACTCCTCCCTTTCTGTATAGAGATATCAGTGCTTGTACACACATGACTCCTCCCTTTCTGTATAGAGATATCAGTACTTGTACACACAGGACTCCTCCCTTTCTGTATAGAGATATCACTGCTTGTACACACACAGGACTCCTCCCTTTCTGTATAGAGATATCAGTGCTTGTACACACACATGACTCCTCCCTTTCTGTATAGAGATATCAGTGCTTGTACACACACAGGACTCCTCCCTTTCTGTATAGAGATATCACTGCTTGTACACACACATGACTCCTCCCTTTCTGTATAGAGATATCAGTGCTTGTACACACACAGGACTCCTCCCTTTCTGTATAGAGATATCACTGCTTGTACACACACATGACTCCTCCCTTTCTGTATAGAGATATCAGTACTTGTACACACAGGACTCCTCCCTTTCTGTATAGAGATATCACTGCTTGTACACACACGACTCCTCCCTTTCTGTATAGAGATATCAGTACTTGTACACACAGGACTCCTCCCTTTCTATATAGAGATATCACTGCTTGTACACACATGACTCCTCCCTTTCTGTATAGAGATATCAGTACTTGTACACACACAGGACTCCTCCCTTTCTGTATAGAGATATCAGTGCTTGTACACACAGGACTCCTCCCTTTCTGTATAGAGATATCAGTACTTGTACACACACAGGACTCCTCCCTTTCTGTATAGAGATATCAGTGCTTGTACACACAGGACTCCTCCCTTTCTGTATAGAGATATCAGTGCTTGTACACACACAGGACTCCTCCCTTTCTGTATAGAGATATCACTGCTTGTACACACATGACTCCTCCCTTTCTGTATAGAGATATCACTGCTTGTACACACATGACTCCTCCCTTTCTGTATAGAGATATCAGTGCTTGTACACACAGGACTCCTCCCTTTCTGTATAGAGATATCACTGCTTGTACACACACACATGACTCCTCCCTTTCTGTATAGAGATATCAGTGCTTGTACACACACATGACTCCTCCCTTTCTGTATAGAGATATCAGTGCTTGTACACACACAGGACTCCTCCCTTTCTGTATAGAGATATCAGTGCTTGTACACACATGACTCCTCCCTTTCTGTATAGAGATATCACTGCTTGTACACACATGACTCCTCCCTTTCTGTATAGAGATATCACTGCTTGTACACACACATGACTCCTCCCTTTCTGTATAGAGATATCACTGCTTGTACACACATGACTCCTCCCTTTCTGTATAGAGATATCAGTGCTTGTACACACACATGACTCCTCCCTTTCTGTATAGAGATATCACTGCTTGTACACACAGGACTCCTCCCTTTCTGTATAGAGATATCAGTGCTTGTACACACACATGACTCCTCCCTTTCTGTATAGAGATATCAGTGCTTGTACACACATGACTCCTCCCTTTCTGTATAGAGATATCAGTGCTTGTACACACACAGGACTCCTCCCTTTCTGTATAGAGATATCACTGCTTGTACACACACATGACTCCTCCCTTTCTGTATAGAGATATCACTGCTTGTACACACATGACTCCTCCCTTTCTGTATAGAGATATCAGTGCTTGTACACACAGGACTCCTCCCTTTCTGTATAGAGATATCACTGCTTGTACACACAGGACTCCTCCCTTTCTGTATAGAGATATCACTGCTTGTACACACACATGACTCCTCCCTTTCTGTATAGAGATATCACTGCTTGTACACACAGGACTCCTCCCTTTCTGTATAGAGATATCAGTGCTTGTACACACAGGACTCCTCCCTTTCTGTATAGAGATATCACTGCTTGTACACACACATGACTCCTCCCTTTCTGTATAGAGATATCAGTGCTTGTACACACACAGGACTCCTCCCTTTCTGTATAGAGATATCACTGCTTGTACACACATGACTCCTCCCTTTCTGTATAGAGATATCACTGCTTGTACACACATGACTCCTCCCTTTCTGTATAGAGATATCACTGCTTGTACACACACATGACTCCTCCCTTTCTGTATAGAGATATCACTGCTTGTACACACATGACTCCTCCCTTTCTGTATAGAGATATCAGTGCTTGTACACACATGACTCCTCCCTTTCTGTATAGAGATATCACTGCTTGTACACACACAGGACTCCTCCCTTTCTGTATAGAGATATCAGTGCTTGTACACACATGACTCCTCCCTTTCTGTATAGAGATATCAGTGCTTGTACACACACAGGACTCCTCCCTTTCTGTATAGAGATATCACTGCTTGTACACACACAGGACTCCTCCCTTTCTGTATAGAGATATCAGTGCTTGTACACACATGACTCCTCCCTTTCTGTATAGAGATATCAGTGCTTGTACACACACATGACTCCTCCCTTTCTGTATAGAGATATCAGTACTTGTACACACACATGACTCCTCCCTTTCTGTATAGAGATATCAGTACTTGTACACACATGACTCCTCCCTTTCTGTATAGAGATATCACTGCTTGTACACACACATGACTCCTCCCTTTCTGTATAGAGATATCAGTACTTGTACACACATGACTCCTCCCTTTCTGTATAGAGATATCACTGCTTGTACACACACATGACTCCTCCCTTTCTGTATAGAGATATCACTGCTTGTACACACAGGACTCCTCCCTTTCTGTATAGAGATATCAGTGCTTGTACACACAGGACTCCTCCCTTTCTGTATAGAGATATCAGTACTTGTACACACAGGACTCCTCCCTTTCTGTATAGAGATATCAGTGCTTGTACACACACAGGACTCCTCCCTTTCTGTATAGAGATATCACTGCTTGTACACACAGGACTCCTCCCTTTCTGTATAGAGATATCAGTGCTTGTACACACAGGACTCCTCCCTTTCTGTATAGAGATATCAGTGCTTGTACACACACATGACTCCTCCCTTTCTGTATAGAGATATCACTGCTTGTACACACAGGACTCCTCCCTTTCTGTATATAGATATCACTACTTGTACACACATGACTCCTCCCTTTCTGTATAGAGATATCAGTGCTTGTACACACAGGACTCCTCCCTTTCTGTATAGAGATATCAGTACTTGTACACACATGACTCCTCCCTTTCTGTATAGAGATATCACTGCTTGTACACACACAGGACTCCTCCCTTTCTGTATAGAGATATCAGTGCTTGTACACACACAGGACTCCTCCCTTTCTGTATAGAGATATCAGTGCTTGTACACACATGACTCCTCCCTTTCTGTATAGAGATATCAGTGCTTGTACACACACATGACTCCTCCCTTTCTGTATAGAGATATCACTGCTTGTACACACATGACTCCTCCCTTTCTGTATAGAGATATCACTGCTTGTACACACACAGGACTCCTCCCTTTCTGTATAGAGATATCACTGCTTGTACACACAGGACTCCTCCCTTCTGTATAGAGATATCACTGCTTGTACACACATGACTCCTCCCTTTCTGTATAGAGATATCAGTGCTTGTACACACACACGACTCCTCCCTTTCTGTATAGAGATATCACTGCTTGTACACACATGACTCCTCCCTTTCTGTATAGAGATATCAGTGCTTGTACACACAGACTCCTCCCTTTCTGTATAGAGATATCACTGCTTGTACACACACAGGACTCCTCCCTTTCTGTATAGAGATATCAGTACTTGTACACACAGGACTCCTCCCTTTCTGTATAGAGATATCAGTACTTGTACACACAGGACTCCTCCCTTTCTGTATAGAGATATCACTGCTTGTACACACACGACTCCTCCCTTTCTGTATAGAGATATCAGTACTTGTACACACACGACTCCTCCCTTTCTGTATAGAGATATCACTGCTTGTACACACACAGGACTCCTCCCTTTCTGTATAGAGATATCACTGCTTGTACACACAGGACTCCTCCCTTTCTGTATAGAGATATCAGTGCTTGTACACACAGGACTCCTCCCTTTCTGTATAGAGATATCACTGCTTGTACACACACAGGACTCCTCCCTTTCTGTATAGAGATATCACTGCTTGTACACACATGACTCCTCCCTTTCTGTATAGAGATATCAGTGCTTGTACACACATGACTCCTCCCTTTCTGTATAGAGATATCACTGCTTGTACACACATGACTCCTCCCTTTCTGTATAGAGATATCAGTACTTGTACACACAGGACTCCTCCCTTTCTGTATAGAGATATCACTGCTTGTACACACACAGGACTCCTCCCTTTCTGTATAGAGATATCACTGCTTGTACACACAGGACTCCTCCCTTTCTGTATAGAGATATCAGTGCTTGTACACACAGGACTCCTCCCTTTCTGTATAGAGATATCACTGCTTGTACACACACAGGACTCCTCCCTTTCTGTATAGAGATATCACTGCTTGTACACACACAGGACTCCTCCCTTTCTGTATAGAGATATCAGTACTTGTACACACAGGACTCCTCCCTTTCTGTATAGAGATATCACTGCTTGTACACACATGACTCCTCCCTTTCTGTATAGAGATATCACTGCTTGTACACACACGACTCCTCCCTTTCTGTATAGAGATATCACTGCTTGTACACACATGACTCCTCCCTTTCTGTATATAGATATCAGTGCTTGTACACACACATGACTCCTCCCTTTCTGTATAGAGATATCACTGCTTGTACACACATGACTCCTCCCTTTCTGTATAGAGATATCAGTGCTTGTACACACACATGACTCCTCCCTTTCTGTATAGAGATATCACTGCTTGTACACACATGACTCCTCCCTTTCTGTATAGAGATATCAGTGCTTGTACACACACGACTCCTCCTTTCTGTATAGAGATATCACTGCTTGTACACACACATGACTCCTCCCTTTCTGTATAGAGATATCAGTGCTTGTACACACAGGACTCCTCTCTTTCTGTATAGAGATATCAGTACTTGTACACACAGGACTCCTCCCTTTCTGTATAGAGATATCACTGCTTGTACACACACATGACTCCTCCCTTTCTGTATAGAGATATCAGTACTTGTACACACAGGACTCCTCCCTTTCTGTATAGAGATATCAGTGCTTGTACACACATGACTCCTCCCTTTCTGTATAGAGATATCACTGCTTGTACACACATGACTCCTCCCTTTCTGTATAGAGATATCAGTACTTGTACACACACATGACTCCTCCCTTTCTGTATAGAGATATCACTGCTTGTACACACAGGACTCCTCCCTTTCTGTATAGAGATATCAGTGCTTGTACACACACAGGACTCCTCCCTTTCTGTATAGAGATATCAGTGCTTGTACACACAGGACTCCTCCCTTTCTGTATAGAGATATCACTGCTTGTACACACACAGGACTCCTCCCTTTCTGTATAGAGATATCACTGCTTGTACACACATGACTCCTCCCTTTCTGTATAGAGATATCACTGCTTGTACACACACAGGACTCCTCCCTTTCTGTATAGAGATATCAGTACTTGTACACACAGGACTCCTCCCTTTCTGTATAGAGATATCAGTACTTGTACACACAGGACTCCTCCCTTTCTGTATAGAGATATCAGTACTTGTACACACATGACTCCTCCCTTTCTGTATAGAGATATCACTGATTGTACACACAGGACTCCTCCCTTTCTGTATAGAGATATCAGTGCTTGTACACACAGGACTCCTCCCTTTCTGTATAGAGATATCAGTGCTTGTACACACAGGACTCCTCCCTTTCTGTATAGAGATATCACTGCTTGTACACACACAGGACTCCTCCCTTTCTGTATAGAGATATCAGTACTTGTACACACAGGACTCCTCCCTTTCTGTATAGAGATATCAGTACTTGTACACACAGGACTCCTCCCTTTCTGTATAGAGATATCAGTACTTGTACACACATGACTCCTCCCTTTCTGTATAGAGATATCACTGATTGTACACACAGGACTCCTCCCTTTCTGTATAGAGATATCAGTGCTTGTACACACAGGACTCCTCCCTTTCTGTATAGAGATATCACTGCTTGTACACACACAGGACTCCTCCCTTTCTATATAGAGATATCACTGCTTGTACACACATGACTCCTCCCTTTCTGTATAGAGATATCACTGCTTGTACACACAGGACTCCTCCCTTTCTGTATAGAGATATCACTGATTGTACACACACATGACTCCTCCCTTTCTGTATAGAGATATCAGTGCTTGTACACACACATGACTCCTCCCTTTCTGTATAGAGATATCACTGCTTGTACACACACAGGACTCCTCCCTTTCTGTATAGAGATATCAGTGCTTGTACACACATGACTCCTCCCTTTCTGTATAGAGATATCAGTGCTTGTACACACAGGACTCCTCCCTTTCTGTATAGAGATATCAGTGCTTGTACACACACATGACTCCTCCCTTTCTGTATAGAGATATCAGTGCTTGTACACACACATGACTCCTCCCTTTCTGTATAGAGATATCACTGCTTGTACACACATGACTCCTCCCTTTCTGTATAGAGATATCACTGCTTGTACACACAGGACTCCTCCCTTTCTGTATAGAGATATCACTGCTTGTACACACATGACTCCTCCCTTTCTGTATAGAGATATCAGTGCTTGTACACACAGGACTCCTCCCTTTCTGTATAGAGATATCAGTACTTGTACACACACAGGACTCCTCCCTTTCTGTATAGAGATATCACTGCTTGTACACACACAGGACTCCTCCCTTTCTGTATAGAGATATCACTGCTTGTACACACAGGACTCCTCCCTTTCTGTATAGAGATATCAGTGCTTGTACACACACAGGACTCCTCCCTTTCTGTATAGAGATATCAGTGCTTGTACACACACAGGACTCCTCCCTTTCTGTATAGAGATATCAGTGCTTGTACACACACAGGACTCCTCCCTTTCTGTATAGAGATATCAGTGCTTGTACACACAGGACTCCTCCCTTTCTGTATAGAGATATCACTGCTTGTACACACACAGGACTCCTCCCTTTCTGTATAGAGATATCAGTGCTTGTACACACAGGACTCCTCCCTTTCTGTATAGAGATATCAGTGCTTGTACACACACAGGACTCCTCCCTTTCTGTATAGAGATATCAGTGCTTGTACACACACAGGACTCCTCCCTTTCTGTATAGAGATATCAGTACTTGTACACACACATGACTCCTCCCTTTCTGTATAGAGATATCACTGCTTGTACACACATGACTCCTCCCTTTCTGTATAGAGATATCAGTGCTTGTACACACAGGACTCCTCCCTTTCTGTATAGAGATATCAGTGCTTGTACACACACAGGACTCCTCCCTTTCTGTATAGAGATATCAGTGCTTGTACACACACAGGACTCCTCCCTTTCTGTATAGAGATATCAGTACTTGTACACACAGGACTCCTCCCTTTCTGTATAGAGATATCAGTGCTTGTACACACACATGACTCCTCCCTTTCTGTATAGAGATATCACTGCTTGTACACACAGGACTCCTCCCTTTCTGTATAGAGATATCACTGCTTGTACACACACACATGACTCCTCCCTTTCTGTATAGAGATATCAGTGCTTGTACACACACAGGACTCCTCCCTTTCTGTATAGAGATATCAGTGCTTGTACACACATGACTCCTCCCTTTCTGTATAGAGATATCACTGCTTGTACACACATGACTCCTCCCTTTCTGTATAGAGATATCACTGCTTGTACACACAGGACTCCTCCCTTTCTGTATAGAGATATCAGTGCTTGTACACACATGACTCCTCCCTTTCTGTATAGAGATATCACTGCTTGTACACACATGACTCCTCCCTTTCTGTATAGAGATATCACTGCTTGTACACACATGACTCCTCCCTTTCTGTATAGAGATATCAGTACTTGTACACACACAGGACTCCTCCCTTTCTGTATAGAGATATCAGTGCTTGTACACACACAGGACTCCTCCCTTTCTGTATAGAGATATCAGTACTTGTACACACATGACTCCTCCCTTTCTGTATAGAGATATCAGTACTTGTACACACAGGACTCCTCCCTTTCTGTATAGAGATATCAGTGCTTGTACACACACATGACTCCTCCCTTTCTGTATAGAGATATCACTGCTTGTACACACATGACTCCTCCCTTTCTGTATAGAGATATCAGTGCTTGTACACACAGGACTCCTCCCTTTCTGTATAGAGATATCACTGCTTGTACACACACACATGACTCCTCCCTTTCTGTATAGAGATATCAGTGCTTGTACACACACATGACTCCTCCCTTTCTGTATAGAGATATCACTGCTTGTACACACAGGACTCCTCCCTTTCTGTATATAGATATCACTGCTTGTACACACATGACTCCTCCCTTTCTGTATAGAGATATCAGTACTTGTACACACAGGACTCCTCCCTTTCTGTATAGAGATATCAGTGCTTGTACACACATGACTCCTCCCTTTCTGTATAGAGATATCAGTGCTTGTACACACATGACTCCTCCCTTTCTGTATAGAGATATCACTGCTTGTACACACATGACTCCTCCCTTTCTGTATAGAGATATCAGTGCTTGTACACACACAGGACTCCTCCCTTTCTGTATAGAGATATCACTGCTTGTACACACAGGACTCCTCCCTTTCTGTATAGAGATATCAGTGCTTGTACACACAGGACTCCTCCCTTTCTGTATAGAGATATCAGTGCTTGTACACACACAGGACTCCTCCCTTTCTGTATAGAGATATCAGTGCTTGTACACACAGGACTCCTCCCTTTCTGTATAGAGATATCACTGCTTGTACACACAGGACTCCTCCCTTTCTGTATAGAGATATCAGTGCTTGTACACACACAGGACTCCTCCCTTTCTGTATAGAGATATCAGTGCTTGTACACACAGGACTCCTCCCTTTCTGTATAGAGATATCACTGCTTGTACACACAGGACTCCTCCCTTTCTGTATAGAGATATCAGTGCTTGTACACACAGGACTCCTCCCTTTCTGTATAGAGATATCAGTGCTTGTACACACAGGACTCCTCCCTTTCTGTATAGAGATATCAGTGCTTGTACACACACATGACTCCTCCCTTTCTGTATAGAGATATCACTGCTTGTACACACATGACTCCTCCCTTTCTGTATAGAGATATCAGTGCTTGTACACACAGGACTCCTCCCTTTCTGTATAGAGATATCAGTACTTGTACACACACATGACTCCTCCCTTTCTGTATAGAGATATCACTGCTTGTACACACATGACTCCTCCCTTTCTGTATAGAGATATCACTGCTTGTACACACAGGACTCCTCCCTTTCTGTATAGAGATATCAGTGCTTGTACACACAGGACTCCTCCCTTTCTGTATAGAGATATCAGTGCTTGTACACACACAGGACTCCTCCCTTTCTGTATAGAGATATCAGTGCTTGTACACACATGACTCCTCCCTTTCTGTATAGAGATATCAGTACTTGTACACACAGGACTCCTCCCTTTCTGTATAGAGATATCACTGCTTGTACACACAGGACTCCTCCCTTTCTGTATAGAGATATCACTGCTTGTACACACAGGACTCCTCCCTTTCTGTATAGAGATATCAGTGCTTGTACACACATGACTCCTCCCTTTCTGTATAGAGATATCACTGCTTGTACACACAGGACTCCTCCCTTTCTGTATAAAGATATCAGTGCTTGTACACACATGACTCCTCCCTTTCTGTATAGAGATATCAGTGCTTGTACACACAGGACTCCTCCCTTTCTGTATAGAGATATCACTGCTTGTACACACACAGGACTCCTCCCTTTCTGTATAGAGATATCAGTGCTTGTACACACAGGACTCCTCCCTTTCTGTATAGAGATATCACTGCTTGTACACACAGGACTCCTCCCTTTCTGTATAGAGATATCACTGCTTGTACACACAGGACTCCTCCCTTTCTGTATAGAGATATCACTGCTTGTACACACATGACTCCTCCCTTTCTGTATAGAGATATCAGTGCTTGTACACACATGACTCCTCCCTTTCTGTATAGAGATATCAGTGCTTGTACACACACATGACTCCTCCCTTTCTGTATAGAGATATCACTGCTTGTACACACAGGACTCCTCCCTTTCTGTATAGAGATATCAGTGCTTGTACACACATGACTCCTCCCTTTCTGTATAGAGATATCACTGCTTGTACACACAGGACTCCTCCCTTTCTGTATAGAGATATCAGTGCTTGTACACACAGGACTCCTCCCTTTCTGTATAGAGATATCAGTGCTTGTACACACAGGACTCCTCCCTTTCTGTATAGAGATATCACTGCTTGTACACACAGGACTCCTCCCTTTCTGTATAGAGATATCACTGCTTGTACACACAGGACTCCTCCCTTTCTGTATAGAGATATCAGTGCTTGTACACACAGGACTCCTCCCTTTCTGTATAGAGATATCACTGCTTGTACACACATGACTCCTCCCTTTCTGTATAGAGATATCAGTGCTTGTACACACATGACTCCTCCCTTTCTGTATAGAGATATCAGTGCTTGTACACACACATGACTCCTCCCTTTCTGTATAGAGATATCACTGCTTGTACACACAGGACTCCTCCCTTTCTGTATAGAGATATCAGTGCTTGTACACACATGACTCCTCCCTTTCTGTATAGAGATATCAGTGCTTGTACACACAGGACTCCTCCCTTTCTGTATAGAGATATCAGTGCTTGTACACACATGACTCCTCCCTTTCTGTATAGAGATATCAGTGCTTGTACACACATGACTCCTCCCTTTCTGTATAGAGATATCACTGCTTGTACACACACGACTCCTCCCTTTCTGTATAGAGATATCACTGCTTGTACACACACGACTCCTCCCTTTCTGTATAGAGATATCAGTGCTTGTACACACACATGACTCCTCCCTTTCTGTATAGAGATATCACTGCTTGTACACACAGGACTCCTCCCTTTCTGTATAGAGATATCAGTGCTTGTACACACACGACTCCTCCCTTTCTGTATAGAGATATCACTGCTTGTACACACATGACTCCTCCCTTTCTGTATAGAGATATCAGTGCTTGTACACACATGACTCCTCCCTTTCTGTATAGAGATATCAGTGCTTGTACACACATGACTCCTCCCTTTCTGTATAGAGATATCAGTGCTTGTACACACAGGACTCCTCCCTTTCTGTATAGAGATATCACTGCTTGTACACACACATGACTCCTCCCTTTCTGTATAGAGATATCAGTGCTTGTACACACATGACTCCTCCCTTTCTGTATAGAGATATCAGTGCTTGTACACACAGGACTCCTCCCTTTCTGTATAGATATATCACTGCTTGTACACACAGGACTCCTCCCTTTCTGTATAGAGATATCAGTGCTTGTACACACACATGACTCCTCCCTTTCTGTATAGAGATATCACTGCTTGTACACACACAGGACTCCTCCCTTTCTGTATAGAGATATCACTGCTTGTACACACACGACTCCTCCCTTTCTGTATAGAGATATCACTGCTTGTACACACACGACTCCTCCCTTTCTGTATAGAGATATCAGTACTTGTACACACAGGACTCCTCCCTTTCTGTATAGAGATATCACTACTTGTACACACATGACTCCTCCCTTTCTGTATAGAGATATCAGTGCTTGTACACACAGGACTCCTCCCTTTCTGTATAGAGATATCAGTGCTTGTACACACAGGACTCCTCCCTTTCTGTATAGAGATATCACTGCTTGTACACACATGACTCCTCCCTTTCTGTATAGAGATATCACTGCTTGTACACACACAGGACTCCTCCCTTTCTGTATAGAGATATCAGTACTTGTACACACAGGACTCCTCCCTTTCTGTATAGAGATATCAGTACTTGTACACACATGACTCCTCCCTTTCTGTATAGAGATATCACTGATTGTACACACACAGGACTCCTCCCTTTCTGTATAGAGATATCAGTGCTTGTACACACATGACTCCTCCCTTTCTGTATAGAGATATCAGTGCTTGTACACACAGGACTCCTCCCTTTCTGTATAGAGATATCACTGCTTGTACACACACAGGACTCCTCCCTTTCTGTATAGAGATATCAGTGCTTGTACACACATGACTCC
This sequence comes from Rhinophrynus dorsalis, assembly GCA_037306005.1. NCBI lineage: Eukaryota > Metazoa > Chordata > Amphibia > Anura > Rhinophrynidae > Rhinophrynus > Rhinophrynus dorsalis. The sequence continues at coordinate 33,709 of JBBDGT010000305.1, read as the reverse complement.
TCCATTTCTGTATAGAGATATCAGTGCTTGTACACACAGGACTCCTCCCTTTCTGTATAGAGATATCACTGATTGTACACACAGGACTCCTCCCTTTCTGTATAGAGATATCAGTGCTTGTACACACATGACTCCTCCCTTTCTGTATAGAGATATCAGTGCTTGTACACACAGGACTCCTCCCTTTCTGTATAGAGATATCAGTGCTTGTACACACACATGACTCCTCCCTTTCTGTATAGAGATATCACTGCTTGTACACACACAGGACTCCTCCCTTTCTGTATAGAGATATCAGTGCTTGTACACACAGGACTCCTCCCTTTCTGTATAGAGATATCAGTGCTTGTACACACACAGGACTCCTCCCTTTCTGTATAGAGATATCACTGCTTGTACACACACGACTCCTCCCTTTCTGTATAGAGATATCACTGCTTGTACACACAGGACTCCTCCCTTTCTGTATAGAGATATCACTGCTTGTACACACATGACTCCTCCCTTTCTGTATAGAGATATCAGTGCTTGTACACACAGGACTCCTCCCTTTCTGTATAGAGATATCAGTACTTGTACACACACAGGACTCCTCCCTTTCTGTATAGAGATATCACTGCTTGTACACACACAGGACTCCTCCCTTTCTGTATAGAGATATCACTGCTTGTACACACAGGACTCCTCCCTTTCTGTATAGAGATATCAGTGCTTGTACACACATGACTCCTCCCTTTCTGTATAGAGATATCAGTGCTTGTACACACACAGGACTCCTCCCTTTCTGTATAGAGATATCAGTGCTTGTACACACACAGGACTCCTCCCATTTCTGTATAGAGATATCAGTGCTTGTACACACAGGACTCCTCCCTTTCTGTATAGAGATATCACTGCTTGTACACACACAGGACTCCTCCCTTTCTGTATAGAGATATCAGTGCTTGTACACACATGACTCCTCCCTTTCTGTATAGAGATATCACTGCTTGTACACACACAGGACTCCTCCCTTTCTGTATAGAGATATCACTGCTTGTACACACAGGACTCCTCCCTTTCTGTATAGAGATATCAGTGCTTGTACACACACAGGACTCCTCCCTTTCTGTATAGAGATATCAGTGCTTGTACACACACAGGACTCCTCCCTTTCTGTATAGAGATATCAGTACTTGTACACACACATGACTCCTCCCTTTCTGTATAGAGATATCACTGCTTGTACACACATGACTCCTCCCTTTCTGTATAGAGATATCAGTGCTTGTACACACACATGACTCCTCCCTTTCTGTATAGAGATATCACTGCTTGTACACACATGACTCCTCCCTTTCTGTATAGAGATATCAGTGCTTGTACACACACAGGACTCCTCCCTTTCTGTATAGAGATATCACTGCTTGTACACACAGGACTCCTCCCTTTCTGTATAGAGATATCAGTGCTTGTACACACATGACTCCTCCCTTTCTGTATAGAGATATCAGTGCTTGTACACACACAGGACTCCTCCCTTTCTGTATAGAGATATCAGTGCTTGTACACACAGGACTCCTCCCTTTCTGTATAGAGATATCAGTGCTTGTACACACAGGACTCCTCCCTTTCTGTATAGAGATATCAGTGCTTGTACACACACAGGACTCCTCCCTTTCTGTATAGAGATATCAGTGCTTGTACACACAGGACTCCTCCCTTTCTGTATAGAGATATCACTGCTTGTACACACAGGACTCCTCCCTTTCTGTATAGAGATATCAGTGCTTGTACACACAGGACTCCTCCCTTTCTGTATAGAGATATCAGTGCTTGTACACACAGGACTCCTCCCTTTCTGTATAGAGATATCAGTGCTTGTACACACAGGACTCCTCCCTTTCTGTATAGAGATATCAGTGCTTGTACACACACAGGACTCCTCCCTTTCTGTATAGAGATATCAGTGCTTGTACACACACATGACTCCTCCCTTTCTGTATAGAGATATCACTGCTTGTACACACATGACTCCTCCCTTTCTGTATAGAGATATCAGTGCTTGTACACACAGGACTCCTCCCTTTCTGTATAGAGATATCAGTACTTGTACACACACATGACTCCTCCCTTTCTGTATAGAGATATCACTGCTTGTACACACATGACTCCTCCCTTTCTGTATAGAGATATCACTGCTTGTACACACAGGACTCCTCCCTTTCTGTATAGAGATATCAGTGCTTGTACACACAGGACTCCTCCCTTTCTGTATAGAGATATCAGTGCTTGTACACACAGGACTCCTCCCTTTCTGTATAGAGATATCACTGCTTGTACACACAGGACTCCTCCCTTTCTGTATAGAGATATCACTGCTTGTACACACAGGACTCCTCCCTTTCTGTATAGAGATATCAGTGCTTGTACACACAGGACTCCTCCCTTTCTGTATAGAGATATCACTGCTTGTACACACATGACTCCTCCCTTTCTGTATAGAGATATCAGTGCTTGTACACACATGACTCCTCCCTTTCTGTATAGAGATATCAGTGCTTGTACACACACATGACTCCTCCCTTTCTGTATAGAGATATCACTGCTTGTACACACAGGACTCCTCCCTTTCTGTATAGAGATATCAGTGCTTGTACACACATGACTCCTCCCTTTCTGTATAGAGATATCAGTGCTTGTACACACAGGACTCCTCCCTTTCTGTATAGAGATATCAGTGCTTGTACACACATGACTCCTCCCTTTCTGTATAGAGATATCAGTGCTTGTACACACATGACTCCTCCCTTTCTGTATAGAGATATCACTGCTTGTACACACATGACTCCTCCCTTTCTGTATAGAGATATCAGTGCTTGTACACACATGACTCCTCCCTTTCTGTATAGAGATATCAGTGCTTGTACACACATGACTCCTCCCTTTCTGTATAGAGATATCAGTGCTTGTACACACATGACTCCTCCCTTTCTGTATAGAGATATCAGTGCTTGTACACACAGGACTCCTCCCTTTCTGTATAGAGATATCACTGCTTGTACACACACATGACTCCTCCCTTTCTGTATAGAGATATCAGTGCTTGTACACACATGACTCCTCCCTTTCTGTATAGAGATATCAGTGCTTGTACACACAGGACTCCTCCCTTTCTGTATAGATATATCACTGCTTGTACACACAGGACTCCTCCCTTTCTGTATAGAGATATCAGTGCTTGTACACACACATGACTCCTCCCTTTCTGTATAGAGATATCACTGCTTGTACACACACAGGACTCCTCCCTTTCTGTATAGAGATATCACTGCTTGTACACACACGACTCCTCCCTTTCTGTATAGAGATATCACTGCTTGTACACACACGACTCCTCCCTTTCTGTATAGAGATATCAGTACTTGTACACACAGGACTCCTCCCTTTCTGTATAGAGATATCACTACTTGTACACACATGACTCCTCCCTTTCTGTATAGAGATATCAGTGCTTGTACACACAGGACTCCTCCCTTTCTGTATAGAGATATCAGTGCTTGTACACACAGGACTCCTCCCTTTCTGTATAGAGATATCAGTGCTTGTACACACATGACTCCTCCCTTTCTGTATAGAGATATCACTGCTTGTACACACAGGACTCCTCCCTTTCTGTATAGAGATATCAGTACTTGTACACACAGGACTCCTCCCTTTCTGTATAGAGATATCACTACTTGTACACACATGACTCCTCCCTTTCTGTATAGAGATATCAGTGCTTGTACACACAGGACTCCTCCCTTTCTGTATAGAGATATCAGTACTTGTACACACATGACTCCTCCCTTTCTGTATAGAGATATCAGTGCTTGTACACACATGACTCCTCCCTTTCTGTATAGAGATATCAGTGCTTGTACACACAGGACTCCTCCCTTTCTGTATAGAGATATCAGTGCTTGTACACACATGACTCCTCCCTTTCTGTATAGAGATATCAGTGCTTGTACACACATGACTCCTCCCTTTCTGTATAGAGATATCAGTACTTGTACACACATGACTCCTCCCTTTCTGTATAGAGATATCAGTGCTTGTACACACATGACTCCTCCCTTTCTGTATAGAGATATCACTGCTTGTACACACACATGACTCCTCCCTTTCTGTATAGAGATATCAGTGCTTGTACACACATGACTCCTCCCTTTCTGTATAGAGATATCACTGCTTGTACACACAGGACTCCTCCCTTTCTGTATAGAGATATCAGTGCTTGTACACACAGGACTCCTCCCTTTCTGTATAGAGATATCAGTGCTTGTACACACAGGACTCCTCCCTTTCTGTATAGAGATATCAGTGCTTGTACACACACATGACTCCTCCCTTTCTGTATAGAGATATCAGTGCTTGTACACACACATGACTCCTCCCTTTCTGTATAGAGATATCAGTGCTTGTACACACAGGACTCCTCCCTTTCTGTATAGAGATATCAGTGCTTGTACACACAGGACTCCTCCCTTTCTGTATAGAGATATCAGTACTTGTACACACATGACTCCTCCCTTTCTGTATAGAGATATCAGTGCTTGTACACACAGGACTCCTCCCTTTCTGTATAGAGATATCAGTGCTTGTACACACACATGACTCCTCCCTTTCTGTATAGAGATATCAGTGCTTGTACACACAGGACTCCTCCCTTTCTGTATAGAGATATCAGTACTTGTACACACACAGGACTCCTCCCTTTCTGTATAGAGATATCAGTACTTGTACACACATGACTCCTCCCTTTCTGTATAGAGATATCAGTGCTTGTACACACACATGACTCCTCCCTTTCTGTATAGAGATATCAGTACTTGTACACACACATGACTCCTCCCTTTCTGTATAGAGATATCAGTGCTTGTACACACAGGACTCCTCCCTTTCTGTATAGAGATATCACTGCTTGTACACACATGACTCCTCCCTTTCTGTATAGAGATATCAGTACTTGTACACACAGGACTCCACCCTTTCTGTATAGAGATATCAGTGCTTGTACACACAGGACTCCTCCCTTTCTGTATAGAGATATCACTGCTTGTACACACATGACTCCTCCCTTTCTGTATAGAGATATCAGTGCTTGTACACACACATGACTCCTCCCTTTCTGTATAGAGATATCACTGCTTGTACACACACATGACTCCTCCCTTTCTGTATAGAGATATCAGTACTTGTACACACAGGACTCCTCCCTTTCTGTATAGAGATATCAGTGCTTGTACACACAGGACTCCTCCCTTTCTGTATAGAGATATCACTGCTTGTACACACATGACTCCTCCCTTTCTGTATAGAGATATCAGTACTTGTACACACACAGGACTCCTCCCTTTCTGTATAGAGATATCACTGCTTGTACACACATGACTCCTCCCTTTCTGTATAGAGATATCACTGCTTGTACACACAGGACTCCTCCCTTTCTGTATAGAGATATCAGTGCTTGTACACACAGGACTCCTCCCTTTCTGTATAGAGATATCACTGCTTGTACACACAGGACTCCTCCCTTTCTGTATAGAGATATCACTGCTTGTACACACACATGACTCCTCCCTTTCTGTATAGAGATATCACTACTTGTACACACAGGACTCCTCCCTTTCTGTATAGAGATATCAGTGCTTGTACACACATGACTCCTCCCTTTCTGTATAGAGATATCAGTGCTTGTACACACAGGACTCCTCCCTTTCTGTATAGAGATATCACTGCTTGTACACACAGGACTCCTCCCTTTCTGTATAGAGATATCAGTGCTTGTACACACACATGACTCCTCCCTTTCTGTATAGAGATATCAGTACTTGTACACACACATGACTCCTCCCTTTCTGTATAGAGATATCAGTGCTTGTACACACAGGACTCCTCCCTTTCTGTATAGAGATATCACTGCTTGTACACACATGACTCCTCCCTTTCTGTATAGAGATATCAGTACTTGTACACACACATGACTCCTCCCTTTCTGTATAGAGATATCAGTGCTTGTACACACAGGACTCCTCCCTTTCTGTATAGAGATATCAGTGCTTGTACACACAGGGACTCCTCCCTTTCTGTATAGAGATATCAGTGCTTGTACACACAGGACTCCTCCCTTTCTGTATAGAGATATCAGTGCTTGTACACACAGGACTCCTCCCTTTCTGTATAGAGATATCAGTGCTTGTACACACAGGACTCCTCCCTTTCTGTATAGAGATATCACTGCTTGTACACACACATGACTCCTCCCCTTTCTGTATAGAGATATCACTGCTTGTACACACAGGACTCCTCCCTTTCTGTATAGAGATATCACTGCTTGTACACACAGGACTCCTCCCTTTCTGTATAGAGATATCACTGCTTGTACACACATGACTCCTCCCTTTCTGTATAGAGATATCAGTGCTTGTACACACAGGACTCCTCCCTTTCTGTATAGAGATATCACTGCTTGTACACACAGGACTCCTCCCTTTCTGTATAGAGATATCAGTGCTTGTACACACACAGGACTCCTCCCTTTCTGTATAGAGATATCAGTGCTTGTACACACACATGACTCCTCCCTTTCTGTATAGAGATATCAGTGCTTGTACACACACATGACTCCTCCCTTTCTGTATAGAGATATCACTGCTTGTACACACAGGACTCCTCCCTTTCTGTATAGAGATATCACTGCTTGTACACACACGACTCCTCCCTTTCTGTATAGAGATATCACTGCTTGTACACACATGACTCCTCCCTTTCTGTATACAGATATCACTGCTTGTACACACACATGACTCCTCCCTTTCTGTATACAGATATCAGTGCTTGTACACACAGGACTCCTCCCTTTCTGTATAGAGATATCAGTGCTTGTACACACACATGACTCCTCCCTTTCTGTATAGAGATATCACTGCTTGTACACACATGACTCCTCCCTTTCTGTATAGAGATATCAGTGCTTGTACACACAGGACTCCTCCCTTTCTGTATAGAGATATCACTGCTTGTACACACATGACTCCTCCCTTTCTGTATAGAGATATCAGTACTTGTACACACACATGACTCCTCCCTTTCTGTATAGAGATATCACTGCTTGTACACACAGGACTCCTCCCTTTCTGTATAGAGATATCACTGCTTGTACACACATGACTCCTCCCTTTCTGTATACAGATATCACTGCTTGTACACACACATGACTCCTCCCTTTCTGTATACAGATATCAGTGCTTGTACACACAGGACTCCTCCCTTTCTGTATAGAGATATCAGTGCTTGTACACACACATGACTCCTCCCTTTCTGTATAGAGATATCACTGCTTGTACACACACAATGACTCCTCCCTTTCTGTATAGAGATATCACTGCTTGTACACACATGACTCCTCCCTTTCTGTATAGAGATATCAGTGCTTGTACACACAGGACTCCTCCCTTTCTGTATAGAGATATCAGTGCTTGTACACACACAGGACTCCTCCCTTTCTGTATAGAGATATCACTGCTTGTACACACATGACTCCTCCCTTTCTGTATAGAGATATCAGTGCTTGTACACACAGGACTCCTCCCTTTCTGTATAGAGATATCACTGCTTGTACACACAGGACTCCTCCCTTTCTGTATAGAGATATCACTGCTTGTACACACACATGACTCCTCCCTTTCTGTATAGAGATATCAGTGCTTGTACACACACAGGACTCCTCCCTTTCTGTATAGAGATATCACTGCTTGTACACACATGACTCCTCCCTTTCTGTATAGAGATATCAGTACTTGTACACACAGGACTCCTCCCTTTCTGTATAGAGATATCAGTGCTTGTACACACAGGACTCCTCCCTTTCTGTATAGAGATATCAGTGCTTGTACACACAGGACTCCTCCCTTTCTGTATAGAGATATCAGTGCTTGTACACACAGGACTCCTCCCTTTCTGTATAGAGATATCACTGCTTGTACACACATGACTCCTCCCTTTCTGTTTAGAGATATCACTGCTTGTACACACATGACTCCTCCCTTTCTGTATAGAGATATCAGTGCTTGTACACACACAGGACTCCTCCCTTTCTGTATAGAGATATCACTGCTTGTACACACACATGACTCCTCCCTTTCTGTATAGAGATATCAGTGCTTGTACACACACAGGACTCCTCCCTTTCTGTATAGAGATATCACTGCTTGTACACACAGGACTCCTCCCTTTCTGTATAGAGATATCAGTGCTTGTACACACATGACTCCTCCCTTTCTGTATAGAGATATCACTGCTTGTACACACATGACTCCTCCCTTTCTGTATAGAGATATCACTGCTTGTACACACAGGACTCCTCCCTTTCTGTATAGAGATATCACTGCTTGTACACACACATGACTCCTCCCTTTCTGTATAGAGATATCAGTGCTTGTACACACATGACTCCTCCCTTTCTGTATAGAGATATCACTGCTTGTACACACATGACTCCTCCCTTTCTGTATAGAGATATCACTGCTTGTACACACAGGACTCCTCCCTTTCTGTATAGAGATATCACTGCTTGTACACACATGACTCCTCCCTTTCTGTATAGAGATATCAGTGCTTGTACACACAGGACTCCTCCCTTTCTGTATAGAGATATCACTGCTTGTACACACATGACTCCTCCCTTTCTGTATAGAGATATCAGTACTTGTACACACACATGACTCCTCCCTTTCTGTATAGAGATATCACTGCTTGTACACACATGACTCCTCCCTTTCTGTATAGAGATATCACTGCTTGTACACACACAGGACTCCTCCCTTTCTGTATAGAGATATCACTGCTTGTACACACAGGACTCCTCCCTTTCTGTATAGAGATATCACTGCTTGTACACACATGACTCCTCCCTTTCTGTATAGAGATATCACTGCTTGTACACACATGACTCCTCCCTTTCTGTATAGAGATATCACTGCTTGTACACACAGGACTCCTCCCTTTCTGTATAGAGATATCAGTGCTTGTACACACATGACTCCTCCCTTTCTGTATAGAGATATCACTGCTTGTACACACATGACTCCTCCCTTTCTGTATAGAGATATCACTGCTTGTACACACAGGACTCCTCCCTTTCTGTATAGAGATATCACTGCTTGTACACACATGACTCCTCCCTTTCTGTATAGAGATATCAGTGCTTGTACACACACAGGACTCCTCCCTTTCTGTATAGAGATATCACTGCTTGTACACACAGGACTCCTCCCTTTCTGTATAGAGATATCAGTGCTTGTACACACAGGACTCCTCCCTTTCTGTATAGAGATATCACTGCTTGTACACACAGGACTCCTCCCTTTCTGTATAGAGATATCACTGCTTGTACACACATGACTCCTCCCTTTCTGTATAGAGATATCAGTACTTGTACACACAGGACTCCTCCCTTTCTGTATAGAGATATCACTGCTTGTACACACACAGGACTCCTCCCTTTCTGTATAGAGATATCAGTGCTTGTACACACAGGACTCCTCCCTTTCTGTATAGAGATATCACTGCTTGTACACACAGGACTCCTCCCTTTCTGTATAGAGATATCAGTGCTTGTACACACAGGACTCCTCCCTTTCTGTATAGAGATATCAGTGCTTGTACACACAGGACTCCTCCCTTTCTGTATAGAGATATCAGTGCTTGTACACACATGACTCCTCCCTTTCTGTATAGAGATATCAGTGCTTGTACACACATGACTCCTCCCTTTCTGTATAGAGATATCACTGCTTGTACACACATGACTCCTCCCTTTCTGTATAGAGATATCACTGCTTGTACACACACGACTCCTCTCTTTCTGTATAGAGATATCAGTGCTTGTACACACAGGACTCCTCCCTTTCTGTATAGAGATATCACTGCTTGTACACACAGGACTCCTCCCTTTCTGTATAGAGATATCAGTGCTTGTACACACAGGACTCCTCCCTTTCTGTATAGAGATATCAGTGCTTGTACACACAGGACTCCTCCCTTTCTGTATAGAGATATCACTGCTTGTACACACATGACTCCTCCCTTTCTGTATAGAGATATCACTGCTTGTACACACACAGGACTCCTCCCTTTCTGTATATAGATATCAGTGCTTGTACACACACAGGACTCCTCCCTTTCTGTATATAGATATCAGTGCTTGTACACACAGGACTCCTCCCTTTCTGTATAGAGATATCACTGCTTGTACACACACGACTCCTCCCTTTCTGTATAGAGATATCAGTGCTTGTACACACACGACTCCTCCCTTTCTGTATAGAGATATCACTGCTTGTACACACACATGACTCCTCCCTTTCTGTATAGAGATATCACTGCTTGTACACACATGACTCCTCCCTTTCTGTATAGAGATATCAGTGCTTGTACACACAGGACTCCTCCCTTTCTGTATAGAGATATCAGTGCTTGTACACACACAGGACTCCTCCCTTTCTGTATAGAGATATCACTGCTTGTACACACAGGACTCCTCCCTTTCTGTATAGAGATATCAGTGCTTGTACACACACATGACTCCTCCCTTTCTGTATAGAGATATCAGTGCTTGTACACACAGGACTCCTCCCTTTCTGTATAGAGATATCAGTGCTTGTACACACACAGGACTCCTCCCTTTCTGTATAGAGATATCACTGCTTGTACACACATGACTCCTCCCTTTCTGTATAGAGATATCACTGCTTGTACACACAGGACTCCTCCCTTTCTGTATAGAGATATCACTGCTTGTACACACAGGACTCCTCCCTTTCTGTATAGAGATATCACTGCTTGTACACACACATGACTCCTCCCTTTCTGTATAGAGATATCAGTGCTTGTACACACACAGGACTCCTCCCTTTCTGTATAGAGATATCACTGCTTGTACACACATGACTCCTCCCTTTCTGTATAGAGATATCAGTACTTGTACACACAGGACTCCTCCCTTTCTGTATAGAGATATCAGTGCTTGTACACACAGGACTCCTCCCTTTCTGTATAGAGATATCAGTGCTTGTACACACATGACTCCTCCCTTTCTGTATAGAGATATCACTGCTTGTACACACAGGACTCCTCCCTTTCTGTATAGAGATATCAGTGCTTGTACACACAGGACTCCTCCCTTTCTGTATAGAGATATCACTGCTTGTACACACATGACTCCTCCCTTTCTGTTTAGAGATATCACTGCTTGTACACACATGACTCCTCCCTTTCTGTATAGAGATATCACTGCTTGTACACACACATGACTCCTCCCTTTCTGTATAGAGATATCAGTGCTTGTACACACACAGGACTCCTCCCTTTCTGTATAGAGATATCACTGCTTGTACACACATGACTCCTCCCTTTCTGTATAGAGATATCAGTGCTTGTACACACATGACTCCTCCCTTTCTGTATAGAGATATCACTGCTTGTACACACAGGACTCCTCCCTTTCTGTATAGAGAGTATCAGTGCTTGTACACACATGACTCCTCCCTTTCTGTATAGAGATATCACTGCTTGTACCACACATGACTCCTCCCTTTCTGTATAGAGATATCACTGCTTGTACACACAGGACTCCTCCCTTTCTGTATAGAGATATCAGTGCTTGTACACACATGACTCCTCCCTTTCTGTATAGAGATATCACTGCTTGTACACACATGACTCCTCCCTTTCTGTATAGAGATATCACTGCTTGTACACACAGGACTCCTCCCTTTCTGTATAGAGATATCACTGCTTGTACACACATGACTCCTCCCTTTCTGTATAGAGATATCAGTGCTTGTACACACAGGACTCCTCCCTTTCTGTATAGAGATATCACTGCTTGTACACACATGACTCCTCCCTTTCTGTATAGAGATATCAGTACTTGTACACACACATGACTCCTCCCTTTCTGTATAGAGATATCACTGCTTGTACACACACAGGACTCCTCCCTTTCTGTATAGAGATATCACTGCTTGTACACACAGGACTCCTCCCTTTCTGTATAGAGATATCACTGCTTGTACACACATGACTCCTCCCTTTCTGTATAGAGATATCACTGCTTGTACACACATGACTCCTCCCTTTCTGTATAGAGATATCACTGCTTGTACACACAGGACTCCTCCCTTTCTGTATAGAGATATCAGTGCTTGTACACACATGACTCCTCCCTTTCTGTATAGAGATATCACTGCTTGTACACACATGACTCCTCCCTTTCTGTATAGAGATATCACTGCTTGTACACACAGGACTCCTCCCTTTCTGTATAGAGATATCACTGCTTGTACACACATGACTCCTCCCTTTCTGTATAGAGATATCACTGCTTGTACACACAGGACTCCTCCCTTTCTGTATAGAGATATCACTGCTTGTACACACATTGACTCCTCCCTTTCTGTATAGAGATATCACTGCTTGTACACACATGACTCCTCCCTTTCTGTATAGAGATATCAGTGCTTGTACACACATGACTCCTCCCTTTCTGTATAGAGATATCACTGCTTGTACACACATGACTCCTCCCTTTCTGTATAGAGATATCACTGCTTGTACACACAGGACTCCTCCCTTTCTGTATAGAGATATCAGTGCTTGTACACACAGGACTCCTCCCTTTCTGTATAGAGATATCACTGCTTGTACACACAGGACTCCTCCCTTTCTGTATAGAGATATCACTGCTTGTACACACATGACTCCTCCCTTTCTGTATAGAGATATCAGTGCTTGTACACACACAGGACTCCTCCCTTTCTGTATAGAGATATCACTGCTTGTACACACAGGACTCCTCCCTTTCTGTATAGAGATATCACTGCTTGTACACACAGGACTCCTCCCTTTCTGTATAGAGATATCACTGCTTGTACACACATGACTCCTCCCTTTCTGTATAGAGATATCACGTGCTTGTACACACAGGACTCCTCCCTTTCTGTATAGAGATATCACTGCTTGTACACACACAGGACTCCTCCCTTTCTGTATAGAGATATCAGTGCTTGTACACACAGGACTCCTCCCTTTCTGTATAGAGATATCACTGCTTGTACACACAGGACTCCTCCCTTTCTGTATAGAGATATCAGTGCTTGTACACACAGGACTCCTCCCTTTCTGTATAGAGATATCAGTGCTTGTACACACAGGACTCCTCCCTTTCTGTATAGAGATATCACTGCTTGTACACACAGGACTCCTCCCTTTCTGTATAGAGATATCACTGCTTGTACACACATGACTCCTCCCTTTCTGTATAGAGATATCACGTGCTTGTACACACAGGACTCCTCCCTTTCTGTATAGAGATATCACTGCTTGTACACACAGGACTCCTCCCTTTCTGTATAGAGATATCACTGCTTGTACACACAGGACTCCTCCCTTTCTGTATAGAGATATCACGTGCTTGTACACACAGGACTCCTCCCTTTCTGTATAGAGATATCAGTGCTTGTACACACAGGACTCCTCCCTTTCTGTATAGAGATATCACTGCTTGTACACACAGGACTCCTCCCTTTCTGTATAGAGATATCAGTGCTTGTACACACAGGACTCCTCCCTTTCTGTATAGAGATATCAGTGCTTGTACACACAGGACTCCTCCCTTTCTGTATAGAGATATCAGCTGCTTGTACACACACATGACTCCTCCCTTTCTGTATAGAGATATCACTGCTTGTACACACATGACTCCTCCCTTTCTGTATAGAGATATCACTGCTTGTACACACACAGGACTCCTCCCTTTCTGTATAGAGATATCACTGCTTGTACACACAGGACTCCTCTCCTTTCTGTATAGAGATATCACGTGCTTGTACACACAGGACTCCTCCCTTTCTGTATAGAGATATCACTGCTTGTACACACAGGACTCCTCCCTTTCTGTATAGAGATATCAGTGCTTGTACACACAGGACTCCTCCCTTTCTGTATAGAGATATCAGTGCTTGTACACACAGGACTCCTCCCTTTCTGTATAGAGATATCACTGCTTGTACACACATGACTCCTCCCTTTCTGTATAGAGATATCACTGCTTGTACACACACAGGACTCCTCCCTTTCTGTATAGAGATATCAGTGCTTGTACACACACAGGACTCCTCCCTTTCTGTATATAGATATCAGCTGCTTGTACACACACAGGACTCCTCCCTTTCTGTATAGAGATATCACTGCTTGTACACACACGACTCCTCCCTTTCTGTATAGAGATATCAGTGCTTGTACACACACGACTCCTCCCTTTCTGTATAGAGATATCAGTGCTTGTACACACATGACTCCTCCCTTTCTGTATAGAGATATCACTGCTTGTACACACAGGACTCCTCCCTTTCTGTATAGAGATATCACTGCTTGTACACACAGGACTCCTCCCTTTCTGTATAGAGATATCAGTGCTTGTACACACAGGACTCCTCCCTTTCTGTATAGAGATATCAGTGCTTGTACACACACATGACTCCTCCCTTTCTGTATAGAGATATCAGTGCTTGTACACACAGGACTCCTCCCTTTCTGTATAGAGATATCACTGCTTGTACACACACATGACTCCTCCCTTTCTGTATAGAGATATCAGTGCTTGTACACACACATGACTCCTCCCTTTCTGTATAGAGATATCAGTGCTTGTACACACAGGACTCCTCCCTTTCTGTATAGAGATATCACTGCTTGTACACACAGGACTCCTCCCTTTCTGTATAGAGATATCAGTGCTTGTACACACACATGACTCCTCCCTTTCTGTATAGAGATATCAGTGCTTGTACACACAGGACTCCTCCCTTTCTGTATAGAGATATCACTGCTTGTACACACAGGACTCCTCCCTTTCTGTATAGAGATATCAGTGCTTGTACACACAGGACTCCTCCCTTTCTGTATATAGATATCACTGCTTGTACACACACATGACTCCTCCCTTTCTGTATAGAGATATCAGTGCTTGTACACACAGGACTCCTCCCTTTCTGTATAGAGATATCAGTGCTTGTACACACACAGGACTCCTCCCTTTCTGTATAGAGATATCACTGCTTGTACACACATGACTCCTCCCTTTCTGTATAGAGATATCACTGCTTGTACACACAGGACTCCTCCCTTTCTGTATAGAGATATCAGTGCTTGTACACACACATGACTCCTCCCTTTCTGTATAGAGATATCAGTACTTGTACACACACGACTCCTCCCTTTCTGTATAGAGATATCACTGCTTGTACACACATGACTCCTCCCTTTCTGTATAGAGATATCACTGCTTGTACACACATGACTCCTCCCTTTCTGTATAGAGATATCAGTGCTTGTACACACATGACTCCTCCCTTTCTGTATAGAGATATCAGTGCTTGTACACACAGGACTCCTCCCTTTCTGTATAGAGATATCAGTGCTTGTACACACACAGGACTCCTCCCTTTCTGTATAGAGATATCACTGCTTGTACACACACATGACTCCTCCCTTTCTGTATAGAGATATCAGTGCTTGTACACACATGACTCCTCCCTTTCTGTATAGAGATATCACTGCTTGTACACACACAGGACTCCTCCCTTTCTGTATAGAGATATCACTGCTTGTACACACACAGGACTCCTCCCTTTCTGTATAGAGATATCAGTGCTTGTACACACAGGACTCCTCCCTTTCTGTATAGAGATATCACTGCTTGTACACACATGACTCCTCCCTTTCTGTATAGAGATATCAGTACTTGTACACTCACAGGACTCCTCCCTTTCTGTATAGAGATATCAGTACTTGTACACACATGACTCCTCCCTTTCTGTATAGAGATATCAGTGCTTGTACACACACATGACTCCTCCCTTTCTGTATATAGATATCACTGCTTGTACACACAGGACTCCTCCCTTTCTGTATAGAGATATCAGTGCTTGTACACACACATGACTCCTCCCTTTCTGTATAGAGATATCACTGCTTGTACACACACAGGACTCCTCCCTTTCTGTATAGAGATATCACTGCTTGTACACACAGGACTCCTCCCTTTCTGTATAGAGATATCAGTACTTGTACACACAGGACTCCTCCCTTTCTGTATAGAGATATCACTGCTTGTACACACAGGACTCCTCCCTTTCTGTATAGAGATATCAGTACTTGTACACACATGACTCCTCCCTTTCTGTATAGAGATATCACTGCTTGTACACACACATGACTCCTCCCTTTCTGTATAGAGATATCACTGCTTGTACACACACAGGACTCCTCCCTTTCTGTATAGAGATATCAGTGCTTGTACACACAGGACTCCTCCCTTTCTGTATAGAGATATCACTGCTTGTACACACAGGACTCCTCCCTTTCTGTATAGAGATATCACTGCTTGTACACACACAGGACTCCTCCCCTTTCTGTATAGAGATATCAGTGCTTGTACACACAGGACTCCTCCCTTTCTGTATAGAGATATCACTGCTTGTACACACATGACTCCTCCCTTTCTGTATAGAGATATCACTGCTTGTACACACAGGACTCCTCCCTTTCTGTATAGAGATATCACTGCTTGTACACACACATGACTCCTCCCTTTCTGTATAGAGATATCAGTGCTTGTACACACAGGACTCCTCCCTTTCTGTATAGAGATATCACTGCTTGTACACACACAGGACTCCTCCCTTTCTGTATAGAGATATCAGTGCTTGTACACACAGGACTCCTCCCTTTCTGTATAGAGATATCAGTGCTTGTACACACACAGGACTCCTCCCTTTCTGTATAGAGATATCAGTGCTTGTACACACATGACTCCTCCCTTTCTGTATAGAGATATCACTGCTTGTACACACAGGACTCCTCCCTTTCTGTATAGAGATATCACTGCTTGTACACACACATGACTCCTCCCTTTCTGTATAGAGATATCACTGCTTGTACACACAGGACTCCTCCCTTTCTGTATAGAGATATCACTGCTTGTACACACATGACTCCTCCCTTTCTGTATATAGATATCAGTGCTTGTACACACACATGACTCCTCCCTTTCTGTATAGAGATATCAGTACTTGTACACACACAGGACTCCTCCCTTTCTGTATAGAGATATCAGTGCTTGTACACACAGGACTCCTCCCTTTCTGTATAGAGATATCAGTGCTTGTACACACAGGACTCCTCCCTTTCTGTATAGAGATATCAGTGCTTGTACACACACAGGACTCCTCCCTTTCTGTATAGAGATATCAGTGCTTGTACACACAGGACTCCTCCCTTTCTGTATAGAGATATCAGTGCTTGTACACACACAGGACTCCTCCCTTTCTGTATAGAGATCTCAGTGCTTGTACACACAGGACTCCTCCCTTTCTGTATAGAGATATCAGTACTTGTACACACATGACTCCTCCCTTTCTGTATAGAGATATCACTGCTTGTACACACATGACTCCTCCCTTTCTGTATAGAGATATCACTGCTTGTACACACATGACTCCTCCCTTTCTGTATAGAGATATCAGTACTTGTACACACAGGACTCCTCCCTTTCTGTATAGAGATATCAGTGCTTGTACACACATGACTCCTCCCTTTCTGTATAGAGATATCAGTGCTTGTACACACACATGACTCCTCCCTTTCTGTATAGAGATATCAGTGCTTGTACACACACATGACTCCTCCCTTTCTGTATAGAGATATCAGTGCTTGTACACACACATGACTCCTCCCTTTCTGTATAGAGATATCAGTGCTTGTACACACAGGACTCCTCCCTTTCTGTATCAGTGCTTGTACACACATGACTCCTCCCTTTCTGTATAGAGATATCACTGCTTGTACACACAGGACTCCTCCCTTTCTGTATAGAGATATCAGTGCTTGTACACACACAGGACTCCTCCCTTTCTGTATAGAGATATCAGTGCTTGTACACACAGGACTCCTCCCTTTCTGTATAGAGATATCAGTACTTGTACACACATGACTCCTCCCTTTCTGTATAAGATATCAGTGCTTGTACACACACATGACTCCTCCCTTTCTGTATAGAGATATCAGTGCTTGTACACACACAGGACTCCTCCCTTTCTGTATAGAGATATCAGTACTTGTACACACAGGACTCCTCCCTTTCTGTATAGAGATATCAGTGCTTGTACACACAGGACTCCTCCCTTTCTGTATAGAGATATCAGTGCTTGTACACACACAGGACTCCTCCCTTTCTGTATAGAGATATCACTGCTTGTACACACACATGACTCCTCCCTTTCTGTATAGAGATATCACTGCTTGTACACACATGACTCCTCCCTTTCTGTATAGAGATATCAGTGCTTGTACACACAGGACTCCTCCCTTTCTGTATAGAGATATCAGTAGCTTGTACACACATGACTCCTCCCTTTCTGTATAGAGATATCAGTGCTTGTACACACAGGACTCCTCCTTTCTGTATAGAGATATCAGTGCTTGTACACACACAGGACTCCTCCCTTTCTGTATAGAGATATCAGCTGCTTGTACACACACAGGACTCCTCCCTTTCTGTATAGAGATATCACTGCTTGTACACACATGACTCCTCCTTTCTGTATAGAGATATCAGTGCTTGTACCACACATGACTCCTCCCTTTCTGTATAGAGATATCAGTGCTTGTACACACATGACTCCTCCCTTTCTGTATAGAGATATCAGTGCTTGTACACACAGGACTCCTCCCTTTCTGTATAGAGATATCACGTGCTTGTACACACAGGACTCCTCCCTTTCTGTATAGAGATATCAGCTGCTTGTACACACAGGACTCCTCCCTTTCTGTATAGAGATTCACTGCTTGTACACACATGACTCCTCCCTTTCTGTATAGAGATATCAGTGCTTGTACACACACAGACTCCTCCCTTTCTGTATAGAGATATCACTGCTTGTACACACAGGACTCCTCCCTTTCTGTATAGAGATATCACTGCTTGTACACACATGACTCCTCCCTTTCTGTATAGAGATATCAGTGCTTGTACACACACATGACTCCTCCCTTTCTGTATAGAGATATCAGTGCTTGTACACACACATGACTCCTCCCTTTCTGTATAGAGATATCAGTGCTTGTACACACAGGACTCCTCCCTTTCTGTATAGAGATATCAGTGCTTGTACACACAGACTCCTCCCTTTCTGTATAGAGATATCAGTGCTTGTACACACACAGGACTCCTCCCTTTCTGTATAGAGATATCAGTGCTTGTACACAACAGGACTCCTCCCTTTCTGTATAGAGATATCAGTGCTTGTACACACATGACTCCTCCCTTTCTGTATAGAGATATCAGTGCTTGTACACACATGACTCCTCCCTTTCTGTATAGAGATATCAGTGCTTGTACACACATGACTCCTCCCTTTCTGTATAGAGATATCACTGCTTGTACACACAGGACTCCTCCCTTTCTGTATAGAGATATCAGTGCTTGTACACACAGGACTCCTCCCTTTCTGTATAGAGATATCAGTGCTTGTACACACAGGACTCCTCCCTTTCTGTATAGAGATATCACGTGCTTGTACACACAGGACTCCTCCCTTTCTGTATAGAGATATCAGTGCTTGTACACACATGACTCCTCCCTTTCTGTATAGAGATATCACTGCTTGTACACACATGACTCCTCCCTTTCTGTATAGAGATATCAGTGCTTGTACACACAGGACTCCTCCCTTTCTGTATATAGATATCACTGCTTGTACACACATGACTCCTCCCTTTCTGTATAGAGATATCACTGCTTGTACACACAGGACTCCTCCCTTTCTGTATAGAGATATCACTGCTTGTACACACACAGGACTCCTCCCTTTCTGTATAGAGATATCACTGCTTGTACACACAGGACTCCTCCCTTTCTGTATAGAGATATCAGTAGCTTGTACACACAGGACTCCTCCCTTTCTGTATAGAGATATCAGTGCTTGTACACACACAGGACTCCTCCCTTTCTGTATAGAGATATCAGTGCTTGTACACACACAGGACTCCTCCCTTTCTGTATAGAGATATCACTGCTTGTACACACATGACTCCTCCCTTTCTGTATAGAGATATCACTGCTTGTACACACAGGACTCCTCCCTTTCTGTATAGAGATATCAGTGCTTGTACACACAGGACTCCTCCCTTTCTGTATAGAGATATCAGTGCTTGTACACACAGGACTCCTCCCTTTCTGTATAGAGATATCAGTAGCTTGTACACACATGACTCCTCCCTTTCTGTATAGAGATATCACTGCTTGTACACACAGGACTCCTCCCTTTCTGTATAGAGATATCAGTGCTTGTACACACATGACTCCTCCCTTTCTGTATAGAGATATCAGTACTTGTACACACACATGACTCCTCCCTTTCTGTATATAGATATCACTGCTTGTACACACACATGA
The DNA here is from genome assembly GCA_037306005.1 of Rhinophrynus dorsalis. Taxonomy (NCBI): domain Eukaryota; kingdom Metazoa; phylum Chordata; class Amphibia; order Anura; family Rhinophrynidae; genus Rhinophrynus; species Rhinophrynus dorsalis. The sequence continues at coordinate 13,164 of JBBDGT010000305.1, read as the reverse complement.
CTCCTCCCTTTCTGTATAGAGATATCACTGCTTGTACACACAGGACTCCTCCCTTTCTGTATAGAGATATCACTGCTTGTACACACACAGGACTCCTCCCTTTCTGTATAGAGATATCACTGCTTGTACACACAGGACTCCTCCCTTTCTGTATAGAGATATCAGTGCTTGTACACACAGGACTCCTCCCTTTCTGTATAGAGATATCAGTGCTTGTACACACACATGACTCCTCCCTTTCTGTATAGAGATATCAGTGCTTGTACACACAGGACTCCTCCCTTTCTGTATAGAGATATCACTGCTTGTACACACACATGACTCCTCCCTTTCTGTATAGAGATATCACTGCTTGTACACACATGACTCCTCCCTTTCTGTATAGAGATATCAGTGCTTGTACACACATGACTCCTCCCTTTCTGTATAGAGATATCAGTAGCTTGTACACACATGACTCCTCCCTTTCTGTATAGAGATATCAGTACTTGTACACACAGGACTCCTCCCTTTCTGTATAGAGATATCACTGCTTGTACACACAGGACTCCTCCCTTTCTGTATAGAGATATCAGTGCTTGTACACACATGACTCCTCCCTTTCTGTATAGAGATATCAGTGCTTGTACACACATGACTCCTCCCTTTCTGTATAGAGATATCACTGCTTGTACACACAGGACTCCTCCCTTTCTGTATAGAGATATCACTGCTTGTACACACACAGGACTCCTCCCTTTCTGTATAGAGATATCAGTGCTTGTACACACAGGACTCCTCCCTTTCTGTATAGAGATATCACTGCTTGTACACACAGGACTCCTCCCTTTCTGTATAGAGATATCAGTGCTTGTACACACAGGACTCCTCCCTTTCTGTATAGAGATATCACTGCTTGTACACACACAGGACTCCTCCCTTTCTGTATAGAGATATCACTGCTTGTACACACACATGACTCCTCCCTTTCTGTATAGAGATATCAGTGCTTGTACACACACATGACTCCTCCCTTTCTGTATAGAGATATCAGTGCTTGTACACACACATGACTCCTCCCTTTCTGTATAGAGATATCAGTGCTTGTACACACAGGACTCCTCCCTTTCTGTATAGAGATATCAGTGCTTGTACACACAGGACTCCTCCCTTTCTGTATAGAGATATCAGTGCTTGTACACACACAGGACTCCTCCCTTTCTGTATAGAGATATCACTGCTTGTACACACAGGACTCCTCCCTTTCTGTATAGAGATATCAGTGCTTGTACACACATGACTCCTCCCTTTCTGTATAGAGATATCAGTGCTTGTACACACAGGACTCCTCCCTTTCTGTATAGAGATATCAGTGCTTGTACACACAGGACTCCTCCCTTTCTGTATAGAGATATCAGTGCTTGTACACACATGACTCCTCCCTTTCTGTATAGAGATATCACTGCTTGTACACACACAGGACTCCTCCCTTTCTGTATAGAGATATCACTGCTTGTACACACACATGACTCCTCCCTTTCTGTATAGAGATATCAGTGCTTGTACACACATGACTCCTCCCTTTCTGTATAGAGATATCAGTGCTTGTACACACAGGACTCCTCCCTTTCTGTATAGAGATATCACTGCTTGTACACACACATGACTCCTCCCTTTCTGTATAGAGATATCAGTGCTTGTACACACAGGACTCCTCCCTTTCTGTATAGAGATATCAGTGCTTGTACACACATGACTCCTCCCTTTCTGTATAGAGATATCAGTGCTTGTACACACAGGACTCCTCCCTTTCTGTATAGAGATATCACTGCTTGTACACACATGACTCCTCCCTTTCTGTATAGAGATATCAGTGCTTGTACACACATGACTCCTCCCTTTCTGTATAGAGATATCACTGCTTGTACACACATGACTCCTCCCTTTCTGTATAGAGATATCAGTGCTTGTACACACACAGGACTCCTCCCTTTCTGTATAGAGATATCAGTGCTTGTACACACATGACTCCTCCCTTTCTGTATAGAGATATCAGTGCTTGTACACACAGGACTCCTCCCTTTCTGTATAGAGATATCACTGCTTGTACACACACATGACTCCTCCCTTTCTGTATAGAGATATCAGTGCTTGTACACACAGGACTCCTCCCTTTCTGTATAGAGATATCACTGCTTGTACACACATGACTCCTCCCTTTCTGTATAGAGATATCACTGCTTGTACACACAGGACTCCTCCCTTTCTGTATAGAGATATCACTGCTTGTACACACATGACTCCTCCCTTTCTGTATAGAGATATCACTGCTTGTACACACACATGACTCCTCCCTTTCTGTATAGAGATATCAGTACTTGTACACACAGGACTCCTCCCTTTCTGTATAGAGATATCACTGCTTGTACACACAGGACTCCTCCCTTTCTGTATAGAGATATCACTGCTTGTACACACACATGACTCCTCCCTTTCTGTATAGAGATATCAGTGCTTGTACACACAGGACTCCTCCCTTTCTGTATAGAGATATCACTGCTTGTACACACATGACTCCTCCCTTTCTGTATAGAGATATCAGTGCTTGTACACACACATGACTCCTCCCTTTCTGTATAGAGATATCAGTACTTGTACACACAGGACTCCTCCCTTTCTGTATAGAGATATCACTGCTTGTACACACAGGACTCCTCCCTTTCTGTATAGAGATATCACTGCTTGTACACACATGACTCCTCCCTTTCTGTATAGAGATATCAGTGCTTGTACACACAGGACTCCTCCCTTTCTGTATAGAGATATCACTGCTTGTACACACATGACTCCTCCCTTTCTGTATAGAGATATCAGTACTTGTACACACATGACTCCTCCCTTTCTGTATAGAGATATCAGTGCTTGTACACACATGACTCCTCCCTTTCTGTATAGAGATATCACTGCTTGTACACACATGACTCCTCCCTTTCTGTATAGAGATATCACTACTTGTACACACAGGACTCCTCCCTTTCTGTATAGAGATATCAGTGCTTGTACACACACATGACTCCTCCCTTTCTGTATAGAGATATCAGTGCTTGTACACACATGACTCCTCCCTTTCTGTATAGAGATATCACTGCTTGTACACACAGGACTCCTCCCTTTCTGTATAGAGATATCACTGCTTGTACACACACATGACTCCTCCCTTTCTGTATAGAGATATCAGTGCTTGTACACACAGGACTCCTCCCTTTCTGTATAGAGATATCAGTGCTTGTACACACAGGACTCCTCCCTTTCTGTATAGAGATATCAGTGCTTGTACACACAGGACTCCTCCCTTTCTGTATAGAGATATCACTGCTTGTACACACATGACTCCTCCCTTTCTGTATAGAGATATCAGTGCTTGTACACACAGGACTCCTCCCTTTCTGTATAGAGATATCACTGCTTGTACACACATGACTCCTCCCTTTCTGTATAGAGATATCAGTGCTTGTACACACAGGACTCCTCCCTTTCTGTATAGAGATATCACTGCTTGTACACACACACGACTCCTCCCTTTCTGTATAGAGATATCACTGCTTGTACACACACAGGACTCCTCCCTTTCTGTATAGAGATATCACTGCTTGTACACACAGGACTCCTCCCTTTCTGTATAGAGATATCACTGCTTGTACACACATGACTCCTCCCTTTCTGTATATAGATATCACTGCTTGTACACACAGGACTCCTCCCTTTCTGTATAGAGATATCACTGCTTGTACACACACATGACTCCTCCCTTTCTGTATAGAGATATCAGTGCTTGTACACACAGGACTCCTCCCTTTCTGTATAGAGATATCAGTGCTTGTACACACAGGACTCCTCCCTTTCTGTATAGAGATATCAGTGCTTGTACACACAGGACTCCTCCCTTTCTGTATAGAGATATCACTGCTTGTACACACATGACTCCTCCCTTTCTGTATAGAGATATCAGTGCTTGTACACACAGGACTCCTCCCTTTCTGTATAGAGATATCACTGCTTGTACACACATGACTCCTCCCTTTCTGTATAGAGATATCAGTGCTTGTACACACAGGACTCCTCCCTTTCTGTATAGAGATATCACTGCTTGTACACACACATGACTCCTCCCTTTCTGTATAGAGATATCAGTGCTTGTACACACACAGGACTCCTCCCTTTCTGTATAGAGATATCACTGCTTGTACACACAGGACTCCTCCCTTTCTGTATAGAGATATCACTGCTTGTACACACATGACTCCTCCCTTTCTGTATAGAGATATCAGTGCTTGTACACACACAGGACTCCTCCCTTTCTGTATAGAGATATCACTGCTTGTACACACATGACTCCTCCCTTTCTGTATAGAGATATCAGTACTTGTACACACATGACTCCTCCCTTTCTGTATAGAGATATCACTGCTTGTACACACAGGACTCCTCCCTTTCTGTATAGAGATATCAGTGCTTGTACACACAGGACTCCTCCCTTTCTGTATAGAGATATCAGTACTTGTACACACATGACTCCTCCCTTTCTGTATAGAGATATCAGTGCTTGTACACACAGGACTCCTCCCTTTCTGTATAGAGATATCACTGCTTGTACACACATGACTCCTCCCTTTCTGTATAGAGATATCAGTGCTTGTACACACAGGACTCCTCCCTTTCTGTATAGAGATATCACTGCTTGTACACACAGGACTCCTCCCTTTCTGTATAGAGATATCACTGCTTGTACACACATGACTCCTCCCTTTCTGTATAGAGATATCAGTGCTTGTACACACACAGGACTCCTCCCTTTCTGTATAGAGATATCAGTACTTGTACACACATGACTCCTCCCTTTCTGTATAGAGATATCACTGCTTGTACACACAGGACTCCTCCCTTTCTGTATAGAGATATCAGTGCTTGTACACACAGGACTCCTCCCTTTCTGTATAGAGATATCAGTACTTGTACACACATGACTCCTCCCTTTCTGTATAGAGATATCAGTGCTTGTACACACATGACTCCTCCCTTTCTGTATAGAGATATCACTGCTTGTACACACACATGACTCCTCCCTTTCTGTATAGAGATATCAGTGCTTGTACACACACAGGACTCCTCCCTTTCTGTATAGAGATATCACTGCTTGTACACACACAGGACTCCTCCCTTTCTGTATAGAGATATCACTGCTTGTACACACACAGGACTCCTCCCTTTCTGTATAGAGATATCACTGCTTGTACACACACATGACTCCTCCCTTTCTGTATAGAGATATCAGTGCTTGTACACACAGGACTCCTCCCTTTCTGTATAGAGATATCAGTACTTGTACACACATGACTCCTCCCTTTCTGTATAGAGATATCACTGCTTGTACACACATGACTCCTCCCTTTCTGTATAGAGATATCAGTGCTTGTACACACAGGACTCCTCCCTTTCTGTATAGAGATATCAGGTTCATGTACACACAGGACTCCTCCCTTTCTGTATAGAGATATCAGTGCTTGTACACACATGACTCCTCCCTTTCTGTATAGAGATATCAGTGCTTGTACACACATGACTCCTCCCTTTCTGTATAGAGATATCAGTGCTTGTACACACAGGACTCCTCCCTTTCTGTATAGAGATATCACTGCTTGTACACACAGGACTCCTCCCTTTCTGTATAGAGATATCAGTGCTTGTACACACACATGACTCCTCCCTTTCTGTATAGAGATATCAGTGCTTGTACACACATGACTCCTCCCTTTCTGTATAGAGATATCAGTGCTTGTACACACAGGACTCCTCCCTTTCTGTATAGAGATATCACTGCTTGTACACACACATGACTCCTCCCTTTCTGTATAGAGATATCAGTGCTTGTACACACATGACTCCTCCCTTTCTGTATAGAGATATCAGTGCTTGTACACACAGGACTCCTCCCTTTCTGTATAGAGATATCAGTGCTTGTACACACAGGACTCCTCCCTTTCTGTATAGAGATATCAGTACTTGTACACACATGACTCCTCCCTTTCTGTATAGAGATATCACTGCTTGTACACACAGGACTCCTCCCTTTCTGTATAGAGATATCAGTGCTTGTACACACAGGACTCCTCCCTTTCTGTATAGAGATATCAGTACTTGTACACACATGACTCCTCCCTTTCTGTATAGAGATATCAGTGCTTGTACACACATGACTCCTCCCTTTCTGTATAGAGATATCAGTGCTTGTACACACATGACTCTCCCTTTCTGTATAGAGATATCACTGCTTGTACACACACATGACTCCTCCCTTTCTGTATAGAGATATCAGTGCTTGTACACACACATGACTCCTCCCTTTCTGTATAGAGATATCACTGCTTGTACACACAGGACTCCTCCTTTCTGTATAGAGATATCACTGCTTGTACACACATGACTCCTCCCTTTCTGTATAGAGATATCAGTGCTTGTACACACAGGACTCCTCCCTTTCTGTATAGAGATATCAGTGCTTGTACACACATGACTCCTCCCTTTCTGTATAGAGATATCACTGCTTGTACACACAGGACTCCTCCCTTTCTGTATAGAGATATCAGTGCTTGTACACACAGGACTCCTCCCTTTCTGTATAGAGATATCAGTGCTTGTACACACATGACTCCTCCCTTTCTGTATAGAGATATCACTGCTTGTACACACAGGACTCCTCCCTTTCTGTATAGAGATATCAGTGCTTGTACACACACAGGACTCCTCCCTTTCTGTATAGAGATATCAGTACTTGTACACAAGCCTTCCACAAGACAACCAGACCTAAAGAAACATTATATACACTAATGGTGGAAGACGCCTGTACTGCACGTGGGGGGGTGACCTCTGATGTCATTGGTCATATTACTTGTATGTGTACGTGTATGTCTTGTGAAAGAGGACGGTTGCCACCGAAATGTCGACTTAAAATACATTTTTTTCACGCTAATATTTTACTCTATTGCCTTCCTGAAAGTCCAGTGAGTGCGGCTGCTTGGTTTGCTATATGAATTTGTGTTCAGCCCCCGGCATCTATCATATTTATCGAGAGTGCGACCTTTGCTTTATAAGTGTGTGTGCGTGTGAGTGATTGTGTATATGTGTATATATGTGTGTGTGTCTGTGTGTGTGCAGGACCGGATTTACATCTCAGGAGCCTGTAGGAACAGAAATCTGAAGCGCCCCCCCCCCCCTCACTCATTGGCCATGTCCACTGGACACCTCCACAATGCTCCTAATCTCCACACTGCCCCCATCATCTCCATATTGCCCCATCATCTCCATATTGCCCCATCAGCTCCACACTGCCCCCATCATCTCCACATTGCCCCATTATCTCCATATTGCCCCATCAGCTCCACATTGCCCCCATCAGCTCCATATTGCTCTCACATTGCCCCCATCAGCTCCATATTGCCCTCATAGTACCTCCATCATCTCCACATTGCCCCCATCAGCTCCACATTGCCCCCATCAGCTCCATATTGCTCTCACATTGCCCCCATCAGCTCCATATTGCCCTCATAGTACCTCCATCATCTCCACATTGCCCCCATCAGCTCTGTATTGCACCCATCAACTCCATATTGCCCTCACATTGCCCCCATCAGCTCCACTTTGCCCTCACACTGCCCCCCATCAGCTCCAACTTGCCCCCCATCAGCTCCATATTGCCCTCACATTGCCCCCATCAGCTCCACTTTGCCCTCACACTGCCCCCCATCAGCTCCATATTGCCTTCACATTGCCCCCCATCATCTCCACCTTGCCCCCATAAGCTCCATATTGCCCTCACATTGCCCCCATCATCTCCAAACTGCCTCCATTACCTCCATATTGCCCTCACACTGCCCCCATTATCTCCACTTTGCCCTCACACTCCCCCCCATCAGCTCCATATTACCCTCACATTGCACCCACCCCCTTTTCCTACCTCCCCTCCCCGGTGGTCCAGAGGTGTAGCAGGATAAGTCTGCGCCTCCTTCTGCACAGACCTGTAACTGCTGGTGTTCCTGCGCGGTCTTCTCTTCATTAATGCAGAGCGCTGGGAGATGATGTCATCACTCTGCATTACTAAAGAGCTCACGGGAGCTCAGCAGCTACAGGTCTGTGCTGAAGGAGGTGCAGACCTGACCGAGTAGGGGGTTAGTGCTCGCGGCAAGGATAATAAAAAGAAATAAATAATAATTAAAAAAAAAAGGGTCCCAATGACAGGCGCCCCTCTGTGGGGTGCGCCTGTAGGCAGATGTCTACTCTGCTTTACGAGAAATCCGGCCCTGTGTGTGTGGAGGAGGGAGTTCTGGATAATGGCCCTCTGACCTTCTGATCTGGGTGATGTATGTGTGTGGTGGGGGGTTGGTGTTACGGGACATAGACTCATGTGGTCCCAGAGAACATGTTCAGTCCTTACACATGTCTGCCAGTTCTCTGTAAAGTGAAGGATTATGGGAAGTCTGGTGTCCTCTGCCATCAGGTTCATAACAATGATCAGAAAAACAGATGTCAGAGAGCCCCGCCCCCCAGGCCTGGCCTCCCCCCACTCCAGCCCCTGACCCTCTCCTGCTAATCTGAGGCCTGTGTCCAGCCTCACCTGACAAGAGCCATTAAGTGACAGCAGGAGAGGAGGCTTAGAGCGATCCTCACCATCTGCTCCTGTTAGTCCAGCGGCTCTCACTGCAGGTGCCCCACATTCCCCTTCCTATAGGACAGACAGCCGAGGACAACTGGGAAATTGTATGGTCTGTCTGTCCTTTTGTCTGTCTTTCTGTCGTCCCGGTCTCAATGTCACTAATTAATAAGTACCGCCATGACACCCACACACTTATGGGGTGCCATCTGTAAGCCTTGTATTGTGTCTACATAGTGTAAGAAACACAAGTGATTTTATTACACTAAAGAATAGATATTTACCTCACAGTTTTGTGACAGAATTTATTTTCTGGATCAGGGAGGAATTTACCCACTTGGGGCCTAATCGCAAATGGCGTCAATGGGGTGTTTGTTTTTTTGCCTTCCTCTGGATTAACAGGGGGTTTTGGCCTGGGGGGACGCAGGGCTTTTATCAGACTCAGCTACTAAAATTAGTTCTCTGTAACAAAAAAATCTATTTTTTACAGCCAAATCTATAGTTTTCCTTAACCCCTTAACGACCAGGAAAATCTGAGGTGGATTGCACTTAAAATGATAGTAACACTTAATAATTACTAACCCCTATATTAAAGTCATATTAAAAATAAATGTATTGCCCCCCAGTGTCATCTCTCAAAATGTTATGGTTTGAGAGATAATCACTCCTAAAGTTGCCCTCTCCCTTCCCTGAAGTCAGCGTTGTAGCTGACTGAAGAGAAATTCGGTCTTACGATCATCAGGCGGCTCTGCAGCAGAGCGAGATCGCATTAATAAAAAGAAAATCTTTCACTAAAACGGTCTTCTACGTGTGCTTGCAAACCAAGCACAAACCAAGCACACGTAGAAGACCATTTCAGTGACAGTTTTCTTTTTATTAATGCGATCTCGCTCTGCTGCGGAGCCGCCTGATGATCGTAAGACCGAATTTCTCTTCAGTCAGCTACAACGCTGACTTCAGGGAAGGGAGAGGGCAACTTTAGGAGCGATTATCTCTCAAACCATAGAGAGATGACACTGGAGGAAATACATTTCTTTTTAATATGACTTTAATATAGGGGTTAGTAATTATTAAGTATTACTATCCCTTTAAGGACGGAGCAGTTCTGACTTTTTTGGCTGTCTTTATTCAACAGCATTTTCCCTCTAAGTATGTAATTCAAGCCACATAAATTATATACCGTTTTTTCACACACAATTAGGGCTTTCATGTGATATCACACTTATATGGATAAACCACCATTAATTTTATTAAAACTAAAGAAAACGGTTAAAAAAATTGTACAAAAAACCCCACCATTTTTATTTTTTTCCTTGTGATTATTTGGGCGCAATGGGTTACATTTTTATGGAGACTGCATGAAAGGTATGACTGGTGAAAATGGGCAGTTTTAAGTGGGCACTCTCCCTCTGGGGTGAAAATCCCCATGTCCCCCCCCCCCCATTTTCAGTGTTTTTGTTGGATAAGATTCTGTAGTGTGTATAATGTATTACTTTTCTCCACAATAGTAACATTGACATGAATGTGTTTAAAGCGGAACTAACACCGCTAACAAACGTAGTCTATAATAATTCCCTATCTGATGACTAGCTGCTTAGTAGCGCTAGTCGCCAGGATTATTACCTCTTCATGGAGAACTTTGAAGTCATCCTCGGCTGGCAGGCAGGACAGAGTGCGGACATCTTGCCCTAGTGACGTCCGCGCGCCTGCGCTGTCCGTCCCAGACGGCTGTAGGAGGCGTTGCTAGGAGCCATTCGGCTCCAGAAGGGACTGACAGCGCAGGCGCACGGACGTCACCAGGGCAAGATGTCCGCACTCCGTCCTGCCTGTCAGCCGAGGATCACTGCATATTTCTCCATGAAGAGGTAATAATTCTGGTGACTAGCGCTACTAAGCAGCTAGTCACCAGATAGGGAATTAATACAGACAACGTTTGTTAGCGGTGTTAGTTCCGCTTTAAAGGGTCAGTAATGTCTATAGATTAAAAAAGGTCATATTGCAGCTATTAGAAAATTAAACTAAACGACCCCTGTCCCATCTCTCAGACCTTTATGGAGAGATCTAGAAGGATAATGTTCCCCGCTCCCCCCGCTTTCACTGATGTCAGCTGTAAATCTTACAGCAGGAGATGCGTGTCGGACAACTCGAGGAGGCTCTTCAGCAGAGCCAAAATAGCGCGATGTGAAAAAATAAATACTTCATTGGGACGGTCTACATAGTATGCTTGGTTTGCAGGCACAGTTTACAGACCATTCCAGTGAAGTATTTTTTTTACATTGTGCTATTTCAGCTCTGCTGAAGAGCCACTTGCTTGTCCCAGGACCAGGATATCCTGGCGTCAGTGAAAGCGGGGGAAAGGTGGAAATTTATCCTTCTATATCTCTCCATAAAGGTCTGAGAGATGGGACAGGGGTCGTTTAGTTTAATTTTCTAATAGCTGCAATATGACCTTTTTTAATCTGTAGACATTACTGACCCTTTAAACTTCAGTACATGTTTTATAAATAAGTTTGTGTAAATAAGTGTGAAGCAGAACAATGTATTTTACCAAGAAAACAAGCAAGCTGCTGTTAGCAGGTCAAAAATAAACCTGCATTTATCCTGTCCAGTGTTCCCGTGCTGAAGGGGTTAATACCCCCAACTCTGGCCTCTAATGTTTCATTTGTGTGCCTGGTCTCTGTCACAGTAAAGAGAGTGTAAAACACATTGCCTTTGTGAGTGGAAATGCCGGTACAGGTGACCGCTGTAGTAGCGATCACACGTACCGGAAGAACAGAGGAGCGCTCAGTTTCAGCCTGTACAGCATTATAGCAGCATGCAGTGAGGCGCTCTGCTATCATTTAACCCATGACGTGCCAGGACCATCATGGGTCGTTGTGGGAAGTTTACCCATGACGGTCCTGGCACATCATGGGTCTTTAATGGGTTAACATATTGTGACAATATCAATGCAAGGATGTTTTCTACCATTACATGAGACCTGCAGAGTATCACATGAAGATAGTTCTTAATGACTTTAGCTGTAAGTTAACTGGGTGAGGAACGGCCATGTGATACGCTGCTGGTTTCATGTAATGGTGTATTACACTGCTAATCTGCAGGTCACACGTAATGGTGTATTACACTGCTAATCTCATGTGATAATCTGCAGGTTACACACAATGTGTATTACACTGCTAATCTCATGTGATACTCTGCAGGTTACACACAATGTGTATTACACTGCTAATCGCATGTGATACTCTGCAGGTTACACACAATGTGTATTACACTGCTAATCTCATGTGATACTCTGCAGGTTACACAGAATGGTGTTACATCTTACATATTACATCCGTAATCTCATTAATACTCTGCCGGTCTCACATAATTTTGTATTACACTGTTAATTTCATGTAATACTCTTCTGGTCTCATATAATGGGTATTACACTGCTAATCTCTTGATACTCTGCTGGTCTAGTGTAATGGTGTATTGCCTTACTAATATCATGTAATACTCTGCTGGCCTCATGTAATGATTTCTGGTGCTACTGGTCTCAGGTGATGGTACATTATATTGATAATCTCATACGATACTCTGCTGCTCCCATGTAATGATGTATAGGTCTTCTGGATTTATGTAATACTCTCCAGATCTTATGTAATGATGTATGGTGCTACTAGTCTCTTGTAATGGTATGTTACATTGCTAAGCTCATGTGATACTCTGCTGGTCTCATATAATGGTGTATTTCACTACAAAATGCATATAATACTCTGCTGGTCTCACATAATTGTGTATTACACCGCTAAGCTCATGTGAAATTCTGCTGGTCTCATGTAAAGGTGTATTGCACTGGTAATCTTATGTGACACACTGCTGCTCTCATATAATGGTGTACTACGCCACTAATCTCATGCGTGACTCTGCTGGTCTCTTGTGAAGGTGTATGCCTTGCTAATATCAAGTAATACTCTGCTGGCCTCATGTAATAATGTATGGTGCTACTGGTCTCATGTAATGGTATATTGCCCTGCTAATCTCATGTAATGGTATGTTGCCCAGCTGATCTCATGGAACACTCTGCTGGCCTCATGTAATGATATATTGCCCTGCTGGTCTCATGTAATAGTGTGTTGCCCAGCTGATCTTATGGAATACTCTGCTGATCACATATAATGGTGTGTTGCCCAGCTGATCTCATGGAATAATCTGCAGGCCACATTCAATGGTGTATTGCCCTGCTGGTCTCATGTAATGGTGTGGTGCCCTGCTGATCTCATGGAATACTCTGCTGGTCACATGCAGTGGTGTATTGCCCTGCTGGTGTCATGTGCCCTGCTGGTCTCATGTAATGGTGTGGTGCCCTGCTGATCTCATGGAATACTCTGCTGGTCACATGTAATGGTGTATTGGCCTGCTAATCTCATGCAGTGGTGTGCTACTCAGCTGATCTCATGGAATACTCTGCTGGTCACATGTAATGGTGTATTGGCCTA